>SJYV01001170.1:23716-41519 GCA_006410875.1 Neotragus pygmaeus | reverse complement strand
GGAAGAGGCGTCCGCGCCGCGCGGCCGCCCGGAGAGGCCGCCGCGCGCCCGCTTCCTGTTCGGCTGGTTCCAGCCAGCTCGAGGACAAAACACGCGTGCGCGCGGCGGGCGGACGGCCGGCGCGCTCGCCGCCTCAGCCGCCGGCGCCGGGCGCAGTCCGCCTTTCTCCGGAGCGGCGCGGCCACGGTGCTAATCGATAGGAGCAGCTCTGCGCTGGGGGAACCGAGGGCGGAAAAAGGCGGGGTTGACGGCTCTTGGCTGGGAGTGGGCTGGACCGGACGCCAGAGACAAAAGGCTCTCAAGGCAAGAGGGACTGTGGCGTTGCTCGGGATTCTGGCCCCAGGACTTCTCGCCCCGTCGTTGTTTCTCTTCTGACGCGTCTCTCTCTTCCCGAGCCCGCGTCCCCTCACTCGCGACCTCGCTTCTCAGCAGGAGGGCCGCGATGGAGGTCCCGCCCCGACTCTCCCATGTGCCGCCGCCATTGTTCCCCTCCGCTCCCGCTACTTTAGCCTCCCGCAGCCTCTCCCATTGGCGGCCGCGGCCGCCGCGGCAGCTCGCCCCGCTCCTCCCTTCGCTCGCTGCCAGCTCCGCCCGGCAGGGGGCGCGCCGGGCCCAGCGCCACGTCACCGCCCAGCAGCCCTCCCGATTGGCGGGCGGGGCGGCTATAAAGGGAGGGCGCAGGCGGCGCCCGGATCTCTTCCGCCGCCATTTTAAATCCAGCTCCATACAACGCTCCGCCGCCGCTGCTGCCGCGACTCGGTCTGCGCGCCAGCACCTTCCGGCCGCCCACTCCGCCGCTATGGAAGACATGAACGAGTACAGCAACATAGAGGAATTCGCAGAGGGATCCAAGATCAACGCGAGCAAGAACCAGCAGGATGACGGGTACCGCACGCTTCTCGCCTCTCCCCTCTTTTCCCCTCCCCCAGCGCGCCGCACGCGCCCTTCGGCCCTCGGGAGCCGCGCGCTACCCTTCCCCATCTCACCGCCCCCATTCTTGCCCCGAGTCGGTTCTCCTGCGTGTCGGCCGGGCCCCACTAGATCGGAGGGAAGAGGACAGTAGGAGACGGACGTGGGGACTGGAGAGCCCCGCGGAAGGTGGGGGAAGGGCAGCGGGTTTGGAGGCGGAGGGCGGCGGCGTCCGGGGCCAGAGTGCGCAGGCGCCGCGTGGGGCCTGAGGGGGAGGGGCCGGGCCGGCCGCGCCGCACGCTGCAGCTGCCGCCGCCTCTCCGCTGTATCTGTTAGGGCTCCGGGCAGTTTTTCTGGGGAGGGTGTACGGGGACCCTTGGTTTGGGACCCTCTAGGCGACTGGTGCCCAGATTTCTTGTATGCGTGATGATGAGTTCTTCAGGTGGAACGTTGACTTGACAGCTGAGGAAGACGGTGAACCTGAGTAGTGGGCATTCAGTTTAGAAAGTTTGCATTTTCCTAGTTCGGAACGGTTTTTTAACGTGTTTGGTTGGCCTCGCTTAGCTTTGCCTGGTGCAGTGTGGAGAGCAAAGATTTGGATAAGTGACCTTGATGGAATTTGGGGCTTTTTGTGTCCTGTGATTCCTGTGTGTTTGTAAACAGATGAAATTACTTGTACATGGGTATGAATTTCCCCGTGTTTATAGTTTGTAGTAAACGTAACTATAGAATGTAACCGTTTTAGCTACCGCTGTTTGTAAATAAACAACTTTTATTTCTAGTAAAATGTTTATTGGAGGCTTGAGCTGGGATACAAGCAAGAAAGATCTAACTGAATATTTGTCTCGATTTGGGGAAGTTGTGGACTGCACGATTAAAACGGATCCTGTTACTGGAAGATCTCGAGGATTTGGATTTGTGCTTTTCAAGGATGCTGCTAGTGTTGATAAGGTATGAACCTGTTTGCATCGTGCTTTTTGTGTGCGTTTTGCAGGTCGTTCGGAGGGTTGTTTGTATGTTGTCAGACCACATAAATCTGTCTTCTAGGTTTTGGAACTGAAAGAACACAAACTGGATGGCAAATTGATAGACCCTAAAAGGGCCAAAGCTTTAAAAGGGAAGGAACCCCCCAAAAAGGTTTTCGTGGGTGGATTGAGCCCAGATACTTCGGAGGAACAAATTAAAGAATATTTTGGAGCCTTTGGAGAGGTGCGCTGTGCTTTTGTTTATGTGTATTCTCATTCGATACATCTATATAATGTTTTGTCCCTGGCCCAGTTCTTACAGAATAAGAGTTCGGTCAGGGAGGAATTAAATCATTGCTCAAGTCCCTCCCTTATCACTGCTTTGTGTGTTACAATGGAAACTAGTATGGAAATTAATAGCTAATTTATTTCAGCAAAAAGGTGGATTCTTGGATGTGGTCAGGATTCGAGTGGCATCTGTGGGGTACAAGAGGCTGTTGAGGTTTTCCTCTCCACCCTAAGTAAATGCTTTGTAGATAAGCCAGGTTACTCTAGTTTGATGTTGATAATGAAACAGTTTGTACAGAAGTCAGTTCATGAGAGTAACATATTTTGGTGAAGCTTGTGAGTGACTTGTGTCATTCTAAAACATTTTGGTAGCTTTTTACCTTTACTGGGTGACCTTGAGTGTGCATCTTGGTTTCAGATTGAAAATATTGAACTTCCTATGGATACAAAAACAAATGAAAGAAGAGGATTTTGCTTTATTACATATACAGACGAGGAGCCAGTAAAGAAATTGTTAGAAAGCAGATACCATCAAATTGGTTCTGGGAAGGTAAAGCCGTTCAGTGAACTGTGGGATGGGTTTGTTGTTTTTTGTTTGTTTGTTTTAAGGGAATTTCATAACCTATTTTGAGGAGGGGAAAAATGGCTTGACATTAGAACAGTGGTAACAATTTTGTCTTCTTTTTACCTTTTGTTTATAGTGTGAAATCAAAGTTGCACAGCCCAAAGAGGTATATAGACAGCAACAGCAACAACAAAAGGGAGGAAGAGGTGCTGCAGCTGGTGGGCGAGGTGGTACTAGGGGGCGAGGCCGAGGTGAGACCTAATTCTAGGGAGATGATGCAGTGGTTTAAGCTATCAACTGCTAAATATGAATAAGCCCATTGGAGAGTAGATCCAAATTTAAACTGTTAGAGCACGCAAAGTGCTCATTTTAGTCCATGGGTTTTTGTTTTATTAGTTTCAATTCTTCAAAGAATAGCCACTCTGACAGTGTCAGTACTCATGGGAAAAATACCATTGAATGTAATTAAGATTACATAAGATTACATGATATACCTTGGCGTGATAGGTTTTCTATGGCAGGAGTCCTTTTTCTAAACATGCTTGCTGTCTTCTTGATTTTTTTTAATCTCCCATTAGATTTAGAAAGCCTGATACTGGCACAGTTGGACTTTATACACACACACACACACACACACACACCCTTTTTTTTTTTTTTAATAACTAGTGATATTTTCTTGACCAGATAGCACTGTAGATGTCCATTCTTCCTTTTTAAGATTTGCAGAGTGAGGGACAGGAATGCATCATTTTATGTTAGGATTGGGGGTCAGAAGTTGTTTCCTAACAATCATTGTGCATTGTTTCAGGTCAGGGCCAAAACTGGAACCAAGGATTTAATAACTATTATGATCAAGGATATGGAAATTACAATAGTGCCTATGGTGGTGATCAAAACTATAGTGGCTATGGCGGCTATGATTATACTGGGTATAACTATGGGAACTATGGATATGGACAGGGATATGCAGACTACAGTGGTAAGAATATTTATTTAACTTCATAAACCAATGGTATTAAGATTCATCTCAATTCTGAGATTGTGTTATAGAAGTGTTTAGAGTTAAATTTTTGAAATGTAATAGTCACGGGGGCTTATACTGATTTAGTGACTCTGGTTATTATGAGCATTCTAGAATGTGGTATGTGCCTAATTTATAGTAACTTAAAATGTCTTAATTCTACTATTTGGCATGCAGAATTTTGCATATCTAATAGCTTTTAAATATATAGCAAAACCATATCATTAAAAGCTAAGTGTAATTTTTTGTCTTTTCCACATAGGCCAACAGAGCACTTACGGCAAGGCATCCCGAGGGGGTGGCAATCACCAAAACAATTACCAGCCATATTAAAGGGGACACTGCAGAAAACAGGTGTGTATCAGAGTTCAAGAAACCAGTGGAAGTGTCTAATTTAATTTAAAGATCAATAGACAAATGAAAATGAGTAAAAACAAAATACCATGTAGCGTGTTTTTACTAAATTGTTAAATTTTTACTTGCTTTATAAGCCTGTTTTGCCTAAAGTGTCTATAGATCTTTAACTTTAAAGTTTTATCTCACTTTCTTTAGTAATAACAGAAAAACTTAAGAGTTTTTCTGTTTGTTTTGTGTACCAGGTGGTCTAGAGGAATAATTAAACTTTTTAGAACTATTAACAGGTAAAGTACTGAAATGGGTACAACTTAAGGAAAACAAGAATGTTGTCTTCTAACTCTGACATTATACCTTGTTTGTACCCGCCAGCGGGAACTTCATTGCAGGCCGTGTGTCACCCTGACCACGTCTATCTCTGGGGGTCGCACGTTGCGGGCAGAGCGCAAGGCATACACCAGAAAACGCTGTCCTGTGGTATGGTCTCTTCCAACTTCATGTACCAGCGTAAAGATTAAAGTGGAAAACTTCAGACTTTGGCTTCTTTTTTAATCTTTTTGAAGATTAAGTGTCTAAACTTAACTTAAATGGTTTTTTACAGGAGTTAAAGTACATAAATGCCTTTTTACAGCTTAATCATTTTGGTCTTCTGTTTAGTGTTGTATTTCAATTGTGGAGCCTCATTTTAAGTGTTCATTCTTTAAGATTTAATGCTTGCTTTTTCTTTTTATAGCTAATAGTGAAATCTACAAACCAAAACAAGAACTTTAAAATCTGGGATTTAAATTAAAGATCATATGCACATAGCAATTTGTTGCCTTGAAATACAAGCATGTTAGAAATTCGTGTTTGTGATAGAATTTTACATGGCTTACTAGAGACACTTCTAGTAAACCTTGCATCTAGCACAGTTCAATCTGTGAATATGAAAAGATTGTGTTCCCTGATTTTTTAAGTAAATTTTAATATCATATGGGAACTTCAAGGTGAGATGATAATGATTATAATTACCCAAACTACATTTTGTCAATGAATTTGCATGTGATCTTTAATTATTGAAGAAAAGAATAAAGTGAGAACTTAATTCATGAAAGTGGACCTTAGAAAGCTTGCCAGAGTTGCACAAATCTAATTGCTATTTTGTTTTTGTTTTTAGGAAGAGATTGCTAAAGTAACCCATCTTGCAGGAGGACATTGAAGATTGGTCTTCTGTTGATCTAAGATGATTATTTTGTAAAAGACTTTCTAATGTACAAGACACAATTTGTGTCCAACTGTATATAGCCGCCAATTAGTTTTCTTTGTTTTTACTTTGTCTTTTGCTATCTGTGTTATGACTCTGTGGATTTGTGTTTATACAGACTTTATTTGTATGATTACATGTTAAACCTCAAATAAATGCTTCCTTATGTGATTGTTTTTCTGCGTCAGGTACTAAATAGCTCTGTAAAAGTGTAGTTTTAAATCAGCAATAATTAACGCACAGTTTATTTTGTAGGGAGTCTTGCTCCATAGGAAGAGAAAGCTGGTCCTTTATGAATAGCCAGCTACAGTGTCTGCTTTGTTCCCCTTGTTTGTTAGATGTATTCTATGCTCTTAAGACTTCATTTTCCTCTCTAAACTGAGGCTTCCATCATAACTTTTAATGTTGTTTCCTCTACCTATCTGGAGACATTGTCATGAAAGTTTCTGTGGCATAGTTATACTGTTGTGATTAGTGGGAGCTGTCTAGTAGACCATGAGTGTTTGGTTATATTTTGAAAAGTAAAAATTTAATGGCACAAAGCATGCTGGTAGCTCCTTTTGTGAAGAAAATGTTTTGCTTTGTTCTTGTCTCCGGAAAGGCATTTTTTAGTGGCTTGTTTTATTCAGTGGTCTGCTAGAAAGAGCTTTGACTGATCATAATACCATAACTTTGTTTTCTTGATTAAAATGTCCAGATACACCCATTGTGGGGTGGGGGGGCTAAAACTGTTTTAGGAGCTACAGGTTAAGAATATCAGATATAGTTAGATTTTACACAACAGTTTGGGCAAATAGGTATGAGGTTATTAAAAGTTTGAACAAAAGTTAGATTAAATGATTTGAAATAGTAGCTAAGTAAATTAATTGTATTCTGTTGGTTTTATGTAACACCAAGCACCAAACTGAACAAAATGTTTTCTCTTGGGGCATTGTTAGGAAGCTGTACTGGGTGTTAACTGTTTAGATGGTGTGAGTTCCTAGAAGGCATGGGTAGTAGGTTTCAGTCATTTTTTTATGCGATTAGTGCATGAGCTGAGTAGTTGAGCATATTCACATTCAGACATAAAAGAATAATGGAGAAGGATAACCCTTGATTCTTATGTAAATGCAAGTCTTAAGTGTGACCAAGTCATGTCATCACAACACATCTTCCTGGTGAATTAAAAAGAAAACCCTTTTTCTCTAGATTTGGGAGGATTTCCTAGATAAGTTCAAGTTTTGGATTTTACATTCAGTGTAGTTACCTGAGTTTAATGTTTTCAGTCCTGTTGCTTTGGGTTCATGTTCGCCATTAGAATTGGCATACATGTTTACTTGTGGAATAGTTCACCTCACCTTCAACCAAGTGTAAATTTTTTTATGCTAATGAACCTGCCTCTTGTTTTCTTTGGTGCCTGCAACCTTCTTTGTTCCAGTGATGTTTGCACTTGACGGGCTATCAGGTTATAATGCTCTTGGCCTTGTTTTGCTCCTGTTTTGCTATTTGACCTTAAACCTAAGCCAAGTACCAGTGTTGGCTGTTGCAAGGGATTGATTGTTCTTTCAACGTGCAACCTTAGGAGACAGAAAGGAGATTTTCGTTTTAAGTTCTGTTGTCAAGCCAGTAGGTGCAGTGTCTTTAGGGCAGTAAATCTTGTAAGTTCAAGTATATGATTAGGTGACAAGTTGACATGGAGATTGTCCTTTCCCTGATCAAAAATGAATAAAAGCTTTTTTTAAACAAAATCCATACTCTTCAGTCAAGTCTTGATATACATGATTTTGAAGAAATACACTACATCTAGAGATTGAGGTCTTTTAGAAAAATGAAGTACCTATGACATATATAATTAGCCTGTATTTTTCTTAAATATACTTCCTGAGTAGTTTTGACTAAGTTGTGTGTGTTGCTCCTTACCCTAAGAGACACCTTAATTTTACAGTTTTATGCTCAGCATGTTAATATTCTGTAGTCTAAGTTACATTTACTTGATTAAGAGTTAAGATGTTTATTATGTTCATTGAGATACTAACATGGATAAACAGCATTTATTCCATTCTCTTCCATGCATCTTTTTCATAATGGCGATGGGAACTGGATCCTTTGTCAAGATTTGATACGATGTTAACCATAAGATGCTGTTTCACTAATTACATAATTGCATTTTTAATGCAGTTTTTAGTTACAGGAGGTAGAACTAATGGTGTGTTTCTACCATTTGGGTTTCTCCTACCTGTAATGCAAAATCAAGAAATGGCATTCTGTAAAAATAATTACTCAGAATTTTCAACGTAACAGGGCTTTCCTGGTGACTCAGCTGGTAAGGAATCTGTCTGCAGTGCGGGAGACCTGGGTTCAATCCCTGGGTTGGGAAGATCCCCCAGAGAAAGGAAAGACTACCCACTCCAGTATTCCGGCCTGAAAAATTCGATGGGCTGTATGTAGTCCATGGGGTTGCAAAGAGTCAGACATGACTGAGTGCCTTTCACTTCACTTTCGACTTAATAGAATTGCCATCTACTGTGGTTTCTAGTTTAGTGGCTGCCATGTTCTGCATGTGGCATTTTAATTTAGATTTAATATATTTTTGTCTTGAAATAGTAAAATTAGATGTGAGATTTCAGCAGTTCTGGTTGAAGCGAAAATAATCACCTTTGCTCAACCACTGCATTTTATAGAATGTAGGAAAGAGTTTGCTGGTATTCTGTGGATTTCAGGGAAATGCTGAACATTCTAAAGATTGAGTTTGTGTTACTTAAAATGGCAGTTAAATTTCTGACTTCGTCTACTCAGGAGAAGTAACCCTATTAGGGGAGATCATAATTTCAGAGGGTGACAGGGTTTAGCTGTGATTGGGGAAGGACTATTCAGTGATCTCTGGTTTCTTAAAGATAAAAATTTCAAGTAACAGTGCTTAAGGTTTTGGTTTATCAAAAAACAGCACATGGTAGAAATACAAGAAACACTGTACTGCAGACAAGTTCTCACAGTTTCAATGCTTACCTCCTTTTGAGTGAGTGAATGAAAGTCGCTCAGTCATATCCAACTCTTTGAGACCCCATGCACTGTGTAGCCTACAATGCTCTTCCGTCCATGAGATTTCCAGGCCAGAATACTGGAGTGGGTAGCCTTTCCCTTCCCCTGGGGATCTTCCCAACCCAGGGATCGAACCTGGGTCTCCTGCATTGTAGGCAGCTTTACCATCTGAGCCACCAGGGAAGATGGCTGGAAGTAACCACTGGGCTAGCAGGTAATCGCCTCCCTTTGAGACTGACCAAAAAATGAGTTCTCTTCAGACAACAGAAGAAATAAATATCGATACATAAACACTTCTGAAAAAGATACACTTGTAATTGATGTGGGATCTTAGTTCCCTGACCAGGATTGAACCCAGATCCAAACAGCTGAACCATAACCACAGAAAGAAAGTGAGAGTAGAGTGCTCAGTCGTGTCCAACTCTTTGCAACCCCATGGACTATAGCCTACAGCGCTCTTCCGTCCATGGGATTTTCCAGGCAAGAGTACTGGAGTGGGTTGCCCTTTCCTTCTCCAGGAGATCTTCCCAACCCAGGGATCAAACCTGGGTCTCCTGCATTGTAGGCAGATCCTTTACCATCTGAGCCACCAGGGAAGATGGCTGGAAGTAACCACTAGGCTGGCAGGTAATTGGCAGTATTTGTTGTCAGTGAGATTGCCCAAGGGCAGTTTCTTTAGAAGTATCTACTCAGAAATTGTGTGTTGGCTGGTGAACGTATACACAGGGTTGTGGATGAGACAGGAATGCCCAGCCCTACCTGTAAAATAACCTCTGGGAAATAATCCCCTGATTCTTCAAGTTGAAGGAGTTAGCTACTAGAAAATTAACTCATTTCGTTTGGGGTCTATTACAGTCCTATCAGGTATCTCTGAGGCTTAGGTTCAGTGTTTAGGAGTGATCTTACTAAAGTTGGTGCCAAGATCTTTCGTAAGCAGGATTTTATTACAGTTGATTTATTCTGATGAAACGGGCCTAAACTAGAGCAACTATTTAACTCCAATGAGAGAGCTGCCCTATGGGATTGATTGATTACTCTGCTTGCCTTTGAACCGAGACATTTGATACATAGAAGAACTTTGGCCATACAGAGGGTCCAAGAGAGGGTGTGTCAGTGAAGACTAACATATAGTTAGTTACCAGGAAAGCCTTCTCATGGCCTATATGTTGAATGGCTTATGTGTCACATACTGCTCTCATTATATAGTCACATTTCTATTAAAGGCATGTGGCTGTCCGAACATGTACAGTGATACTCAGCATTATACCATCAATTTATTGATGCCAGGTAAAATTAAAGTATTTCCACTAGCTTTTACATGTATATTGTAGTATGTGATTTTTTTCAACCAAGATTTTTAAAAATTATTTTTGGTGGCACTGGGTTTGTTGCTGCCTGAGGGTTTGCTTTGCTTGCAGTGAGTGGGGGCTGCTCTTCACTGTGCTGCAGACCATTTGTGGTGGCTTGTCTTGCTGTAGAGTACAGACTCTAGGAGTCAGTTTAGGAGTTGTGGCTAAGGAGTTTAGTGGCGCTGTGGCATATGTTACCTTCCCAAACCAGGGATTGAACCCTGCCTCTGCAGGCAGATTCTTAACTACTGGACTAGCAGGGAAGTCCTCATTGTGATTTATGTGAGACTTAAAATACTGGAAATGGGACTTACCTGCTGGCCCAGTGGTAAGAATCTGCCTGCCAACACAGGGGGCATAGGTTTGATTACTGGTTTGGGAAGATTCCGTGTGCAGGGGAACAACTTCTGAAGCCCGCATGCTGTATGGCCAACAAGCAACAACTAATGAGCCCACATGCCACAACTGCTGAAGCCCACGTGCCCTAGAGCCAGCAAGTTGCAAAAAGCCAGCAGCAAGCTTGCATGCTACAGCTGCCAAAGCCCCTGCACCCTAAAGCCCAAACTCCAAAGCAAGACACCACAACTAAAGAGGAGCCTCTGTTCACTGCCTGAGTGCAGCAATGAAGACCCAGCATAACTAAAAATAGTTATGAAGCAGTGTGTATATGTAAAAAAGATTTTTTTAATCAGATACTGAAAACAAGTCCAATAATTTTTGCTACTCTACGGGACTTAAGAACTATATACTCAGTACATCATTGGAGATAGGAAAGAGAAAAGTCGCTTTTTTAGTATGTAACTTTTTATAATTTGGAAAAATGATAAAATATTTGTACAGATACAATTATAATTTTAAAAAGTTATGCATTTGAATGACCAGAAATAAACAGACCCCCAAATTACACCTTTGATATTTTAAATGTCTGTTTTTTCATATATATATATTTTTTTAGTTACAATTATGTAAAAATAGGACTTAGAGCCTGTCATAACTAACAGTAACTTCACATGAATAACTTAACATATTCCTACTTGGCGTGGGGGGGAGGGGGCAGTAATTGTACCATTCTTAGTTCCCTGATGGCCAGAGATCAAACCCGTGCCCCCTGCATTGGCACCAGAGTCTGAACTACTGACTGCCATTCTCAACCAGGAAATAACAAAGGCATTAATTGCTCTTCTCTTGACAACTTCATGGGAAAATACGGAGACTCTTAGTATTCCTTAAGAGCAACCATCACAGTTGAACTCCATTGAGGAGTTGCCATAGGAAAGAAGAAAAAGCACTATGTGAAGTTGTCAGTTTCTCAAAATTAAATCACTGCTAAGATCATACCCTATTCTTTTTTGTTGCAATACATATTTATACTTCTGTGCATTAGTGCACTCCTACCTATAGTGTAAACAGTATCCAGATATACATAACTTCATGAGTTATAAAAGGCATTCAGGCATACCTTGGAAATACTACAAGTACTGTTTCAGATTATCTCAAACAATAAGGTGAGTCACACAAATTCTTTGGTTTCCCACTGCATGTAAAACTTACGTTTACACTATAGTCGACTAACTGTGTAATAGCATTATGTCTAAAAAATGTGTACACCTTAATTTAAAAATATTGCTAAAAAGCTCTAACCATCATCTGAGCCTTTAGCAAGTACTCTGCTGCTGGAGGGTTTTGCCTCAATGTTGATGCTGCTGACTGATCAGGGTGGTGGTTGAAGGCTAGGAACAGAAATGAGGTTTGCCATATTGAATGATTTTTTTCTTTCATGATCAATTTCTCTATAGCTCTTAATGCTATTTAATGTCATTTAGAGAGTCCCTTGGACTGCAGAGAGATCCAACCAGTCCATTCTAAAAAGAGATCAGTCCTGGGTGTTCTTTGGAAGGAATGATGCCAAAGCTGAAACTCCAGTACTTTGGCCACCTCATGCGAAGAGTTGACTCTTTGGAAAAGACTGATGCTGGGAGAGATTGAGGGCAGGAGGAAAGGGGGACGACAGAGAATGAGATGGCTGGATGGCATCACGGACTCAATGGATGTGAGTTTGAGTGAACTCTGGGAGTTGGTGATGGACAGGGAGGCCTGGCATGCTGCAATTCATGGGGTCACAAAGAGTTGGACACGACTGAGGGACTGAACTGAACTAAACTCCCAGGAGAACTTCAGAATTGGAGTCAGTCCTCTCCAACTCTGCCACTGCCTTACCAACTAAGTTTATGTCATATTCTAAACTTTTTGACTTCACAGAATCTTCAACAAGAGTAGTTTACATCTCAAGAAACCACTTTCTTTGTTCATCTGTAAGAAGCAATTCCTCTTCTGTTTTACTATTGACACTGCAGTAATTCAGACATATCCTCAGACTTCACTTCTAATTCCCTCTTGTCATTTCCACCACATCTCCCTGCTGAAGTCATGAAACTCTCAAAGTCATCTATGAGAGCTGGAATCAACTTCTTGCAAACTCGCATCTGACATTTTGACCTCATGAAGCACAAATTGTTCTTTAATGACATCTAGAATGGTGGATCTTCTTGACAAGGTTTTCAATTTACTTTGCCCAGATCCATCAGAGGAATCACAAAGCATGACAGGTATAGCCTTACGAGGATGGACATTGCAAGGACTGATGCTGAAGCTGAAGCCCCAATACTTTGGCCACCTGATGCAAAGAGCCAACTCATTGGAAAAGACCCTGATACTGGGAAAGATTGAGGGCAGGAGGAGAAGGGGACGACAGAGGATGAGATGGTTGGATGGCATTGCTGACTCGATGGACATGAGTTTGAGCAAGCTCTGGGAGGTGGTGAAGGACAGGGAGGCCTGGGATGCTACAGCCCATAGATTTCCAAAGAGTCAGACACCACTGAGCGACTGAACAATAGCCTTACCAAATGGCTTTCTTCAGTAGGACTTGAAACTACTCCTTGATCCATGGGCNAAGGGGACGACAGAGGATGAGATGGTTGGATGGCATTGCTGACTCGATGGACATGAGTTTGAGCAAGCTCTGGGAGGTGGTGAAGGACAGGGAGGCCTGGGATGCTACAGCCCATAGATTTCCAAAGAGTCAGACACCACTGAGCGACTGAACAATAGCCTTACCAAATGGCTTTCTTCAGTAGGACTTGAAACTACTCCTTGATCCATGGGCTGCAGAATGGGTGCTGTGTTAGCAGTCATGAAAATGGCAATTATCGTGTATCTCCATCAGAGCTCCTCAGTGCATTTTCAATGAGCAGTAATTCTTTGAAAGGAATCGTCTCTTCTGAGGAGTTCTCTCAACAGTGGACTTAAAATAGGAAACCATGTTGTCAACAGATGTGTCATCCTCCAGTTCAGTTCAGTTGCTCAGTCGTGTCTGACTCTACAACCACATGAATCGCAGCACGCCACGCCTCTCTGTCCATCACCATCTCCCGGAGGTCACTCAGACTCATGTTCATCGAGTCTGTGATGCCATCCCAACCATCTCATCCTCTGTCGTCCCCTTCTCCTCCTGCCCCTAATCCTTCCCAGCATCAGAGTCTTCCAATGAGTCAACTCTTCGCATGAAGTGGCCAAAGTACTGGAGTTTCAGCTTCAGCATCATTCCTNATAAAAACAGCCAAATACAGGGGACACTATTACAGCTGAATGTAGGAAGTTGTGAAGGATTCAATAATACATTAGAAAGTCATTCCTTAGCTTGGCCAGATGCGGCAACTTGGAATTGTTCAGTTCTTTCAAAGCTTTGCAAACAAACAAACAAACAAAAGATAAAGAAAATACAGTGAAGCAGTCATCTATCTTCAACCTTCTACAGTTCATGCAAATTCAGTAATTGTCCTACGTGCAAAATCTTACAATATCAAAAATTCAGTAACCTTACATCTTTCTGATACCAACTTTCATTGTGATAGTCACATTGTTTAAAGGTAATGTCACATTTTACCTTACATGCAATTATTATAAAGTATTTAAAATGTCTCTAAAAATATGTTATTAATTTAATTAGAATTATTACTGATTTTGTATTCTATTAGCTAGATTACATGTGTTTGAATGATTTTTCCTAATCCTGTATTTACTAACTGCTCTTTATTATGTCATTTTGTAGAATAGGTGTTTCTTTGGAATACAAATACTACACTATGAGAGAAATATAAAATATTTATTTTGTTCTGAATTCTTTATGTACTTGGCATTAAACAATCATGCTAAAATAAGATGAAGAAAAAGGGAAAAACAGCCATTCTAAGAGGTTTTTCACATATTAAAAGACTTGTTTCCTAGCTCATACCACAATGGTGGTTGCTTTTTTAGGGAAAGAAATAACAGTGAGTTACAGAAATATAAAGAAAGAAGAGTGTAAATGAGTTGGATATGTAGATATATTATCTAGGTCATATATGGGTTATGTTCAGTCACTAAGCCATGTCCAACTCTTTGCAATCTCATGGACTGCAGTGGGACAGGCTTCTCTGTCCTTCACCATCTCCCAGAGTTTACTCACACTCATGTCCACTGAATCAGTTAATGCTATCTAACCATCTCATCCACTGCTGCCCCTTCTTTCACTTTCAGTCTTTCCCAGCATCAGGAACTTTTCCAGTGAGTCATATCTTTGCATCTGCTGGTCAAAGTTTGGAGCTTCAGCTTCAGCATAATTCCTTCCAATGAATATTCAGGGTTGATTTCCTTTAGGATTGACTGGTTTGATCTCCTTGCAGTCCAAGGAACTCTCAAGAGTCTTTTCCAACACCACAGTTCAAAAGCATCAATTCTTCAGCCCACCAGGCTCCCCGGTCCATGGGATTTCCCAGTCAAGAATACTGGAGTGGGTAGCCATTCCTTTCTTCCCAACCGAGAAATAGAGCCCAGGTCTCCTGTGTTTCAAGTGGATTCTTTACCATCTGAGCCACCAGAGAAGCCCAATTTAGGTTATATATGGATTATATAGATTATATATAGATATAGATGTTATATGTGGATAGATATATTTCTATATTATCTATAATTATAGGGGAAATTATACAGAAAGATATTATTTCTCTTCTCTGAAATATGCCTGTATCTCTGAGATAAAAATAAACATTGAAGTTTTTTGTAAAGATTATATGAAATATTTAGGATCAGTTTTGATTCAATAATAATAGTAATAATAATGAATTAACTCACCTGGATGAAGATTTCCAGCTGTACATCAACGTTAGTGCTAGTGCAGATAATGTAGATCTAAGCATGTTGACAAATGATTTTTATCNAAGATTATATGAAATATTTAGGATCAGTTTTGATTCAATAATAATAGTAATAATAATGAATTAACTCACCTGGATGAAGATTTCCAGCTGTACATCAACGTTAGTGCTAGTGCAGATAATGTAGATCTAAGCATGTTGACAAATGATTTTTATCAACTACTAAGGAGGGACCTAAAATATATAAATGAAAAAATTTATATTTCAAAGCAGTAATCATAAATTTAGGGAGATAAGCCATATTCATGCCCCAAATTAATATTACTAGTGAGTGCTTTATCAGGAATGAGAGAGAATTTGGTCAAGATTAAATATTTCCATTAGCATAAGAATATCTCCATGAATAATAAAAATATGTTATTTATAGAGGTAGTATATGCTTTAAATATTTACATCCTACTTGGAATGAAATAATTTTTTTTTAATTTATTTATTTTTAAATTTAACTTTACAATACTCTATTGGGTTTGCCATACATCGACACGAATCCACCACNCCCCCCCCCACAACAGACAGCCTTTGGTCAGCTGTCAGATGATATGACAACAAGCTTAGCATACATCTGCCCCTGGATTAATGGGCTTGGTATTTCTTTCACTATTAAAGATAAATCACTAGACAGCTGTATTGAAAACCACAGCATACTTCTCAACACTGATGATGCATAGATGAGATGACCTGTTTTCTAAATGGGGTCATAAATAATCTTCCTACCTCAGAAGCTATTTTGCCCAGCAAGAAAAGATTTAAAGAAGCAACAATGAACACGGTGTAAACTTCAAATTCAAACATGGCAACTTTCTGACTCTGCAGGTGCTGATAATGACATTTTTTTAAGGATCATTCTGGAATTCAGGATTAATCAAAAGAAAAAGCATAAGAGAATGAATGCCTTGCTTTGCCAACACAGGATCTCCCTGGTGGCTCAGACGGTAAAGCATCTACCTGCCGTGAGGGAGACCAGGGTTCGATCCCTGGTTTAGGAAGATCCGCTGGAGAAGGAAATGGCAACCCACTCCAGTAATGTTGCCTGGAAAATTCCATGGACTGAGGAGCCTGGTGGGCTACAGTCCATGAGGTCGCAAAGAGTCGGACAGGACTGAGCGACTTGACTTCACTTTCACTTTGCCAACACAAATCAGTAAAACAGTATGAAAAGCACATCGTTCAAATTCAGGCTCACTTAGGTTACTAAGGAAGTTACCCTGAACTGGTGACAACTTCAGTTAGCTTATAAATGGATACAATTTTTAAAAATCACATAAAGCTTATCTGAGAAGTAAATGAGATAAAAATATGCAAGCAGAATTGAACACACAGTTGACTCTAAATAAAGGCTAACTCGTTGGCCTTCTTTTCCTTTTGAGGTTACCATTTTGGCTGATTCTAATTAGCAGTGAATATTTGAATTTACTTGTAGATACACCTCTTGGCTGCACTACTGTTTCAGAGCCTAGATGTTTGAAGAAGACAGTCAGAATATAGCACTAAAAAATATTTTAAATCAATATTTTAAAGCATATTTTATATAAAACAGGTATTATAATTTTTCATATAAGCTAATTGTTCTTAAGAAGGAAATGACATAAAAACAGAACTAAAAGCTAGAAACAGAAAAATAACAGAGCAGGAAATGTGGATAAAGTGCTACCAACCATGAGTTATTTGGACGGTTCCAACACAGAGATCTAGTCCATCTGCAGAAACCCTAGTGGGACTGGGGGTGATGGACATACAACCAGACTACACATCTAGAAGGGCACTATGGAGCCTGAATTCCATCCTCATGTGATCTGTGACATTGAAAGTTACTGGAATGGCAGGAAGGTCAATATCCTCCTTGATAAAATGAAGAAAATCAACGGAATCATTGAGTTCCTTTTGTTCCTGAGCTGTCCAGGAAGTCTTTAGGGAAAACATTTCCCCAAAGAATCATTGATCAGGATGAAAAATGCTTGGACCTTCAGGCTAGCCTCCCCTCCTAGGCTTCCTTCCCAAGACAGTTCGCAGGTGATTGGGAAGAAGGAGCGTTTAACATCCTCATGATGGTGGGCAAGATCCGGGGTCAGGGAGAGGATGTCCTTTACCCCTCTGGTCTCCAGGGCTGCATCCCTTGTCCCCTGGGTGTCCCCTGGCCTCCAGGGCTGAAATCTGAGGATGGTGTGGCTAGCGATCTGATCTGCTTTGGTTTGCTCCAAATGGCCACTTCCTGGCTGACTCAGGTTTGTGTTAGCTTCTGCAGGCTAACTGAACAATTGCCATGCCCTTCCTTCAGCCTCTGCCTCGGAGGTCACCTCACCTTACCATCGTGTGCACCACTGTAGATCTCTCCCTTCTCAACTCTGCATCCCCATCAGATAAAGAATTATGGTAGCATGGCAAAACTCAAACCCAGGGCCCCCTGTCTGCCTGACCACACTGCTTTGCCCAGCTTACTTGTGATGTGCCCAAGGCCCAGATTGCTAAGTTAATTCACCTGAAAACATAGGCCTCCAGTGGCGGAGGTGGGGGCGGGGCAGGGGGGAATCAAGAGACATCCCACTTTCTTCATCCTTTTTCTCCTTCTTCATCTTTCTTTCATTTCCCAGGACAGAATATGGCCTGGCTTTTCTTTCTCTTCCATTATACCCAGCCCCTTCCCCCCTACCCACTCCAGCTAAATATGCGGGGGTCTCTTCTCTGCAGAAGAAGGAAAGGGCTACCCACTCCAGTACTCTTGCCTGGAGAATCCCCATGGACAGAGGAACCTGGCGGGCTATAGTCCATGGGGTCGCAAAGAGTCGGACACGACTGAAGCAACTGAGCCCTCTTCTCTGCACTATTAAAAATCTCTTTG
>SJYV01001170.1:6628-23658 GCA_006410875.1 Neotragus pygmaeus | reverse complement strand
AAAAAAAAAAAAAGCAAAAAAAAAAATAAAAAAAAAAATAAAAAAAATAAAAATAAAAATCTCTTTGAACTGAAGCCTCTATGCTCAGTTATTAATCTGATGGGAATGTAGGAAGCCTTTCTCAAGAAACTGCTTGCAAGACAGTAGATTATATCATTCTGTTTTTCTATCATATTAATAATGAATATTACCTTGGTCTTTCTCTTGGTATTTCTCCTATAGAAATTATATTTAAATGAATACTGACAGCAGAAGAAGCAAAGGTTTTTGACTGAAGAAAACAAAAAATTAAATATTTTAAAACTTTATCTCCATAACAAAGCTATTTAACAAAAAGAGTCAGACTAAATATTACTACATACCTAGATAAAACAGAGAGATGCCAGGAAAGGTTGAACTGAGACTTGGAGGATGCTGGATGTTAATAAAAGGAATTAAGGGAAATCAGTGCAAAATATAGAGAAAATGTGAGAGATGAAAACTAAAATGTCTGAGATTCCTCTGCAAGTCAAGCAGTGAACACTCTGCACCTCTAGCGCAGGGGGTTATGAGTTTGATCTCTGTTCAGGGAACGCAGATTCCACATGCCCTGTGGCATGGACAAAAAATAAATAAAATAAAATACCGTCTTCTAAAAAAATAAAGAAGAAGAAGAAAGAAAATGCCCTGTGTACTTTGTGTACTTTCTCTACATACTCGTGTTGCTTCACAGAGAAGTAATTATGCTACGCACAATATTCCTGCTACAGGCATGACACTTTCTGGAGACCAGGATAAATAATTAAGACACCCATGTCCATAGTTCATTTCTCTGCTGTCTTGTTCCAGAAAGGATTCCAAGCAGCTGACAGGGATAACTCTCGGCCTACAGGAAAAATGAATGGTATAGGATTAAGGCGCGTCAAAAAAAAGAAAAGAATGTTTCTTCTTTTTAGAAGCATTTAAAGGTGTAAACTCTCTAGTTCACACAGGAAAAGCAGAAAGAAATGTTGGAGATGATATAGCTGTGTAAAGAAGACAGACCAAAATATGAGAGAAAAATGAAGATTCAATCAAGGAAAGCATGGTGAAGAGCGTGTGGGAAGTGATCTGGGCGACATGACATGCAGCTTAAGGAGATGACCCTGGAGCCTTTAGAGGGAGCAAGACGGATGCCAAGAAGCCAGCAGCCATGCTGGTCCAGGTGTGGCGAAAGGAGAGTCTACATTAAGGCAGCGGCAGTGGAACATGTGTCAGGGGGGTTGGAAAAATAAAAGCAGCAAGGCTTGGCCAATGACTGGGTTAAGGATGAAAGGAAATGGGGGGGTCTGCGACAACCATGCGGCTCCAAGCCAAGCCAACCACAGGAGTGATAAAAGCAATATGAGAAATGGCCCACTTCCAGTCTTGCTCTTAAAAAAGAGTGATGGTGATTTATTTTCCACATAAAAGTTTTCTGTGATAACAGTATCTATAGACATAAGAGTAGAAATGAGAAATTTTTAAAATCTGTTCTGAATCAGTATACTTAATAGCTGTACGAAGCACTCTGATTTACAACATAACATGTCATTTGTTATCTGTGAAGCATAAGAGAAATCAAAAATATAAAACACTGACTTAACCCAAAGTGTTTGAATTTATAAGTGTCATCTCACACTGAGTTTATACACCTTGTGGATTGCTTTATTTTTGCAGAGCTATCTATGATTACCAGTTGTTGTTGTTGTTTTGAAGTTTATTCTTTGGTAGAAATAATGTAAAGCTATATGTAGTCTGTTAAGCAACATGGTACCAGATTAGGTACTTTCTGTCTCTATGAATTTGCCTATTTCAGATATTTCTTACCAGTTGGATCATAGACTGTGTAGCCAAACAAACTACCCCAAGAACTCTTACCCTGTTGAGCAGCAGTAAAAGTTTACTTTAGCTAAAATTTAGTAATTAGCATCTCAGACATTTCTGGTTTAAGACAATTTAATTTTGGTAAAGACTCATTAAGCGCAAAGCACATCAGCTAACTGATTTTTTCTCCCCTTCCCTCTTTCTTCCCAAATTGCTCTGGGTCCAGGGGAAACCTGAGGATCCTCCTAGCAGTGGTGGGGGCAGACGTCGTCCTCCGCTGGCCTCTGCCGGGTGGCAGCCTGATGAGGCTGGACTCTGGATCTGTGCCCCTCGGGACAACTGGTCCGCGCTGGACTGGGCAGACGATGGCTTCCCTCGTCGCTGACATCTGAGTCCAACACTGCCTCCCGCCACCCAGATCAATGCCCATGGCAGTCGCCAATGCCAACTCCTGGCTTCTGTATCCACACAGAGGGTGGGCCTTTTTCCCCCCTCTTCACACCCTGCGCCTGTCATGGAGCCTACATAGAACAGGCATTCAACAATGTTGTTTGAGTGGGTGAATACATCCTTCAAAATCCAACTAAAATATTATCTCCTCTCTAAACCTTTCTTTAATGCTGCCACCCTTCTCACCCTCCACTGCTTGTTCTGTGCTCCCATAACAAGTGGATCTCGCTGCCAGTGGAGCAGGCTGTATCATAACCCACTGTATGGGTATCATCTTTCACATGATAAAAATTCCACTGCCCCTCACTGCCCACAGGAGGAGCTTCCCAAGGCCGCCCTCAGATCCTTGCCACATAAAAAATATGCTCCATACCCCAGTGGAGACACAGACATGGAGAACAGGCTTATGGACACAGCTGGCAGGGGAGGAAAGAGAGGGTGGGATGTATGGAGAGACTAACTTGGAAACATACATTATCATATGCAAAATAGATAACCAGGGGAATTTGTCATATGACTCAGGGAACTGAAACACTGGTTCAGTGACAATCTAGAGGGGTGGAATGGGGAGGGAGAGGGGAGGAGGGAGGAGACACGGGTAAACCTATGGCTGATTCATGTTGATATTTGGTAGAAATCGACACAATACTGTAAAGCAATTATCCTTCAGTTAGAAATAATTTTTTTAAGTATGCTCCATAAACATTCAAAGTAATTAAAGCCTTGTCATTTTAAAGTAGATTTCTTTTCAAAAACAGTAATATGGAAATTTTACAAAATAATCATATGGGTATAAAATGAAAAGAAGTCTCCACTCAACTCCAAATAGTTTCAAGAGCCAGTATTGAAACTCTTCAAATTTCTTTTTAAGTGAGTATTTAAAGTACTGCCTAATAACCTGAGTTAGTAAAGGAGAAAATTTACACTAGATGTTCCTAAGTGAAGAGTCCAAGAAGGGATTAAAGGCAGAAAGAATTGCATTTGCAGACTCACACACCGCACCAGAGGATGAAGAGGCAAGTAGGGCCCTTGATGATGAGAAATTTGAATTTCCTCTTGAAGCCAAGAACAAACCCTGCCTCATCAGTTCTATCAACAAATATGTATCTCAATGGAATGAAATCTTTCCAGTAGGTACTTGAATTTTCCTCCACTGATTACCTGATAGCACCTGCCTATGGATGGTTTCTGACATAATTTGGATTCCAGAAAAATTAAATTCAGGCACTTGTGGGTTCAAGAAAATCTGAAGATGGTGGTACTGAACTGAGATGTTCAGATTGTGATCGGTACACTAGTTGGGAAAAGAATGAACACTGAGATTTTTATTATTCTTTCCATATTAACATGTCCTCTGTTTCCTCTAAAGTCACTTCAGAATTTTTCATACACAATGTCCCCTTAGAGGAGGCTTACGGAAAAAGAAGACAGGCAAGCTAGGTGGTCTTCCTACTAAATCGGCAGAAAAGTTTTCTCCGGGCAGTTTCCCCAGAACCAAAAGTGCTGTTGATCAAACTAAAAGATGGAGAACACAAGCTGAGGCTTGGAGAACGGAGGCCTCCCAACGGAGTCAACAGAGAGCCATGGTTCTGAGCACTGGTTCTGAATCAAGCCGCTTGGATTCAGACCACAGCGCCACCATCCACTGCGTATCCTGGGCAGGTAACGTATGCCTTCTTCTGTTCCCTTGTAAACTGAGATCATTACAGGACCTACGGCGAGGGCTGGGGGTGGGGGTGTGAACGAGAGTACAGTTGATGTATGTGTGAAGGACATTAGAAGAGGTCCTGTCACCATCCCCCCATCACTCATCATTGTCTGTGTTCCTTCATGTCACCATCTGTTTTCCTCATCTGTCTTCTGTGGCCTCCTTTTCCAATAAGTATTATCTCACAGCCTTCTATTTTATCCCAGATAACCATTTCTTTGCCTTGGAAATGAACAAAGATCATTCTATCATTTCTGAGATTGCATCCAAGTACTGCATTTCAGACTCTTTTGTTGATTGTGATGACTACTCCGTTTCTTCTAAGGGATTCTTGCCCACAGTAGTAGATACAATGGTTATCTGAGTTAAATTCACCATTCCAGTCCATTTTAGTTCACTGACACCTAAAATGTCAATGTTCACTCTTGCCATCTCCTGTTTCACCACTTTCAGTTTGCCTTGATTCATGGACCTAACATTCCAGGTTTCTATGCAACATTGCTCTTTACAGAATCGGACTTTACTTCCATCACCAGTCACATCCACAACTGGGTGTTGTTTTCTCTTTGGCTCTATCTCTTCATTCTTTCTGGAATTATTTCTCTACTCTTCTCCAGTAGCATTTGGGTACCTACCAACCTGGGGAGTTGATCATTCAGTGTCCTATCTTTTTGCCTTTTCATACTGTTCATGGGGTTCTCAGGGCAAGAATACTGAAGTGGTTTGCCATTCCCNTTCCAAGGCCAAATTTGCCTGTTACTCCAGGTGTTTCTTGACTTCCTACTTTAGCATTCCAGTCCCCTAGAATGAAAAGGACATCTTTTTTGTGTGTTAGTTCTAAAAGGTCTTGTAGGTCTTCATAAAACCGTTCAGCTTCTTCAGCGTTACTGGTTGGGGCATAGACTTGGGTAACTGTGATACTGAATGGTTTGCCTTGGAGATGAACAGAGATCATTCTGTTGTTTTTGAGATTGCATCTAAGTACTGCATTTCGGACTCTTTTGTTGACCATGATGGCTACTCCATTTCTCCTGAAGGATTCCTGCCCGCAGTAGTAGATATAATGGTCATCTGAGTTAAATTCACCCATTCCAGTCCATTTTAGTTCGTGGATTCCTAGAATGTCGACTTTCACCCTTGCCATCTCTTGTTTGACCACTTCCAATTTGCCTTGATTCATGGACCTGACATTCCAGGTTCCTATGCAATATTGCTCTTTACAGCATCGGATCTTGCTTCTGTCACCAGTCACATGCACCACTGGATATTGTTTTTGCGTTGGCTCCATCCCTTCGTTCTTTTTGGAGTTATTTCTCCACTAACCTCCAGTAGCATATTGGGCACCTACTGACCTGGGGAGTTCCTCTTTTGGTATCCTATCGTTTTGCCTTTTCATACTGTTCATGGGGTTCTCAAGGCAAGAATGCTGAAGTGGCTTGCCATTCTATCCTCCAGGCTATGGCTATTTATAGATCACGGGAGATGGCTTCTTTCCTTAAACATCAAGAACCAGCCTCTGCTGGCTTCAAACTTTTTTTCTGCAGCTTCCTCACCTCTCTCGACCTTCAGGGAATGGAAGAGAGTTAGGACTTTGCTCTGGAGTAGGCTCTGGCTTGAGAGACTCTTGTGGCTGGTTTGGTCTTCTGTCCAGACCACTCAGATTTTCTCCATAACAACTGCAAGGTTGTTTGACTTTCTTATCATTCATGTGTTCACTGGAGTAGCACTTCTAACTTTCCTCAAGAACTTTTCCTTTGCATTCACAACTTGGCTGTTTGATGCAGAAGGTGCACTATTAAAGCCCATCTCAGTTTTGGACATGCCTTCCTCATGAAGCTTAATCATGATTAGCTTTTTGTTTAAACTGAGAGATGCGTAACTCTTGATCTCACCTGAACACTTAGAGTCTACTGTAGGGTTGTTAACTGGCCAATGCTGTTGTGTCTCAAACAGCAGAGAGGCCTGAGGAGAGGGAGAGAGGTGGGGGACTAGATAGTCAGTGGCGCAATCAGAACACACACTTTAAGACTTCCTTGATGGTCCAGTGGTTAAGAATCTGCCTGCCAATGCAGGCAACACGGGTTTGATCCCTGGTCCTGGAAGATTCCACTGCAATTGCTAAAGCCCATGTGTCCTAGAGCCCATGCTCCACAGTAAGAGAAGCCACAGTAATGAGAAACCCATGTACAGCAAGAAAGACCCAGTGCAGCTAAAACTTAAATATTTTTTTAAAAAAAGCACACATTTATTGATTGCATTCTTAAATGGGCATGGTTCCCAATGCCCAAAACAATTACAATTTTTAAATTGAGGAACACTGTTGGCAGATCACCATAACAAATATGAAAGTAATTTTTAAAGTTTTATATATTTTGACAATTACCAAAACATGATGCAGAGACACTAAGTGAGCAAATGCTATTGGAAAAATGATACCAATAGTTGTTCAATACAGGGTTGCCACAAACTCCATTAAAAAAGGATTAATAACATCTGGAAAAACACAAGTGCAATAAAATGAGGTATTCATGTGTAATTTTTCAAAAAGTATTTACTTGCCTCTGGATTCAGCAACTATGGCCTAATAGTTCAATCCTTCTAAAGAAAATTAAACAGGATAAAAAAAAAATTTTAAGTCTTCTTAAGAGAATTAGGATCATGGCATCTAGTTCCATCACTTCCTAGCAAACAGATGGGGAAAAAAATGAAAACAGTGGCAGATTTTATTTTCTTGGGCTCCAAAATCACTGTGGACGGTGACTGCAGCCATGAAATTAAAAGAAGCTTGCAGATTGGAAGAAAAGCTTTGACAGACAAACCCAGACATCACATTAAAAAGCAGGAACGTCTTTGATGATAAAGGTGAAAGTGAAAGTGAAGTCCCTCAGTCGTGTCCTATTCGTAGTGACCCCATGGACTGCAGCCCACGAGGCTCCCCTGTCCCTGGGATTCTCCAGGCAAAAACACTGGAGTGGGTTGCCATTTCCTTCTCCAATGCATGAAAGTGAAAAGTGAAAGTGAAGTCACTCAGTTGTGTCCAACTCAATGACCCTATGGACAGCAGCCTACCAGGCTCCTCCGTCCATGGGATTTTCCAGGCAAGAATACTGGAGTGGGTTGCCGTTGCCTTCTCCAGGGGATCTTCCCAACCCAGGGATCGAACCTGGGTCTCCCACATTGTAGACAGATGCTTTACCATCTGAGCCACCAGGGAAGTCTGTCTAGTCAAATCTGTGGTCTTTCCAGTAGTCATGTACCAGTCTTTCCAGTCAGTCATAAAGAAGGCTGAATGCAGAAGACTTGATACTTTTGAACTGTGGTGTTGGAGAAGACTCTTGAGAGTCCCTTGGACAGCAAGGAGTTCACACCAGTCCTAAAGGAAATGAACCCTGAATATTCATTGGAAGGACTGATGGCTGAAGCTGAAGCTCCAGTACTTTTGGCCATCTGATGTGAAGAGCTAACTCACTGGAAAGGACCCTGCTGCTGAGAAAGATTGAAGGCAGGAGAAGGGGATGACAGAGGATGAGATGGTTGGATGGCATCACCGACTCAATGGACATGAATTTGAGCAAACTCTGGGAGATAGTGGAGGACAGGGAAGCCTGATGTGCTGCAATCCATGAGGTCTCAAAGAGTCAGAAACGACTGAGTGACTGAACAACAAGAGAACTAGAAGAGTTGAAAAGGTAACGGGAGATTTACCTGGCTAAAATCTGACAGAAGATTAAAACCTAGAGAAGCAAACAGAGCACTCAAATCTGGGTTTGATGGTCTCACTGGACTAAGGGCACAGAAGCCAAAAATGTAGGTCCAATCCCCAGTGGAGACTCTGATACCCCATTGCTCCATTAAACTAAGGGCTTCCAAAGGGCTACACTTTCCAGGTAAGGGATAACCTAGGTTCCTCATCTGGGTGGTTAAGTTAGAATTTAGATTAAGATAGTGCTAGGAAAAGTAATGGAGAAGGCAATGGGACCCCACTCCAGTACTCTTGCCCAGAAAATCTCATGGACGGAGAGGAGCCTGGAAGGCTGCAGTCCATGGGGTGGCTGAGGGTTGGACGTGACTGAGCGACTTCACTTTAACTTTTCACTTTCATGCATTGGAGAAGGAAATGGCAACCCGCTCCAGTGTTCTTGCCTGGTGAATCCCAGGGACGGGGGAGCCTGGTGGACTGCCGTCTATAGGATCGCACAGAGTCGGACACGACTGAAGCGACTTAGCAGCAGCAGCAGCAGCAGGAAAAGTAAAGGGCTTCAGGAGCTTGAAAGAATCAAATGAAAATCATTATTTCATCCTAGGTTTCTGATTGTTTCTACAAATATTTATGCAAACGTAATGACCCATAAATAAAACCAGCACAAGTGAGAATTAGCACACACAGTGTACAATTCCAGTAATCATCAGGCCTCCATGCTTATCATGTTGAAATAATATATAAGCTTGAAAATACCTCCAGGGAAGAGGAAACTATAAAAACACGACAGTAGATCTGATAAAGAATCAAACGGGACTTACACAAATAAAACCACAATAAATGAAATTAAAAGCAAAAGATAGGTGGATCTAACCACAGATTGGGCACAATTTAAGAATATGGAACTGAAGGATGAATAAGAAGTAACAATCCAAAATGTAACATGGAAAGACAAAAACAAGAAAATTGCCTTAGAGAACCAGTGACATCAAGGATACAGTGGACAGATGTAACGTGTTTAATTGGAAGTTTAGGATATGAGGCAATATGGGGCTTCCCTGGTGGCTCAGTGGTAAAGAATCCACCTGCCAATGTAGAAAATGTGGGTTCAATCCCTGATCTGGGAAGATCCTACACACCTCAGAGCAACTAAGCCGCTGTGCCACAACTATTGAGTCTGCGATCTAAAGCCTCGAAGCCACAACTACCAAAGCCCGTGTGCCCTAGAGCCCGTTCTCTGCAGCAAGAGGAGCCACCACAACGAAAAGCCTGCTCACCGCAGCTAGAGAGTATTCCCTGCTCTCAGGAAACTACAGGAAAGCTCATGCAGCAACAAAGACCCAGCATAAAATATAAGGCAATGAAGAGATAAATGGCTGGCTTTTTTTCAGAAGCTTTGGAAGACAATCTACTGACTCAGTATACCAACAAACTGTAAGTAACAAAAAATACTGAGAAATCTTTACAAAGACGCATCATGGTGAAACCAAAATATTCAACCACAAAGAGGAAATCCTTAATATGGCTGCATCTAGGTCCAACCACCAGTAAGCAGGAAATACGAGAAATAGAGACACATGTTAAACTACCATGAGGATGCAATGATCCAAATCTAGATTGTGGGAAATTCAGCTATTAGAATGTCCCGCATCTTCAAAAAATAAATGACATAAATAATTGGGGAGTGGAGGTGGTTCAACTGTAAAAGACTTACGGTAATCAATATATATTATGGTAAGCAAGGGTTTAAAGTGAAAATCACTATTTCTTTAATTATGACACAGTGTGGGTTTCCCCGGTGGCTCAGTGGTAAAGAATCTGCCTCCCTGTGCAGGAGACAGGAGTTCAGTCCCTCCTCTGGGAAGATCCTCTAGAGAAGGAAATAGCAATCCACTCCAGTATTCTTGTCTGGGAAATCCTATGGACATAGGAGCCTGGCAAGCTACAGTTCATGGGTCGCAAAAGAGTGGAACATGACTGAGTGACTGAACAAGTATGGATTTTGTGGAAAATGGAGACTGTCTCCCCATATTTGGGGAATTCCCATCATATAAGTCTGGTGAGAAGCAAAAAGTACCACTTAACATCCTACTGAAAAAAATCACCTTTCCAAGTCCTAAGCTAAAGCCGGGAGATTGAAAAACATGCAGACCCCTGGGGCACTACTCATTCCTTCTGCTCTTATCTGCTCTTTCTGTTGCTCAGTTGCTAAGTCCTGTCCAACTCTTTGTGAACCCACAAACTGCGGCACACCAGGCTTCCCTGTCTTTCACTATCTCCCGGAGTTTGCTCAAACTCATGTCCACTGAGTCAGTGATGCCATCTCATCCTGTTGCCCCCTTCTCCTCCTGGATTCAATCTTTCCCCGCATCAGGGTCTTTTCCAATGAGTCAGCTCTTCAAATGAGGTGGCCAGGGTTTTGGAGCTTCAGCATCAGTCCTTCCAATGAATATTCAAGACTGATTTCCTTTAGGATTCACTGGTTTGATATTCTTGCTGTCCAAGGGACTCTCAAGAGTCTTCTCCAGTACCACAGTCTGAAAACATCAGTTCTTCAGCATTCAGCCAACTCTCACGTTCATTCAAGACTACTGAAAAAAACATAGCTTTGACTATATGGATCTTTGTCAGCAAAATGATGTCTCTGCTTTTTAATATGCTGTCTAGGTTTGTCATAGCTTTATCTTCCAAGGAGTTCAGTTCAGTCTCTCAGTCATGTCCGACTCTTTGCGACCCCCCATGAACTGCAGCACGCCAGGCCTTCCTGTCCATCACCAACTCCTAGAGTCCACCTAAACCCATGTCCATTGAGTCAGTGATGCCATCCAACCATGTCATCCTCTGTAGTCCCCTTCTCCTGCCCTCAATCTTTCCCAGCATCAGGGTCTTTTCAAATGACTCAGCTCTTTGCATCAGGTGGAATCATTTAATTTCGTGGCTACAGTGACCATCCACAGTAACTCTGGAGCCCAAGAAAATAAAATCTGTCACTGTTTCCATCACTTCATGGCAAATAGATTCAGAAAAAAGTAGAAACAGTGACTGATCTACTCTTGTCTGAAGGGTCTGATCAGGCTTGTGTCTGCCTCCTTCCTGAGGAAGCCAGAGGTCCCACTTGAACAGCCTTCCTACAGCAGTGTCCCACTCTAGGGGGCTAGGCAGGAGTCCCAGACCAGTGCTATCTCCTGGGATATTGACACAGCAGCCAAGTTTCTTGGTGCTGGGGCTGCCACAGTTGGTGTGGCTGGTTCAGGACCAGCATTGGAGCAGTTTTTGGCAGCTTGATCACTGACTATGCCAGGAACCAGTCCCTGAAGCAGCAACTCTTCCCTGTGCCGTTCTGGGCTTTGCCGTGTCTGAGGCCCTATAGGAGGCTCTTCTGTCTGATGGCCCCCTTCCTCACCTTCTTCACCATGCAAGACTCCTTGAAGGTCACCTACTTATCCCTGCTGCTCAACTCCAGGCCATGGTCAGTGCTTTACCATTAAACACAGCATTTCTGGGACTTCCCTGGTGGTGCAGTTGTTAAGACTTCACCTTCCAATGCAGGGGGTGAGAGCTCCATCCCTGATTGGAAGCTAAAATCCCATATTCCTCCAGGCCAAAAAACCAAAACATAGGACAGAAGCAATACTGTAACAAATTCAATGAAGACTTTTTGTTAAAGTCTGGTCCATGGAAAAATTTTTTTTTTTAATAATAATATTGAAAAAAAGAACTACACATCATACATTGAGTCACTTTATAATTTTATCTCTAAAGAACTCTGGTCATAATTAAACCTTGTGTAAATAAAAATAAATAAATAAATGCAAAAGAGAAATGGCCCACAGGAAAAAAAAAGTCTTAAGAAAAAGTTTTTCCAAAAAAAAATAAACAAACCATTCCCAGCCTCTCTTACAGCCAGAGCACAGATTTACGACCTCAACTCTATCAGTCAGAGTTCTCCTATAGCAGATGTTGAAACAGACAGAAGTGAATGGAATTGATTCAGTGAGATCAGTACTAGGACAGGTGGCCGCCGTGGCAGTACTCCTTTTCCAAGAGAGCAGTGGTGTATTAGCAGCAGCATCCAGATTCCAGCATTGGTGGTGTCAGTGCCGAAAGCAGCAGGTTCGTGGACAGCAGGAGCGGCAGCAGGAGAAACAAGGGGAGCTTTATGGAGCTGATTCTGCGGTGTGATTTTGGAAATAATTCCTAGATAAGAGTCCCCAGTGTGGCTTTCCAACTCTCCTAGAGAGTCTAAGTACTAAAATGGTCATTATTAAATTCACTTTTAGTTTAAAAAAAAAAAAGAGGAAAGGATATATAACGAATTAATGGAAGCAGTGCCAGAATAGCAGATTGAGGTCATCCAAAATTTCACTGCTCCATAAAACAAATGAGAACAGTGGCTAAAGTTGTCAAAATCAACTTCTTCAGAACTCTGGAAATAAAGTCTTGCAAGGGTCCAAGGAGAGGTCTTTTGGCCGAAAACTCAACATTCAAAAAACAAAGATCATGGCACCTGGTCCCATCACTTCATGGCAAATAGATGGGGAAACAATGGAAACAGTGAGAGATTTTATTTTATTAGGCTCCAAAATCACTGCAGATGGTAACTGCGGCCATGAAATTAAAAGACGCTTGCTCCTTGGAAGAAAAACTATGACCAACCTAGACAGCATATTGAAAAGCAGAGATATTACTCTGCCAGCAAAGATCCGTCAAGTCAAAGCTATGATTTTTTCTAGTAGTCATGTATAGATGTGAGAGTTGGACTGTAAAGAAAGCTGAGTGCTGAAGAATTTATGCTTTTGAACTGTGGTGTTAGGGACTCTTGAGAGTCCCTTGGACAGCAAGAATATCAAACCAGTGAATCCTAAAGGAAATCAGTCCTGAATATTCATTGGAAGGACTGATGTTGAAGCTGAAACTCTAATCCTTTGGCCACCTGATGCAAAGAACTGACTCCTTGGAAAAGACCCTAATGCTGGGAAAGATTGAAGGCAGCAGGAGAAGGGGACGACAGAGGATGAGATGGTTGGATGCCATCGCTGACTCAATGGACATCAGTTTGAGCAAGCTCTGGGAGCTGGTGATGGATAGGGCAGCCTCGCACGCTGCAGTCCATGGGGTTGCAAGGAGTCTGACAGGACTGAGTGACTGAACTGATGGGAAAGCTGGCCAAGAACTCGAGTAGGCAACTTTGGAACCATCATTGGAAAAACATTTAAAACCGGTCAGATGAGTAGATGTTTTTATGGCTGGAAGGGCTGCTGTTGGTCTTGATGCTTTGTGCTTTGATGACTTGGGAATGTCTAATGAGATTGGAGCTATTGAAAAGGCTATAATTTGGTCTCAGTATGTGAAAAATAGAATTCACTCCACTGTATGTATTAACTCTTAGCAGGAAGTATTGGCTTAACAGCTTCGTCTGCTTTGGCAGTGAACAGAACTCCTTCTCTCAAGAACTTCATAATGAAATGCTCTTCAGTGTTGATTGGTGTGACTTTTGCAGCCATAACTGGAGCTGGAATGCTGGTACAGTCAGTATCATATTATTGGAACCCAGGCCCCAAACATCTTGCTTGGTTATTACTATCAGGTGTGATCAGTGCGGTGGTGGCTCCTCAAAATATTATGAGGGCCTCTTCTCATCAGAGCAGAGGGGTACACTGCTGGCATTGTGGGAGACCTTTCCACCTTGGCCACATGTCCACCCAATGAGAAGTTTCTGAACATGAGAGCACCCGTGGGCATGGGCCTACATCTTGTCTTTGTGTTCTCCCTGGGATCTATGTTTCTTCCACCTACCACGGTGGCTGTTGCCACTGTATGAGGGGTGAGGATGAAGTCGCTTAGTTGTGTCCGACTCTTTGCGACTCCATGGACTATAGCCTACCAGCCTTCTCCGTCCATGGGATTCTCCAGGCAAGAATACTAGAATGANCACCTACCACGGTGGCTGTTGCCACTGTATGAGGGGTGAGGATGAAGTCGCTTAGTTGTGTCCGACTCTTTGCGACTCCATGGACTATAGCCTACCAGCCTTCTCCGTCCATGGGATTCTCCAGGCAAGAATACTGGAATGAGTTACCATTTCCTTCTCCAGGGGATCTTCCCAACCCAGGGATCGAACCTGGGTCTCCTGCATTGGAGGCAGACGCTTTAACCTCTGAGCCACCAGGGAAGCCTGTTGCCACTGTATACCCAGTAGCAATTTATGGTAGATTAGTTCTTTTCAGCATGTTTCTTATGTTTGATACACAGGAATCAATCAAGTGTGCAGAAGTAGTACCAGTGTATACAGTTCAAAAATATGACCCTATCAACTCAATGCTGGGAATCTACATGGAGACATTAAATATATTTATGCTGGTTGTCAGTATTCTACCAACTGGAGGCAACAGAAAGAAGTGAAGTGACTCAGCTTCTGACTTCCTTAATACTGCAGGTATCTGGCTTAATAGGGGAAGGTTTTCCCTAAATAGGGGCTTCCCGAGTTACACTAATGATAAAGAACCTGCCTGCCTCCATCATGCAGGAGACGTAAGAGACATAGGTTCAGTCCCTGGGTTGGGGAGATCCCCTGGAGGAGTGTGTGGCAACATACTCCAGTGTTCTTGCTTGCAGAATCTCATGGACAGAGGAGCCTGGCAAGCTACAGTCCATAGGGTTGCAAAGAGCCGGACAGGATGGAAGTGACTTAGCACACATGCATGCACATTCATTAAATTGTGCAAGCAGCTTTCATTGAAGTTTAGAAGACAAGAACTTGCCAACGTGTTTCAGGTGTTACAGCAATGTGATGCTTCAGGTCTGCTTTTTCTTCTGGGGAATAAATTCAGTAGTTCTCTTCCAAATAGCACACTCATTTTCAATTCTCATATTTGAATAATTCTAAAATGTTCCGATGAATGTGAAAACCGGTTTGTGTTACAGGAATTAAAGTGTTTTATCGATTTTTTAATTTATTTGGTTAAGTGAAATTTAGGAAACTCATGTGCCTGCATTTTTTTTTTTAGTGTGGGATATTAACAAGTAATGTTATTAAGTGAAATAAGGGTTTGGTAAAAGGACAAGAGAGAAGTAAAGGGTCAGCTTTCTGTGAATACTTAGAACTTGGCACATATGTAATTGTGGTGAGCCAGGAAGGGAGTCTGGATGTTTGAAAATAAGTTATGGCTGTACATCTGCTAACTTATCAGAAGCATTGAGCAGAAAACAAAGACATAAACGATTCCCAGCACTCTCCTTACAACATAGATGTGGTCATGATTGACTTCTCATTGTTTCACACTGTTAGGAGAGTCTGCAATGTTAAATATATGGAGAATTCCTCTTACATAATATATATTAAAAACAAAAAAAGGACAAGAGGGCGGCAGAGGATGAGATGGTTAGACAGCATCACGGACTCCCCTTGGATGTGAACCTGAGCAAATTCTAGAAGATAGCGGAGGGTGGGGAAGTGTGGCGAGCCATAGTCCATTGAGTTGCAGTCAGACACGACTTAGTGACTGAACAACAGCAACATATATTATATACACAAAAGGTGTGTTGAAGTCTTGAATCATCTAGAACAAAATATCCTTAGAACACTCAGGAAAAAATATTCAAAGCGTGAAAATTCTTGCATTTTTAAGTATACAAAGCAGACTCACGGATATAGAGAACAAATCAATAGTTACCAGTGGGGAGGGGGAAGAGGCAGAGGCAATATACGGGTGGGGGAGTAAAAGGTACAAGCTATATAAAACAAGCTGCAAGGATATAGTGTATAATCCAGGAAATAATAGCCAATATTTTATGATAAATATACTACTACTACTACTAAGTCGCTTCAGTCGTGTCTGACTCTGTGTGACCCCCATAGATGGCAGCCCACCAGGCTCCACCGTCCCTAGGAGTCTCCAGGCAAGAACACTGGAGTGGGTTGCTACGCCCTCCTCCAGTGGATCTTTCTAACCCAGGGATCTAACCAGAGTTTCTTACCTCTCCTGCATTGGCAGGCAGGTTCTTTACCACTAGTGCCCCCTGGGAAGCCCTCAGTAGTCATTAGTTCAGTTCAATTCAGTTCAGTCGCTCAGCCGTGTCTGAGTCTTTGCGACCCCAGGAATCGCAGCACGCCAGGCCTCCCTGTTAGGGCAATGCAAATATCGAAACTTCGCTTTGATACTGCTTTGAACTAGCTAGTTCCTAAAATACATGTGGAAATAGTAGATTCACCAAATGTTACACCTTCTAGGACAATGGAAAAATCCTGACTGATCAAAAGTTACCAACATAATTTCCTCATGTATTTTCCAAGAAAGAAACATAAATTATCAGTCTTATACCAAATTCAAAATGAATATTAGTAGTATGAATGACATCAAGTTGATTACACCTAAAAATGCACATGACAAAATTAGTGATACACATTTTATTTTTTTTAATCCCATCTCTTTTCTTCCCTCTTTAAATTTCTCTATGCATTCGTAGAGGTACAAGAGCAGTTTTATTTTTATATTTTGGCTGTGCTGTGTCTTCATTGTGGCCCATGGGCTTAGTTCCCTGACCAGGGATGGAACCCACATCCCTTGGGTTAGAAGGCAGATTCTTAACCACTGGAGCACCAGGGAAGTCCCACATCTCTTTTTACATCACTGAAAACTTTGAATACTGGCTTAAGAAATCTTAGGAAGCCACACATCAGGCTGGTGGAGACTTGAGGTGACTGCTGCTGTGGGTGGATTCCGGGGTCCAAAGCACAACCGTGTGGGAGAACTCCAGGTACCCAACTCCACAAAAGGCCAATAGTCACGTGGGCCCTGGGAAAAGTGATTCGGACAGCAATTCAACAAAAGCTACAGTGAGAGTAACCAGGCTTTTTCTGGATCGCTACTTATTAAAGCATTTTATTTTTAAAATTATATTTATTTATTTTTAATTGATTGATGACTGATTTACAATATGGGTTTGATTTCTATCATACATCAACATGAATCAACCATAGTTACTAACTTATATGCGGAGAACATCATGAGAAACGCTGGGCTGGAAGAAACACAAGCTGGAATCAAGATTGCTGGGAGAAATATCAATAACCTCAGATACGCAGATGACACCACCCTTATGGCAGAAAGTGAACAGGAGCTAAAAAGCCTCTTGATGAAAGCGAAAGAGAAGAGTGAAAATGTTGGCTTAAAGCTCAACATGCAGAAAACGAAGATCTTGGCATTTAGTCCCATCATTTCATGGGAAATAGATGAGGAAACAGTAGAAACAGTGTCAGACTTCATTTTTTTGGGCTCCAAAATCATTACAGATGGTGACTGCAGCCATGAAATTAAAAGACGCTTACTCCTTGGAAGAAAAGTTATG
>SJYV01001169.1:0-71233 GCA_006410875.1 Neotragus pygmaeus | reverse complement strand
TAAATTAAATCATACCATACCAGAGCAACACCAACTCCATAGTGTTTATCACATATCCTCCCTTGAAAGGTTGCACCAATATAATTTGATTTTTCTCTGTAACTTAAAGTTTAAAAAAACATAATCATATAAATTTGCAAAATTAAGCATGATTAATATTAAATTTAACTAGTATTTTGTTGTTTTTCATGCTCAAATAACAATTTCAGATATTTCCACTTAACACTAGGATAAGAAAGCATAGAAATGGATGATACATGTCTGCTTATTTTTAAAATAGTAATAAGATTAAAAATAATAAAAATGAATTATCATATTACTTTTTAGACAATAATGAAGATTCATTTTTATTTTCAAAACTTACTGATTCTTAAAAAGTAANAACACTAGGATAAGAAAGCATAGAAATGGATGATACATGTCTGCTTATTTTTAAAATAGTAATAAGATTAAAAATAATAAAAATGAATTATCATATTACTTTTTAGACAATAATGAAGATTCATTTTTATTTTCAAAACTTACTGATTCTTAAAAAGTAAACATAATAAAAAATAAAATTCCTTAAAACTAGAAAGCTAAGACAATTCAGTTGACAAATGGGCAGAGTAAGCTTCTGGGTTGAAACCTCCTCTTAATCAGATATAATTAGTCTGGTCTAACCATGCAAAGGTATGTGTATTTGTGGAAGAAAAATAATATAAAAGGTTAAAATTTTATAATCATATATATGATTTTTACATAATATGATAATATATAATACATATGGGTCCTGAATATTGATAAGATAAAAACAAAGAGATTATTAAATAGAAATGGAGGCTTAAAGTCCGTTCTATAGAATGGCATTGAAGCATGTATACTATCATGTAAGAAACGAGGCGCCAGTCTATGTTCGATGCAGGATGCTTGGGGCTGGTGCACGGGATGATCCAGAGAGACGTTGTGGGATGGGAGGTGGGAGGGGGATTCAGGATTGGGAGCTCGTGTACACGTGTGGTGGATTCATATCGATGTATGGCAATGCCAATAGAGTATTGTAAAGTAAAATAAAGTAAATTAAAAAAAATAAAAATAAAAAAAATACTAAAAAAAGAGAAAGAAATGGAGGCTTGTATTTTTAAAAATGTGGTTGATTGTGAATATAGTACATTAGAGATATTGAAATGTACAATAGTGTTTCCACTTCATCATTATTTGCTTTTGTTTTATAGAAACAAAGCATAAAAAGAAGGCTACATCTCTAAATTCATAGACTACATTTCTTCAAATAGATATTGCTAATATTTTACATTTAGTTAAGTGTTAGTTACTCAGTTGGGTCCGACTCTTTGTGACCCCATGGGCTGTAGCCCACCAGGTTCCCCTGCCCATGGTATTTTACAGGCAAAAATACTGAAGTGAGTTGCCATTTCCTACTCCAGGGGGTCTTCCCAACCCCAGGATGAACTCGCATGTCTTGAGTCTCCTGCATTGGCAGGCAGTTTCTTTACCACTAGTGCTCCCAGTTAGGCACATTTAATGATACGTTATACACTCAGTGTAAGAAGACATACTTTAATAAGGTTGAAGTGAGTTTTAACTATCAGCCAATATACAGAGTCATTGATATTAGTAAGTCTGCTATAAAACTTATGTTGTGAAAAATACTATTCACAGGATATTGTATATAAAGAAATGACAAAATATTTTTTCCTTAAGGGCCTGTCAGAAATTAGGTCAAATTACATATGCTTTCTATTGTGCAAGATTTAGCAATGACAAGATATACTTACACAAGTAAAAATGCCACATCATGTGGACGTAGGACAAGATAAGATCGTTTCCATTTAAAAAATCTGTGTAATAATTCATTAGCATTTCCAGTTACTGGAATTTTATTTTCATCTATCCAAAGCTCTAATGAAGATAGAATTACTGTAATATTAAATGAAGAAAAAATCTAAAATAGGAGACATAAAGAAAATATGTTCTAACTATATGGCTTAAATAGATTTGGGAATTTATCTGCAAAAATAAACACTATACGTGACATACACATTAAAAATATAAGCTGCAAATCTGGATTGAATCTTATAAATTCTATCAGTGAGTAATAAATATCACAAATGAAACAAGTAATAAGGAACATTTTGATTTGCTTGTACTTAATTAAGCCAGGCCAATGTCAAGTGTGTCAAGTGCTTTACCTAATTTAATCCTTACAAAACCATAAGTAGGTATTTATAATTATTAATTACTGCAATTAAAGAGTTAGAAAACTTAAAATGGTTATATATTTGCCCTCTTTCACACAACATGTGTATTCAGGCAGGGTCATTAAAAAAAAAAACAAACACAAAAACTCTGAAAACTGTTTAGGTCACACAAGCAAATACATAAGTAAACACTTACAGCATTGGTCAATCCAGTCAACTGGAAAATCTTTTGAATGACAATAGTCGTATCAGCACCCATATGATTATACTGAAAAAGATAACTTGCGTTTTAGATCTAAATATATATATATATATGACTATCTAAGGATGGTTATTATACTTAAATTGTAAAAGTATGAGTTAAGAAATTTTTAAAATTACCAATTTATTNATCTTTTGAATGACAATAGTCGTATCAGCACCCATATGATTATACTGAAAAAGATAACTTGCGTTTTAGATCTAAATATATATATATATATGACTATCTAAGGATGGTTATTATACTTAAATTGTAAAAGTATGAGTTAAGAAATTTTTAAAATTACCAATTTATTAGTTTTTAAAAAATTATCTGTTATTATAGATAGCATGATATATATTAAGTGTGAAAATGAAAAACAACAACAACAAAAAGACACTACAAACTTTCACAAAAAGAAGAAAACTTTCTAAACTCACTTATGAGGCCATTTTATGGGAAATTTCCCATTCCCACTTCATGGGAAACAGATGGGGAAACAGTGTCAGACTTTATTTTGTGGGGCTCCAAAATTACTGCAGATAGTGATTGCAGCCATGAAATTAAAAGATGCTTATTTCTTGGGAGGAAAGTTATGACCAACCTAGGTAGCATATTGAAAAGCAGAATGTTACTTTGCCAACAAAGGTCCATCTAGTCAAGGCTATGGTTTTTCCAGTGGTCAGGTATGGATGTGAGAGTTGGACTGTGAAGAAAGCTGAGCGCTGAAGAATTGATGCTTTTGAACTGTGATGTTGGAGAAGACTCTTGAGAGTCCCTTGGACTGAAAGGAGATCCAACCAGTCCATCCTAAAGAATATCAGTCCTGAGTGTTCTTTGGAAGGACTGATGCTAAAGCTGAAACTCCAGTACTTTGGCCACCTCATGCGAAGAGTTGACTCATTGGTAAAGACTCTGATGCTGGGAAAGATTGGGGGCAGGAGGAGAAGGGGATGACAGAGGATGAGATGNTGAGTGTTCTTTGGAAGGACTGATGCTAAAGCTGAAACTCCAGTACTTTGGCCACCTCATGCGAAGAGTTGACTCATTGGTAAAGACTCTGATGCTGGGAAAGATTGGGGGCAGGAAGAGAAGGAGACAACAGAGGATGAGATGGCTGGATGGCATCACTGACTCGATGGACGTGAGTCTGAGTGAACTCCGGGAGTTGGTGATGGACAGGGAGGCCTGGCGTGCTGCGATTCATGGGATCTTAAAGCGTCTGACATGACTGAGCAACTGAACTGAACTGAAATATTATCTATTATTATAGATAGCATGATATATATTAAGTGTGAAAATGAAAAACAAGCAAAAAAGACACTATAAGCTTTCACAAAAAGAACTAAACTTTCTAAACTCACTTATGAGGCCAGCATTATCCTAATATCAAAACCACTCAAAAATAGCATGAATGAAAGAAAATTATAGGCCAAATGAACATAGGTGGAGAAATCCTCAAGAGAATATTGGCAACATGAATTCAACAACACACTGAAAGGATCATACACCATGATCCAGTGAGATATATTCCAGGGATCCAAGAATAGTTCAATCTCTCTAAATCAATCAGTGTGATACACCCTGTTAACAAAATGAAGAATAAAAAAATCATATGATCATCTCAATGGATGCAGAAAAAGCATTTAATAAATTTCAATCTGCTTTCAGGATAAAAACTCACCCAAGTGAATATAGAGAGAATACGCCACAACATAATAAAGACCGTGATCAACATCACGCTCAGCAGTGTAAAGTTGGAAACTTTCCCAATAAGACCAGGAAAAAGAGAAGGATACCTATAGTTGCCACTTTTATCTAGCATAGTATTGGAAGCCTCAGTCAGAGCAATTAGGCAAGAAAAACAACTAAAAGATATTCAAATTGGGAAAGAAAGAAGTGAAACTGTCACCATTTGCAGGTGACATAAATAGAAAACCTTAAAATCAAAGTGTTAGTTGCTCAGTTGTGTCCAGCTTTTTTGGACCGTAGCCCCACCAGGCTCCTGTCTATAAAATTCTCCAGGCAAGAATACTAGATTAGGTAGCCATTCCCTTCTCCAGGGGTTCTTTCCAACCCAGGGACCAAAGCTGGGTTTCCTGCATTGCAGGCAGATTCTTTACCATCTGAGCCACCACCAGGGAAGCTATCAACTGTTGGAACTAGAAAGAAATTCACTAAAGTTGCAAGATACAAAACCAATATACAGAAATTGGTTATATTATCTCTCGACAATAATAAGCTATCAGAAAGCAAAACTAAAAAAACAATGCCATTTACAATTGCATCAGAAGAATAAAATATCTAGGAATAAATTTAACCAAGGAAATGAAAGATCTTTTCACTGAAAACTATATAAAGACATTGATTTCAGAAACTGAAGAAGGGAGAGAACAAGGAGGCGGAGGAGTAGGTGGAACTGGAGTACATCTCTCTGCACAAATACATCAAGAATACACCTTCAGACACAGAAATACATGCAGAACACCAGCTGAGAGTGGACAAAAGTACTTGACTAGTGGAAAGGAATTTATAGAACCACGTAAAACTCGGTAGGATGAAGGAACTAGGGAGAAAAATAAGAGTGTTACTAGGACGGGACCTGCCCTCAGTGGGTGAGGAAAGGGAAGCAGGGGTCCCATCCCAACATCGGAGCAATTGTCTGAGTCAGAAGAGAAATATTTAAGGCTGAGACTGAAACAACTGAACTGTGGCACCTAAACGGAATGAGAATCAGACAGTCTTTGCCACAGCCATACATACCCGGGACAGGGATGTAAGTTCCCTAGAAGGTGCAGTGGCTGGAAACTTGAGTTTAAGGATTGTGGAGCAATCCCAGGGCTAGGGGTGCTGTTGATGCTGTTGACTGTGAAGAGATGGATCAAAAGGATGTGAGAGAGGAAACTGTGGTGGGAAAAGCCTGTGGAGGAAAGCCAGGCAGCCATGGAAGCAAGGCAATACAGCTGTCACATGGAGGGAGTGGAGCCACCACAATACCCTCTCTCTCTGCACATGTCTGCATCAGCAGCTGAACAATAGAGAGCCTGGCCCTCAAACACCTGACACACTGAACTACAGAGTAGGACCCCACCCAGGGTGCTCCTTTAAGTGACTGATGTGCAAGACTACACAGTAGGCTCCAGCCAGGGGCGAGGGTGCCCTCTATGTGCCTAATGGGTCGAACAACAGAGAAGGACCTTGGGCAAGTGCCTGAACAGGCAGAAATGCAGAGAAAAACCGGCTATAGGGGCCTTCTGATCGCCAGCTACAAGAAACTTGAAGAAAGACTCTGATAGGGTCATAACTCCTGTGGTGGAGGCAGTCTGTTCCCCTGCACACTTGGCACCTAGGGTCCCTGAAAGCCAAGCAGCTGCACCACTTTCATGATCAACCCTCACTGGGGCAAAGCTGCCACAGGCATAAAAAGTCTTGCATCTATGCACGCAGGGTCGCTTCGGACATGTTCAACTCTTTGTGACCTTGTGGACTGTGGTCTGCCAGCCTTCTCTGCCAGGGGGGTTCTCCAGGCAAGAATACTGGAGTGTACTGGCCAATACTGGTTGCCATACCCTTCTAGAGCACTATATTTCCTGCTGCCCTGTCTGCCAACTCCCCTGAGTACCTGGTGCTGCCAGAGCCCCTGCAACCCAAGCAGCTGTACCATCTCCATACCTGACTCTCACTGGGGCACACCCAAGTCTTCCAGGGCAGCCTCAGGAGCAAAGCCTGATGCAAAGCAACATGCAGAGATGGAAAGAAAACCACAATTGAAACCCAGGGGCAGTGTGGCTAAGGAAGAAGACCCAAACCCCTCCCACCAGCTATACAAGCTGCAGATTAAATCCACGTGATCAACTAGGCAGACTCTGTGTCAATGGAACATATATAAAAGGGCATTGAGAGCTCCCACAAAAGAAAACACGCTAGTTCTGACAGCTGTGGACATTGGAGGCAAGAAGCAGAGTGGAGTAGGAGCAGATTAGGATCTGAGCTGCCCCCACAGCAGGTCCAGAGACCAGCACAGTGTTGGAGGGCATCCTAGGGAGGTGAGGTGGACTGTGACTCCCAGCGAGGGAAAGGATGCTGACAGCAGTGACTCAAGAAAAACATTTATTATTTTATGTTTTGACTTGTTCTATAGATTCATTTGGGTTTTTAAATATTTTTTAATCTCTTTTTCTCCCCGCCCCCCCAAACCCTGCTGTGCAGCTTCCAATTTTTTTGACACTATGAAATCTAATTAAGCTTTTGAGCTTCTTTTTTTCTCTTTTCTCAGTCACCTTAAAAAATTTTTTTTATTGTTATAGACCCCTGCCTCTATGTTGTGCTTTTGTAGTTCTATGGAGTTTTACTCCCCCCACCTTTCTGCTTCCTTTTTATCCCCTCCTTTTTAAATTCTAATTTCTTAAAAACCTATTTTTATTTTTTCTACGTTTATACCTTTGTTTGCTTTTCCTACTGTTCTCTTCCCCTTGCAGTTAATCTTTAGTGTATATAAATCTTCTTTATCTACCTCTATTTAACTTTGCATATCTATTTTTTCTTTCTTTCCTTTCCATTCAACATATTTATTAGCTTTGTTTTCATTGCTTTATTCCCCACTTGGCATCTTGCTTTAGTTTTGTCTTCCAGTTTATGCTTTAGCTAGTTTTATTCTTAACTGGTAGATACAATTTTTGGTTTCCTTTGTTTGCCAGGGAAATCTACTGTATTTTATTTTGTTGAACTGTTTTGAATTTCTTTATGGGTGCATATGTATATAGTTTGNAAACTTTCACCACATAGACTAAGAGGTCTGTCTCTTATACACATCTTGCTTTAGCTAGTTTTATTCTTAACTGGTAGATACAATTTTTGGTTTCCTTTGTTTGCCAGGGAAATCTGTATTTTATTTTGTTGAACTGTTTTGAATTTCTTTATGGGTGCATATGTATATAGTTTGTTATTTTAACTGTTCTTTGCCTGCTTTTGTAACTACCATTTGTCTGAGGTTCATCTTTGGTTTCTCGTTTTTGGGTATTTGTTTTAATCTTAATGCCATAACAAACCACTTGTGGAATCTTCATTCCTGACCAGATATCAAGCCCTGAGCCTTTACAGTGGGAGCACTGACTTCAAGACCCTAGACTACCACAGAACTCACCCTGCTGCTGTTGCTGCTGCTGCTAAGTCGCTTCAGTCATGTCGGACTCTGTGCGACCCCATAGACGGCAGCCCACAAAGCTCCCCCGTCCCTGAGATTCTCCAGGCAAGAATACTGGAGTGGGATGCCATTTCCTTCTCCAATGCATGAAAGTGAAAAGTGAAAGTGAAGTTGCTCAGTCGTGTCCAACTCTTAGCGACCCCATGGACTGTGGCCCACCAGGCTCCTCCATTCACGGGACACCCTAGGGAGTATCAAATAGTGAGAACTCACAGAAAGGAAACCACCTGAATACAAGACCCAGCATTACCCAACAAGCATTAGCATTTGTTTCTAAACAACAAACAAAACAAAAATACAAACCTAATTATCAGCAGATAGGATTACCACCTCACTCAACCTTGCCAATCAGAGGAAAAACAAACAAACAAACAAACAACTCAGCACAAAACTGGGACCAAACTTAGGAGGGCAGAAACCAAGAGGAAAAAAGAATTCAACCTTGAAGCCTGGGAAGATGAGACCTCAAACACAAGAAGATAAAAAAAAAAAAATAATGAAAAGCAGAGAAATACTACACAAATGAAGGAACAAACTAGAAACACAAAAGTCCAAATAAATGAAGAGGAAATAGGCAAGCTCCCTGAAAAAGAATTCAGAATACTGATAGTAAAGATGATCAAAAACCTTGAAAACAGAATGGAGAAAATGCAAGAATCCATTAACAAAGACCTAGAAGAATTAAAAAATAAACACACAAATAACACAATGACTGCAAGTAAAAATACTCTAGGAGGAATCAAGAGCAGAATATTTGAAGCTGAAGAATAAATCAGTGGGCTGGAAGATAAAATGGTGAAAATAACTTCTGAAGAGTAGAATAAAGTAAAAAGAATGAAAAGAACTGAGGATAGTCTCAGAGACCCCTGGGACAATATCAAATTTACCAACATTTGAATTATAGAGGTCCCAGAAGAAGAAGAGAAAAAGAAAGAATATGAGAAAAAATTTGAAGACGTTATAGTTGAAAATTTCCCCAACAAGAAAAAGGAAATAGTCAATCAAATTCAAAGAGGTGCAAAGAGTCCCATCAAGCACATACTAATCAAACTTACAAAGACGAAAGACAAAGGAAATATATTAAAAGCAGCAAGGGAAAAGCAACAGTAGCATACAAGGGAAACCTCATAGGTTTAACATCTGGTCTTTCAGCAGAAATTCTACAGGCCAGGAGGGAATGGCAGGATATTTTTGAAGCACTGAAAGGGAAAAATCTACAATTAAGATTACTATAACTGGCAAGGATCTCATTCAAAATTGTTTGAGAGATAAAAAGTTTTTCAGACAAGCAAAAGTTAAGAGAATTCAGTATGACCAAGGCTTTAGAACAAATGTTAAAGAGACTTTATAGTCAAGAAATACAAGAGAAGAAAAAGATATACAAATGAAAACAGTTAAGAAAATGGCAATAGGAACATATATATGAAAATTACTTTAAATGTAAACAGATGAAATGCTCCAACCACAAGACACAGACTGGCTGAATGGACATAAAAACAAGACCCAAATATATGCTGTCTACAAGAAACTCACTTCAGATCTGACTGAAAGTGAGAGGATGGAAGAATATATTGCATGGAAATGGGAAGCAAAAGAAAGCTGGAGTAGCAATCCCCATATCAGACAAAATAGACCTTAAAATAAATAAGTTTACAAGAAATAAGGAAGGACACTACATAATGATAAAGGGATCAATCCAAGAGGCAGACATAATAATTGTAAATATCTATACACCCAACAGATGGTGATTCCAGCCACCATCCAAGCTTATTCCTTGGAAGGAAAGTTATGACCAACCTAGATAGCATATTCAAAAACAGAGACATTACTTTGCCAACAAAAGTCCATCTAGTCAAGGCTATGGTTTTTCCAGTGGTCATGTATGGATGTGAGAGTTGGACTGTGAAGAAAGCTGAGCGCCGAAGAATTGATGCTTTTGAACTGTGGTGTTGGAAAAGACTCTTGAGAGTCCCTTGGACTACAAGGAGATCCAACCAGTCCATTCTAAAGGAGATCAGTCAACTCCAGTACTTTGGCCACCTCATGCGAAGAGCTGACTCATTGGAAAAGACCCTGATGCTGGGAGGTATTGGGGGCAGGAAGAGAAGGGGATGAGAGAGGATGAGATGGCTGGATGGCATCACCGACTGGATAGACATGAGTTTGAGTGAACTCCAGGAGTTGGTGATGGACAGAGAAGCCTGGCATGCTGCAATTCATGGGGTTACAAAGAGTCAGACACGGCTGAACTGAACTTATGCACCCAACACAGGAGTACCTCAGTACCTCAGACAAACACTAACAGACATAAAAGGAGAAACTGACAGTAACACAATAATAGTAGGAGACTTTAACAGCTCACTCATACCAAAGGACAGAGCATCAAAACAAAAAATTATGAGGAAATACAAGTCTTAAAGGATACATTAGATGAGATGGATCTCATTGATATCTTCCGGGCATTCCATACAATGCAGAAGAATACACATTCTTCTCAAGTGCACGTGGAACATTCTTCAGGATAGACCACATCTTAGGTCACAAATCAAACCTCAGTAAATTTAATAAAATTGAAATCATATCAAGAATTTTCTCTGACCACAATGTTATGGGACTAGATATCAATTATAAGAAAAAAAAAACTGTAGAAACACAAACAGTTGGAGATTAAACAATATGTATCTACAAAACAACTGGTTACTGAAAAAATCAAATGGGAAATCAAAAAATTTCTAGAAAAAAATGACAATGAAAGCATGACAACTCAAAATCTATGGGATGCAGCAAAAGTAGTTGTAAGAGGGAAGTTTATAGCAAATCAATCCTACCTAAGAAACAAGAAAAAACATCGAATAGACAACCTAACTTTATGCCTAAAACAACTGGAAAAAGAAGAACAAACAAATCCCCAAATTATTAGAAGGAAATAAATCATAAATATTGGAGCAGAAATAGACATAAAAGAAATGAAACAATAGTAAAGATTAATAAAGCCAAAAGCTGGTTCTTTGATAAGATAAACAAAATTGATAAACCTTTAGCCAGACTCATCACAAAAAAAAAGAAAGAAGAAGCAAATCAACAAAATTAGAAATGAAAAAGGAGAGGTTACAACAGACAATGCAGAAATACAAAGGATTATGAGAGACTATTATGAACAATTATATGGCAATAAAATGAATAACCTGAAAGAAATTCTTAGAAAAGGTCAATCTTCCAATACTGAACCAGAAAGATACAGAAATTATGAACAATCCAATTACAAGCACTGAAGTTGAAGCCGTGATCAAAAATCTCCCCCCAAACAAAAGCCCAGGACCAGATGGCTTCACAGGAGAATTCTATCAAACATTTAGAGAAGAGCTAGTGAGTGCCTATCCTTCTAAAACTCTTTCAAAAAATTGCAGAGGAAGGAACACTTCCAAACTCATTCTACAAGACCACCATCAGCCTGATACCAAAACCAAAGACAACACGGAGAAAGAAAACTACATGCCAATATCACTGATGGCCATAGATGAAAAACNTCCTTCTAAAACTCTTTCAAAAAATTGCAGAGGAAGGAACACTTCCAAACTCATTCTACAAGACCACCATCAGCCTGATACCAAAACCAAAGACAACACGGAGAAAGAAAACTACATGCCAATATCACTGATGACCATAGATGAAAAACTCCTCAACAAAATTTTAGCAAACAGAATTCAGCAACACATCAAAAAGCTCATACACCATGATCAAACTGGGTTTATTCCAGGGATGCAAGGATTCTTCAATATACAGAAATCCATGTGACACACCATATTAACAAAGTGAAAGATAAAAACCATATGATCATCTCAATAGATACAGAAAAAGCCTTTGACAAAATTCAGTACCCATTTATGACTAAAACTCTTCAAAAAATGGGCATAGAAAGAACCTACCTCAACTTAGTAAACACCATATGTGATAAGCCTATAGCAAACATTATTCTCAATGGTGAAAAATTGAAAGCATTCCCTCTAAGACTAAGAACAAGACAAGGATGTCCACTTTCACCACTATTATTCAACATAGTTCTGGAAGTCCTAGCTACAGCAATCAGAGAAGAAAAATAAATAAAAGGAATCCAGATCAGGAAAGAAGAAATAAAGCTCTCACTGTTTGCAGATGACAAACAGTGAGATGTACATGATAAAGTACATAGAAAACCCTAAAGATCATATCAGAAAACTACTAGAGCTAATCAGTGAATTTAGCAAAGTTGTAGGATCCAAAATCAATGTACAGAAATCACTTGCATTTTTATATACTAACAATGAAAAATCAGAAAGGGAAATTAAGCAATCAATCCCATTCACCGTTGCAAGAAAATAAACATTTAGGAATAAACTTATGTAAGGAGACAAAAGAACTATACACAGAAAACTATAAGACACTAATGAAAGAAGTCAAAGATGAAATAAACAGATGGAGAGATATTCCATGTTCCAGAGTTTGAAGAATCAATATTGTGAAAATGACTATACTACCAAACACAATCTACAGATTCAATGTGATTTCTATCAAATTACCAATGGCACTTTTCACAGAACTAGAGCAAAAAATTTCACAATTCATGGTAACACAAAAGACCCTGAATAGCCAAAGCAGTCTTGACAAAGAAGAATGGAGCTGGAGGAATCAACCTTCCTGAGTTCAGATTATACTACAAAGCTACACTCATCAAGACAGTATGGTACTAGTGTACAAACAGAAATATAGACCAATGGAACAAGATAGAAAGCCCAGAAATATACCCATGTACTTATGGGTACCTTATTTTTGACAAAGGAGGCAAGAATACACAATGGGGCAAAGACAGCCTCTTCGATAAATGGTGCTGGGAAAACTGGACAGCTACATGTAAAAGAATGAAACACCATACACAAAGATAAACTCAAAATTGATTAAAAACCTAAATGTAAGACCAGAAACTATAAAACTCTTAGAGGAAAATATAGGCAGAATACACGATGATGTAAATCAAAGCAAGATCCTCCATGACCCACCCACTAGAGTAATGGAAATGAAAATAAAAGTAAATAAGTGAGGCGTGATTAAACTTAAAAACTTTTGCACAGTAAGGGAAACTGTAAGCAAGGTGAAAAGACAACCCTCAGAAAGGGAGAAAATAGTAGGGAATGAAACAACTGACAAAGGATTAATTTCCAAAATACACAAGCAGCTCATACAACTCAATACCAGAAAAACAAACAACCAAATCAAGGTGTGGGAAAAAGGCCGAAACAGAGTCAGACACAGCTAAAGTGACTTAGCACACACACACAGGCACACAACCAATAATCAGCCACGAAATTAAAAGATGCTTGCTCCTTGGAAGGGAAGCTATGACAAACCTATGACAAGCCTAACAGTATATTCAAAGGCAGAGAGATCATTTTTCTGACACAGGTCCATATAGTCAAAGCTGTGGTTTTTCCAATAGTCATGTACAGATGTGAGACTGGACCATAAAGAAGGCTGAGTGTTGAAGAATTGATACTTTTGAATTATGGTGAGGAATAAAAGTCAGTCAATACATGTCAACACCGAGGTACATCATTTATCAGAAATATATGACAAAGATTTTGAAGCAGCCTTGGTAAAATGATGAAAATAAAAAATTAATATTCTTCATGGAAGTGAAATCAGCAAAAGAGAGAACTAAAAAACACCAAGCCTTTGTTTTTCTCTGGAAATATCAAAAGACAATCAGAAAATGGTTGATATTAAAAACCCCATTGGAGCCTCTGGAAAACATCCAGAGGTCTACAGCAGCACACCAATGTCCAACCAAGAAAAACCCACCTTGAAAATGACAGGAAATTCTTTTGCATTTACTCCCCTATGCCCTACTTCCTCCCCAGCACAGCATGGTTTAGTCTGGAGGAAAGGCCCATCCATTCCCCAGTTTTCTCTCTTATACTAGATGGCGCAGAGAAGACCTTATTTGCGATTTTCTAACCTATCTGGAAGGTGTCCAAATGACTGTTTTCTGTGTTACCTAACTCAGTTTTCAGGTAGCAAATAGGGGTAGTCACTGCTTGTTAAAACTTCAAGGTTATGACAGACCCACAGATGCTTGGAACAAGAGATTACAGCTGGAAATATAGGAGCAAGAGATTACAGGTGGAGATATACAGGTATAAAGCCCTGAAAAGAAGCTGGGGTGAGACTTTTTGGAAACTGAGATATTGAAAAGCAGCCATGTATATAGTGAATCCCACAAGCCCAGGCAAGACATATGATCAGAGAGACCTGAGAACATCTTAAACTTTCACCACATAGACTAAGAGGTAACCCAGCTAATCAGTGAAAGGCTACCCTGACATAGAGCCAGTCCCAAAAAANTGAACGATTGAGCTCACACGCAATCAGTGTAACTAACGATAACAAGTGGTGTGGTCATCAGGCCCCTGTCTAAGTCCAAGTTCTTAAACTTAATCGTTTTCTGGTTATAATTCAGCCAAAGCGCTAACACTCGAAACGATTCTCTGAGTAACTTTTTTCATTTCTACTGCCCAGAATATGGCTGGGGTTATACCAGGAGATCGTGTTGATCTCCAAAGCATTAGAGATAAGGAGAAATGCAAACTTGCCTTTATTATGTATCTATCAGTAAAATCTCTTTGACTTTGATTTTTTTTTCTTCTCTTTTTCCAGAACTCTTCCTGATGATATACCTCCATTCCAAGAAGATGTCCCTAAGGAGAGCCATTCCCCTGCCATGACTTATCCTCAGTCAGCCTCTTACCCTAATTCCGACAGAGAGTGGTCACCCAGCGCCAGGTGAGTGGCTGGTGTGTGTCCATGTGTGTTTCCCTGTCCTGGTCCAGAGGATTCCAAGTCAGTCACAGGAGACATGTTTCACAGTGAAATCTATGTAAGAAAATGAATAGAATTAGAACCCCCCAAAATTCAGCTTATGCTAGAAGGTACAGATCAGGATTAAACACGGAACATGAGCAGATCATAAACTTGTAGCTAGTAGCAAAATCAAACTGCAGATATGAAAGGGAAACCATGTGTTAAGTTACATAAAGGTCATTGTCAGGGGGAGAAAACAGTGACAGCCTTTTTGGATGCTTATCCCTAAAGTGAGATTTGCTGCATCAGGGGCCCTGAGGTTATCTGGGGCTGTGAGAATGATACCGTCCTCCCCCGCTGCCCTCAGTGATTTTGGTTTCCCCGAAATGGACTCATCAGGGGCCGTAGACTTCCAGGATGAGGTTGAAGAACCACAGCTGCTCAGCGCAGAGAAGACACTAAAACATTTCAGGCTGTGAAGCCTGTGAGGACACGTGAGCCCTCCTGAGCAGTTTCTAGAAGGACTGGGCAGGGGACAGATCTGAAGCACGTGGGGATGATTATCACCCCCATCAGGACAAAAATTGGTTCTTGGGTGGCAGAAAAAATCTTAGATATTACAATAGCCATGCGACCTCCAAAGGGGTATAGTGACATAAACAGACGTGGAGTATATTCAGGGCATTGCAGTTTCGTGGTGGAGGGAGGGCTGTTAGGAAAGGAAAGGTCTCGGGTCTGGCGAGACTGCGGACAAGACGGGTGGCACTGGTCCAGGTGATGGTGACCTTCTCGGTTACACGTGCTTCTGACGCGCCAGGTTTGCTTCTGGTGTTGGAGGCCCCACGTCCTGGAGCATGCCTCAGGGCTTCCCCCCTGAAGTGTACACCTCTCCCAGTTCCAGTTTGACTGGAGTGACCTCATTAATGAGACTGCATGGTCATCGCCGTGCGTCGAAGTTGAGGTTGGAGAGAAACAGACGCATCACATGATTGTGAGTGGACATCAGCCAGGGTGGGACTGGAGGCCTGTGAAGTCCCCTTCCAGGGGTCTGTCCNGTACCTGATGAGATAACCACGGAATCATTTGCTCATAAGTAGACTAAGCATTAACCCACCAGTGGTGGGGTCTGAGTCAACAGAGCTGGACATGGCCATCATTACAAAGTGTGCATGTTTGGCCGTTTCTCATCTCTCACCTTCGAGCTTGCCCCTCTGCTGCTCTAGAGGTGATAATGCCTCTTCACCAACTGTTCTTTTCTATTCCTGAAAGGCTTTTCTCTTCCTTCATCTACTTAAAAAATAGAGTAGCTATCTCTGAGGAAACAATTCTTTGTAGTCTAATAGCAAACTCAGACAACTTCAGGGGTCAGACCTTCTCTGTCCAAAATGCACTTAAATGCAAACTTTTAAAAATATGTGCATGTCAAATAAACTGTATCTACAGGAAAAATTAGCCCACAGACTGTCAGTTAGTGAGCTCTGAGTCTAATCTTTCAAGGGCTATTTGCAAAGGTGGCAGATTGATGTGACCACAAAATGGTGGGCATTTGGAAGCTGACTCACCTGGACCTGAAGCCTGGATTTCTGTCTTCCTGTGTGACCTTGGACAAATTACTGAATTTGTCTGAACCTTGGCTTTCTTATCTGTAAAATGAATTGTTGAAGAAAGGGGTGAAAATAGATGAACCATCAATAATTAGAAGATAGGTCAATAATCACTTCAGTTCTTTCTTGTTATTGACTGACCCAAGGGAAACTGAAAGATCATCCAGTTCCCAGTACCCAGGGAAGTTAATTTTTGATGATGAGATTTTAGGAGCTGATTTAGGGTGTAGGTATCTGGAGAAGCAAAGCCAGGACATGACCTCAGTAGTCAAGTAGGCAGCTGTCTACCATACTTATTCAAGACATAAGGATGAGACTGTGGGGGGTTTGCGTCTGCTACATAGCTAGTCATAGAGAAGCATGCCGGGGGAGAAGGGTGGGAAGAATGCCAGACTTTGCATTTGGGGAAGGGTGCTTTGGTCTGATTTTTTTCCTCTCCACCCCTTGAGTCAAAATTTTAAATCAGGGCTGTAACTCACCCAGAGAATTGCTACTTGATCCTTCTGCCCCTATTCTGCTCCTCAGCCCTTCACAGAGTTCAGAGTGGTCTTATAAGGGTTGGGAGGGGCGGCGGAGGGGGTGCGGGTCCCAGCCTTCCACAGAAACCATTGTGTTTATGGATTCCTTCCAGAAATAGTTTTTGTGACTTGTGGTTGTAGTTTGAATAACAGAAGAAACCTTTCCTCCACATTTTCATGTGGCCCATATGATCTGAGTAAAAGCAGCAGCTCCAAACATGAGATAACTTATGGAGGAAATGTCAGCTAGCTTGGAAGGAAATATTTGGCATTGAAAGTTTGCCCAGATTTAACTAAAAAGAACCATGTAACTTCATTCTTAGGATCTATACACCCATCAATTCAGAGAGGTTGTTTAAATGGCAGCCTCACTTGGGTTGTGTTCATTTTGAGCTGATCCATGGAAACACTATTAAAAAACGAAAACATGATAAAAAATTCTAGAATGTCATTCATAGCTATTTGACTGAGCTTTAAAAGGACTGCCAGGACTTGATGCCTGGTATATTGTCAAAATCTCAATAAACTCTTGACGGATGGGTGGATAAATAAATGTATGAATGATTTGAGATATCCAGGAGCAATGAAAAGTGTGCTTGACATCATATACTGTATATCTCAATAGAATCTATAATGAGTTGTTTTAATGAGTTGGTTCCACTTTGATATGTTAAGACAAATACATATGTATGCTTCATAGGAAGATCCGGTATGAGCAAGCCAAGAATGTGCTCTGTTTCCTAAACATCTTTAAACACCTTCTGTACAACTTTGCTTCGGTATTTGACCAATGCGGCCTACATTGTTCTGTGAAACAACATAGCCTGGGAATTTTTTCAAAATAAGTGATGTAGTACAAAGAAAGCATGAGTAAGTAACAAGTGAGAGAATGAAATTTTCTTCCAGACCCGTGGATGAGAAAATTCCCAGAAATGTTGGGAACTGCCGGAAATGCCTGGTTGTTAATGCAGCTAGCCATGCAAATTATCTTGGGCTGGAAGCCAGACGTTTCCCACTCGGTTTTGTGACAGCTCCCCTCTGGGGAGCAATGTGGGTTCCTTCGGATGAGCAGCTGTGTACCAGACCACCAGGACGTGGCCAATTTCCTCTCGGGGCTGCGTGCCTTCTTCATTAAGGAGATGCCTGTGCCACAAGTGACACTGACTTTCATTTTACTGCTAGTTTACCCTAGACCTCGCTTAAATTATAGATTTTCATCTTCTGAGGGCAGAATCCATGGCCAGGTTAGCTTGGCATCTTGTCTGGATTCCCACCTTCCACTGCCATCGTGCCAGGCCTGAGGGGGAGCTCTAGGAAGACAGTGGAATTGGATGGAATGCCAGTTGTATCNCCAGATCAGGAAAGAAGAAATAAAGCTCTCACTGTTTGCAGATGACAAACAGTGAGATGTACATGATAAAGTACATAGAAAACCCTAAAGATCATATCAGAAAACTACTAGAGCTAATCAGTGAATTTAGCAAAGTTGTAGGATCCAAAATCAATGTACAGAAATCACTTGCATTTTTATATACTAACAATGAAAAATCAGAAAGGGAAATTAAGCAATCAATCCCATTCACCGTTGCAAGAAAATAAACATTTAGGAATAAACTTATGTAAGGAGACAAAAGAACTATACACAGAAAACTATAAGACACTAATGAAAGAAGTCAAAGATGAAATAAACAGATGGAGAGATATTCCATGTTCCAGAGTTTGAAGAATCAATATTGTGAAAATGACTATACTACCAAACACAATCTACAGATTCAATGTGATTTCTATCAAATTACCAATGGCACTTTTCACAGAACTAGAGCAAAAAATTTCACAATTCATGGTAACACAAAAGACCCTGAATAGCCAAAGCAGTCTTGACAAAGAAGAATGGAGCTGGAGGAATCAACCTTCCTGAGTTCAGATTATACTACAAAGCTACACTCATCAAGACAGTATGGTACTAGTGTACAAACAGAAATATAGACCAATGGAACAAGATAGAAAGCCCAGAAATATACCCATGTACTTATGGGTACCTTATTTTTGACAAAGGAGGCAAGAATACACAATGGGGCAAAGACAGCCTCTTCGATAAATGGTGCTGGGAAAACTGGACAGCTACATGTAAAAGAATGAAACACCATACACAAAGATAAACTCAAAATTGATTAAAAACCTAAATGTAAGACCAGAAACTATAAAACTCTTAGAGGAAAATATAGGCAGAATACACGATGATGTAAATCAAAGCAAGATCCTCCATGACCCACCCACTAGAGTAATGGAAATGAAAATAAAAGTAAATAAGTGAGGCGTGATTAAACTTAAAAACTTTTGCACAGTAAGGGAAACTGTAAGCAAGGTGAAAAGACAACCCTCAGAAAGGGAGAAAATAGTAGGGAATGAAACAACTGACAAAGGATTAATTTCCAAAATACACAAGCAGCTCATACAACTCAATACCAGAAAAACAAACAACCAAATCAAGGTGTGGGAAAAAGGCCGAAACAGAGTCAGACACAGCTAAAGTGACTTAGCACACACACACAGGCACACAACCAATAATCAGCCACGAAATTAAAAGATGCTTGCTCCTTGGAAGGGAAGCTATGACAAACCTATGACAAGCCTAACAGTATATTCAAAGGCAGAGAGATCATTTTTCTGACACAGGTCCATATAGTCAAAGCTGTGGTTTTTCCAATAGTCATGTACAGATGTGAGACTGGACCATAAAGAAGGCTGAGTGTTGAAGAATTGATACTTTTGAATTATGGTGAGGAATAAAAGTCAGTCAATACATGTCAACACCGAGGTACATCATTTATCAGAAATATATGACAAAGATTTTGAAGCAGCCTTGGTAAAATGATGAAAATAAAAAATTAATATTCTTCATGGAAGTGAAATCAGCAAAAGAGAGAACTAAAAAACACCAAGCCTTTGTTTTTCTCTGGAAATATCAAAAGACAATCAGAAAATGGTTGATATTAAAAACCCCATTGGAGCCTCTGGAAAACATCCAGAGGTCTACAGCAGCACACCAATGTCCAACCAAGAAAAACCCACCTTGAAAATGACAGGAAATTCTTTTGCATTTACTCCCCTATGCCCTACTTCCTCCCCAGCATAGCATGGTTTAGTCTGGAGGAAAGGCCCATCCATTCCCCAGTTTTCTCTCTTATACTAGATGGCGCAGAGAAGACCTTATTTGCGATTTTCTAACCTATCTGGAAGGTGTCCAAATGACTGTTTTCTGTGTTACCTAACTCAGTTTTCAGGTAGCAAATAGGGGTAGTCACTGCTTGTTAAAACTTCAAGGTTATGACAGACCCACAGATGCTTGGAACAAGAGATTACAGCTGGAAATATAGGAGCAAGAGATTACAGGTGGAGATATACAGATATAAAGCCCTGAAAAGAAGCTGGGGTGAGACTTTTTGGAAACTGAGATATTGAAAAGCAGCCATGTATATAGTGAATCCCACAAGCCCAGGCAAGACATATGATCAGAGAGACCTGAGAACATCTTAAACTTTCACCACATAGACTAAGAGGTAACCCAGCTAATCAGTGAAAGGCTACCCTGACATAGAGCCAGTCCCCAAAAATGATTTAAAAGGTGGTTATTTTTTTAAATGATGAATTTTCAATAAAAATCACAAGATACCTTAGTCAATGTGGGCTACTATAACAAAAACACCATAAAACTTGGTTTCAAACAACAGCCATTTGTTTCTCACAGTTCTGAAGGCTGGAAAGTTTAAAGGTTAAATCTCCAGCTACAGACATCAATTCTGTGTTGATGAGAACATGCTGTGTCCTCACAGGGTAGAATAGGTGGCCTTTCTTTTATAAGGGCACTAATCCCATTCATGAGGTCTCCACCTTCATGACCTAAGCCATTCCCAAAGGCTCCACTGCCAAATAACATCACTATGTGCATGTTCTTGCTTCTTGTTCAGTTGCTTCAGTCATGTCAGACTCTTTGTAACCCTATGGACTGTAACCCACCAGGCTCCTCTGTCCATGGGATTCTCCAGACAAGAATACTGGAGTGGGCTGCCATGCCCTCCTCCAGGATATCTTCCGCACCCAGGGATAGAAACCATGTTTCCTGCAGTTTCTGCATTGCAGGCAAATTCTTTACTGCTGAGCCCTTGGGGAAGCCCCACCATCATTATTCATCAGTATACATTTGAACAGAAAAGAAACAGACTTTATAATCTATATTATAAGGCCAACTAGCAAACAACAAGAAAAGCATAGCTCAAGGGAATGAAATAAATTGGCAGAAACCAGTCCTGAGAACTTGGAGACTTACTAGACAAAGTCCTTAAAACAACTATCTAAAATATGCTCAAAGAGCTAAAGGAGATGGACACGTACACACAGCTTTATTTTGAATGGATAAACAACAGGGGATTACTGTACAGCACAGGGAACTCTGCTCAATGTCATGTGGCAGCCTAGATGGGAGGGGAGCTTGGGGTAGAATGGATACATGTGCATGTATGACTGAGTCGATCTGCTGCACCTGAAATTATCACAATGTTGTTAATTGCTTATACTCCAAAATAAAAAGTTTTTTTTTAAAAAGCTAAAGGATATGAACTTTGTAAAATACTTAGGACTAATAATTAAACAACAGAGGTCATATTTCAGTATGTTATAAATATCAATGTGTCATAATTGACACCTAAAAATGGAATAAAATAAGAAAAATTTATATATCTACTAAATAAATCAAGTTAATAATTAGCTATAAAAAGGAAAAAAAAAGCTAAAGGATAAAAAGAGTGAAGGGAAGTCAGGAAAATGATGTATGACTAAAATGAGAATATCAACAAAGATATAGAATTATAAAAGAAATCAAACAGAATTCTGGCATTGAAAGTGCAACAACTGAATTAAAAGTTGAGTAGAAGGATTCAACAGCAGATTTAAAGTTGCATAAAAAAGAATCAGTAAACTTGAGAATAGGATAATTGAAGTTGCTGAGTCTGAGAACCAAAAAGAAAAAGGAGGCGGGGTGGGGGGGAACTTGTGGGATACCATTATGTAGTACAATATACAAATAAAGAGAATCCCAGAAAAGGAAGAGAAATTATCTAAATAATGGCCAAAAGCTTGTCAAATTTGATGAAACACATGAACCCAGAAAGCCTGGAAGTTTAACAAATTCTAAGAAGGATAAAGCCAAAGGGACTCACACCAAAACACATTATAATCAAATTATCTAAAGCTAAAAACAAAGAGAATACTAATATTGAAGACAATAAGAAAAAAGCAACTAACCATGTAAAAGGGATGATAATAAGATTACTAGCCAATTTCTTAGCAAAAACTGCAGGGGCCGGAAGATGTTATATTTAAAGTACTGAACGCAAAATGGAAAAGGCACCTTGGAAGACAGCTTGGCAATTTCTCACACACACAAACCACCAAACAAACAAAATAATGACCGTTATGATGTGATGTAGCAATCATGCTGCTAAATGTTTACCCAAAGGAAATAACACATGTCCANGAACGCAAAATGGAAAAGGCACCTTGGAAGACAGCTTGGCAATTTCTCACACACACAAACCACCAAACAAACAAAATAATGACCGTTATGATGTGATGTAGCAATCATGCTGCTAAATGTTTACCCAAAGGAAATAACACATGTCCATGAAAAAACTTGCGCAGGGATATTTACAGCAGCTTGATTCATAACTGCCAGAATGTGGAGGCAACCAAGATGCCCTTTAGAAGGTGAATGGATAAACAAACTGTGGTATATACAGACAATACAATGTCATTGAGTTGTAAAAAGAAATTATCTCTAAATCCATGATAAGGCACGTAGTAAAGTTAAATGCATGTTACCAAGGTAAAGAAGACATCTGTCGTGGCTATAGACCTCACATTTCAACTATGTGACATTCTCAAAAAGCCAAAATTATGGAGACAGTAAAAAGATCAAAGGTTACTAGATGTTACGAGTATGCTGCTGCTGCTAAGTTACTTCAGTCATGTCCGACTCTGTGCGACCCCATAGACGGAAGCCCACCAGGCTCCCCCATCCCTGGGATTCTCCAGGCAAGAACACAGGAGTGATTTGCCATTTTCTTCAATTCATGAAAGTGAAAAGTGAAAGTGAAGTAGCTCAGTTGTGTCCAACTCTGAGCGACCCCATGGACTCCTCCATCCATGAGATGAATCTCTGTTCATGGGATTCTCCAGGCAAGAGTACTGGAGTGGGTTGCCATTTCCTTCTCTGGTTACGAGTAAGAGAATGATGAATAAAAATTACTTAGAAACTATTCTGTATGTAACAGATGTTTTCATTTATATTAATCACATAAAATGAAAAATAAACTAATAGAGATATGATTTTCTATTTATTACTGATACCAGAAATTTAAATTCATTAAAGCAGAAATTATTATTTATTGTTCCATGTTAAAATTTTATACCAATATTTTTTATAACCTCCCATTGGTAATATAAATTAAGATGAGACAAATAAATGAAAGTATACTTACCAAGCCTTTTTCAACTACAATATGCATTTCTATATACTGAGACAAGTCTGGAAGAGGCTAAAAAAATCACAAACTTAGATAAAAAATGCAGAATTATTTAAATATTTTAAGTAATATCACTACTTCACAAATTCAATGTTAGAAATTCAATTTTATATATGAAAATAGAAGTCATTTTCAGACTATTGTCTTTGTTGCCTCTTTTGCATCTGTTCAATCAATTAATTTACTCAGAAAACAATCAACTAATTTACTCAGAAAATAACGTTACCTTCCATTGGTACAGGGCTACTCATTTGATTCTCTGCTCTGAAGGGCATCTTCCCTTGATCACCATTATATGTGAATTTACATTAGTTTAATGATTCCATCATACATAATGATTCCATCATACATCACACATACATTATTATGTGTTATGATTTTATCTGTGACCTTGAAAGAGTAAGGGCACCTCTCTGTTTGGAAGGGTGGAATTTCATCTGAAGATAAAGCTAATCCTTGTATAAATGACCTCAGAAAAACGTGAGCAACAGAGAAACAAAATGACTGAGTTTCTTAAACTGTGCCATAGATATCTCAGGATGTGGAATCTGATTACAATGTCATCACAGACCATGGTGGATAACTTAGGCACAAATGTGAAGCCCAGTGGGCTTATGATTCTGTGTGATTTACACCCTGCCAATTTCTAGGGACAAAGTAATACTTGTTTTAACTACCATCAGTAAAATATTACTTGTTTCCATCATTATTTTTGTATGAATTTAACCTAGGAGGAATATACTAAGGAAAACTTATGAGACAGTCTTTGTGGACACTCTAAGATTGTAGTGTATTTAACTCAAAATAGTTACTAATACCATCAACAAGCAATGAACAAATATATAGAAGCAGAAAAGGAGAATCAAATTTCAAAAACTGAGAAAACATTTATTATGCTTAAAGTCTACATTTTTTTACACTGATATTTAGTTTATTGAAAGTTCAAAACTATCACATTTTACTTAAACCATTTTCCTTAACATAAAGAGGAGCAATAAAGAGGGAAAAACTAATCTGGGACTTAGCAAAGATGAGAAAAGTGAAGACTATAGTAATTTAAAGGGAAAAAGTTAATAAGGTCATTAAGACAAATTCAGAGCTGGATGATCATTCATTTTTTCCACCTTTAAAACTTTTTTTAAAACCTTGAAGACTTGTTTTTTTTTTTTTTTAAACAATGCAAATGAAANTATATTAATCACATAAAATGAAAAATAAACTAATAGAGATATGATTTTCTATTTATTACTGATACCAGAAATTTAAATTCATTAAAGCAGAAATTATTTATTGTTCCATGTTAAAATTTTATACCAATATTTTTTATAACCTCCCATTGGTAATATAAATTAAGATGAGACAAATAAATGAAAGTATACTTACCAAGCCTTTTTCAACTACAATATGCATTTCTATATACTGAGACAAGTCTGGAAGAGGCTAAAAAAATCACAAACTTAGATAAAAAATGCAGAATTATTTAAATATTTTAAGTAATATCACTACTTCACAAATTCAATGTTAGAAATTCAATTTTATATATGAAAATAGAAGTCATTTTCAGACTATTGTCTTTGTTGCCTCTTTTGCATCTGTTCAATCAATTAATTTACTCAGAAAACAATCAACTAATTTACTCAGAAAATAACGTTACCTTCCATTGGTACAGGGCTACTCATTTGATTCTCTGCTCTGAAGGGCATCTTCCCTTGATCACCATTATATGTGAATTTACATTAGTTTAATGATTCCATCATACATAATGATTCCATCATACATCACACATACATTATTATGTGTTATGATTTTATCTGTGACCTTGAAAGAGTAAGGGCACCTCTCTGTTTGGAAGGGTGGAATTTCATCTGAAGATAAAGCTAATCCTTGTATAAATGACCTCAGAAAAACGTGAGCAACAGAGAAACAAAATGACTGAGTTTCTTAAACTGTGCCATAGATATCTCAGGATGTGGAATCTGATTACAATGTCATCACAGACCATGGTGGATAACTTAGGCACAAATGTGAAGCCCAGTGGGCTTATGATTCTGTGTGATTTACACCCTGCCAATTTCTAGGGACAAAGTAATACTTGTTTTAACTACCATCAGTAAAATATTACTTGTTTCCATCATTATTTTTGTATGAATTTAACCTAGGAGGAATATACTAAGGAAAACTTATGAGACAGTCTTTGTGGACACTCTAAGATTGTAGTGTATTTAACTCAAAATAGTTACTAATACCATCAACAAGCAATGAACAAATATATAGAAGCAGAAAAGGAGAATCAAATTTCAAAAACTGAGAAAACATTTATTATGCTTAAAGTCTACATTTTTTTACACTGATATTTAGTTTATTGAAAGTTCAAAACTATCACATTTTACTTAAACCATTTTCCTTAACATAAAGAGGAGCAATAAAGAGGGAAAAACTAATCTGGGACTTAGCAAAGATGAGAAAAGTGAAGACTATAGTAATTTAAAGGGAAAAAGTTAATAAGGTCATTAAGACAAATTCAGAGCTGGATGATCATTCATTTTTTCCACCTTTAAAACTTTTTTTAAAACCTTGAAGACTTGTTTTTTTTTTTTTTTAAACAATGCAAATGAAATCCCCTTACAGTCTAACCGATTTATTATAATTTCCATCCAAAGGTAAGTACCAAATGTTTCATGATAGTTTTGCTTATAGGACTCCATCCTTTCATTTAGGATGCAACAAGGAAAAGCCACTACTTTACTGGAGGATAAACACAAGCATTTATATTAATTGTGTTAGGGTTATATTAATGATTTGAAGGATTCAAAGTTATTTCTTTGTTTTAACCAACGTAAGTTGCTACTGATGCTGCTGCTTAGTTGCTAAGTCATGTCCGACTCTTTTGTGACCCCCACGGACTGCAGCCTGCCAGGCTCCTCTGTCCATGGGACTTCCTAGGCAAGAATACTGGAAAGGATTGCCATTTCCTTCTCCAGGGGACTTTCCTGACTCAGGGTTCGAACTGTGTCTCCTGCATCACTTGCATTGGCAGGAGGGTTCTTTATCATTGTACCACCTCGGAAGCCCAACATAAGGATTAGCTGACTTACATTTCCTGAAGTAATCCTTATTTATTTTCATCTTTGAGATAAGGACTGATGATATTTAGTTGATAATAATTTATTCATTTATTTGCTGGACAATAAACTTTCAAGAGAAAAGATACATAAGTATCTTTAAGATAAGATAGTCTATTTTAGAATAACAATTAAAATTTAAGACAAAGGTGCATAAAATAATGCCAAGAAATGTGTGCATTAGAAAGATGGGTAGGTGCTAAGATTTCAGAAGACCTCAAAAGCTATTTTACTTAGTGAAAGAAAGTAGTCAATACATAAAACCAATTTCTTGGATACGTGTTATATGAGGTTGACACCAATTACCTGAAAATTTGCTTTGGTAAAGGAAACGCTAAAGAATTGGATCTAGGGAAGAAGACTAGAGAACACTGCTAAGTAATCCAATTACAATATAGTTTGAGTGAAAACTTAAAATTAGAAGATGCCAAAGACCACTGGTAAGAATATTCAGGGAGTGAGAAGGGACATGAAGATGTTGATAGATGACAGACAGACAATACAGATAGAAAAACATGTAAGTAGGTAGATAGTTAATGTGTGTGTGTGTATTTTGTTTAACTTGGGCAATTATCATGTGCTACATAAGCTCAATAACTAAGAAAAAAAGGAATGAGAGTGGGAGATCTATAGATTGCAGTAGATAAAGCCATGAAAAAACATACAAGATAATATATAAGACAAACAAAAACCTGAGACTTAACACAGGAAATACTGGAGAAGGAAATGGCAACCCACTCCACTGTTCTTGCCTGGAAAATCCCATGGATGGAAGAGCCTGGCAGGCTACAGTTACTGGGGTCGCAAAAAGGTGGACACTACTGAGCAACTGAGCACAACACAGGAAATATCATTATGTAGAATGTGAGTGTATAAAGAAAAGAGAGAGAAGGTGATACATAGAGAGAGGCAGGAGAATTTTATCAGAGAGTAAAGTGAGTTGAAAATTCCGGGGAGTTTTTGTTATTTCACCATTAACATTATACTCCATGGTAGTGGACTGAAACAACACAGAATCAACACAATCTCAGCTTTCATTTTTGGGAAATGAAAATAAGTGAATGCTAACATTTATTTGGAAATTGACAACATCAGGAATAGCCAAAACAATCTTGAAAAACAACACTATTGAAGGATGTACATTTTCTAATTTCAGAACTTATTTTTAAAATATTGTNACACAATCTCAGCTTTCATTTTTGGGAAATGAAAATAAGTGAATGCTAACATTTATTTGGAAATTGACAACATCAGGAATAGCCAAAACAATCTTGAAAAACAACACTATTGAAGGATGTACATTTTCTAATTTCAGAACTTATTTTAAAAATATTGCTGTAAATAAAAAGTGACTCTGGCATAAGAATAGACATAAAGATCAGTGGAATATTATTGCATGTGCAGAAATAATCCATAAATCTATAGTCAACTGATTTTGAAATAAAAGGGCTGGGCCATGAAAATTCAGTGAATAAAAGATGAGTCTCTTCAACAAATGGTGTTGGGAAAACTAGATATACATATGAAAAATGATGGATTTAGAGCCCTTCCTCCCTTTTTACAAAAAATTAAGTTGGATCATACATTGAAATGTAAGAGATTAAAGAATAAAACTTTTAGAGGTAATATGAAAGAAATTTTGTAAATCTGGTGTGATAGTTAATTTTATCTGTGAACTTGACTGGGCCACAAATGTCCAGATATTCATCCGAAAACTATTCTGGATATTTATGTGAAAATAATTTTGGATAAGATAAACATTTAAATTGGTGGACTTTAAGTGGAGTAGATTATCCTTCATAATATGTGTGCACCTCATCTGGTCAGTTGAAAGTATTAATAGAACAAGGACTACCTTGTAAGCAAGAATGTACACATTGCTGTATTTAAAGTGGATAACCAACAAAGACCTATTGTATAGCACAGGAAACTCTGCTCAATGTTATGTAGCAGCCTGGACAGGCAGAGGGTGGAAGTTTTGGGGAGAATGTTAACATACATAAGTATGGCTGAGTCCTGTTGCTTATCCACCTGAAACTATCACAACATATTAATCAGCTATACTCCAATACAAAATAAAAAGTTAAAAAAAATTCCATCCAACTGACTGCCTTTAGACTTGAACACAACTTTTCCATGGTCTCCAGCCTGCCAGTCTGGAGTCTACTTTAAATTTTCTCATTCTCTCTGTATTTATATCAAATATATGTATATGGGTGTATACATACATGCGCGCGCACACACACACACACACACACACACACACATCTTGTTGGTTCTGCTTTTCTAGAGAAATGTTTGTCATGAAAGACACCATTTTCACTATTGTAGCTGTGGAGCTGAGATTGTTGTAAACCAAACACAGAATCTCACTTTGTGAGTGAATGGACTGCAACACAGGTTGAACTTCTACCCTCACAGGGTGTCTGCTGAAAGAAGTAAGATCCTAAAAGTTGGAAAGAAGTAAGATCCTAAAATGTAGGTGTATGAGAAACTCTGATGAAGCTGGATTCATTAACCTTCTAAACTCTGGTGAGTCTTTGTTGATTGAAGCAGTCTCTCCATCTCTGGATAAGGATGTAAGGAACGTATAATGGCCCACCTTAAGGCAGTTGCCATAAAAGATACTTGGGATTCTTCTCAGGATCTTAGATAGGTGTCTTCAGTATTTATATGAATGTCACTCATGCTTATTTTATCAAAATTCAGACATAATGGATATGTAGAAAGGAGTGCATCTGCAGACAACAAAGGTCTGGATCACAGGGGAAAATGCCATTAATGGTGTAAAATATCAGCTTGGAGTTCTGGAAAACTGAGTGACTAGTTTTGAGGCTTACAACACAAGCTCTGAAGTGTCAGGTATGTTTTGCTCTCTCTCAATAATTTGTAAGCAACTGGTTTATAATAAAAATACATTGTTGATATGGCTGCATAGTAATAACCACATAACTTTACTCAACTGATCACTCACCTCTACATTTTGTATCTTATAGGGCTTTTCTCTTGGCTCAATTTCTTTCTCAGTATATACAGAAGAACTTGAATCCTTAGGTTTTACTTGATAAACCATATGTTCAAAACCAATTGAAGGCTCCAAGGGCTCAATTCCATAACTTACATTTTCAAACTGCAGTAAGCCCCTACAAATTCAAAAAAATAAGAAAATAAATAATTCATTTTTCTTAAAGTCAATACAATGAAACAATCAGTTTTTAATAGTATGTATATTATTTTCAGTCTTAGCCTTGAGTGGTGAAGTAATAAAACATTACCAATAACCCACAAATTTATTGAGTGGAATGAGTAGTAGTAATGCTATTGGCATTTATCTAGCTATAATTAATACTAATGGTTTCCACAAACACTAAAAATAAACCCTTAATTCAGGAGGGGAGTAGGAGACACTGTAAGAGTTTTCATACCATGCTTTTCTAATGACAGCTTCCCATAATAAGCCATACCTCACTTAAAAACTTAGCAAAGATCAATGAAACTAAAAGCTGATTCATTCAGAGGATAAACAAAATTAATGAACTTTTAGCCAGACTCATCAAGAAAAAAAAAGAGGACTCAAATCAATACAATTAGAAATGAAAAAGAAGTTATAACTGACACTACAAGTTGCTACAAACAACTATACGCCAATAAAATGGACAACTCAGAAGAAGTGGACAAATTTTTAGAAGGATACAGGCTTCTAAGAGTGAACCAGAAAGAAATGGAGTATATGAACAGAATAATGACAAGTACTGAAACTGAAACTGTGATTAAAACTTCCAAACAAAAGGCCAGGGATGGAAAACCTAGCAGGTGAATTATTTCAAGCATTTAGAGAAGAGTTAATGCCTATTCTTCCCAAATCATTCCAAAAAATTGCAGAAGAAGGAACACTCCCAAGCTCATTCTATGAGGCCATCACCACCGTGACACCAAAGCCAGACAATGATGTCACAAATAAAGAATATTAAAGGCCAATATCACTGACGAACATGGATGCAGAAATCCTCAACAAAATACTAGCAAACAGAATCCAACAACACATTAAAATAATCATACACCATGAGGAGCCTGGTGGGTTACAGTTCACAGGGTCGCAAAGACTCAGACTTGACTGAGTGACTTCACTTTCACTTTCAATTCATGAGCAAGTGGGATTTATCACATGGATGGGAGGATTCCTCAATATATATAAATTGGTCACTATGATATGCCATATTAACAAACTGAAGAGGGAAAGTCATATGATCATTTCAACACACACAGAAAAAGCCTTGACAAAACTCAGCACCTATTTATGATAAAAACACTCCAAAAAGTGAAAATAGAAGCAACATACTTCAACATAATAAAGGCTGTATATGACAAACCCACAGCAAACATCATTCTCAACAGTGAAAAACTGAAGGCATTTCCTCTAAGATCAGGAACAAGACAAGGATATCCACTCTCACCACTTATATTCAACACAGTTTTAGAAGTCCTAGCCAGGACAATCAGAGAAGAAAAAGAAATAAAAGGAGTACAAATTGGAAAAAAAAGTAAAATTGTCCTGTTTGCAGATTAATGTTACTATACACAGAAAATCCTAAAGATACCACCAGAAGACTACTAGAACTCATTAATGAACTTGGTAAAGTTGTAGGATACAAAATTAATACACTAAAATCTCTTGCACTTCTATACATTAGCAATGCAAGATCCCAAAGAGAAATTAATGAAAAAATCTACTTACCATCATATCAAAAATAACCAAGTAACTAGCAATAAAACCTATTTAAGGAGGCAAAAGACCTGTACTCAGAAAGATCTAAGATATTGATGAGAAAGCAAAGATGACACAAACAGATGTAGAGATATACCATGTTCTCAGATTTGAAGAATCAATATTGTCAAAATGACTATACTATTCAAAGTAATCTATTGATTAAATGCAATCACTATCAAATTCCAGTGGCATTTTTCACAGAATTAGAACCAAAAATAGTTAAAATTTGTATGAAAACACAAAAGACCTTGAATGGCCAAANTGAAATTTTATGTGGATTTGAATTACTATCTGAAATCACTTACTTTCAACCTGAAGAATTTCCTTAAGTGTTCCATGTAAGGCCAGGCAAGTGATAACAAATTCTCAAAGTTTCTGTTCATATGGAAATAAATTTATTTTATTTTATTTTTAAATATTGCCTTGCTTGATACAGAACTCTTGAGTAATTGTTTTTTTCCTTAAGTACATTATGTTAGCCCTCTGCTTCCTAAACTTTGTAGTTTCTACAGAGAAGTCTGATGCAAATATCACTGGAGTTCTCTTTTAAGGTAATTAGTTTTCTCATGCTGCTTTCAAGATGTGATTCTTTGATTTTTAATGTTTTTGCTTATATGTCTGTTTATGGATCTTTTTGTGTTTGTACTCTTTGAATTCATTGAGGTTTCAAAATGTGTGAATTAGTTTTTCAGTAAATTTTGGAGTTTATAATCCAATATAATCTACTCTGCCATTATAATAAAGTAATGTTTAATTCGATAATTTTGGAAGTTTTTGGATTTATTTATATTTTTATATCTACCTTGAAAAAATAAGTCAGGAGAATTTGAAAAAATAAGTTTTTGATGATTTTTGCCTTGATCCTAATGATAGGGGCTGTCATATTTAATTTATAATAGAAAAGATCATGGAAGTACACTTATTCTTAGAAACTTTGAGGCACAGTTTTGGAAAACTGAGGTTAAATGTCCATCTAATAATCTTATACATCTGTCTCGGAAATAGTCTTTGATGCATACACTATATGTATATATGTTTTAAATATTTGAAAATAATGTATTTAACATGAAGTATTCTAATTAAAATGTATATGTTTTTCTTTATTTTTCAGAATTTTTGCTACTACCAAGGGTATATTGAAGGTTATCCAAATTCAAAGGCGATCATTAGCACGTGTAGTGGACTCAGGTTATGATATATAATTTTACAGTTGCAAAATGAAATTTTTAAGAAATAATTTTCAAATTTAGAAATTATATTCAGAAGTTTTACTTTTAATTAATTTTTATTGAAATACAGTTGATTTACAAAGTTATGTTAGATTCTACTGTACAACAAAGTGAGTCAGGTACATGTGTGTGTATATGTGTGGCTCAGAGGTTAAAGCGTCTGCCTGAAATGCGGGAGACCCGGGTTTGATCCCTGTGTCGGGAAGATCCTCTGGAGAAGAAAATGGCAACCCACTCCAGTATTCTTGCCTGGAGAATCCCGTGGAGGCAGGAGCCTGGTAATTCCATGGAGGGAGAAGCCTGGTAGGCTACAGTCTACGGGGTCGCAAAGAGTCGGACACAACTGAGCTACTTCACTTCACTTCAATCTTTAGATTATTCTCTCATATAGATATTACAGAGTATTGAGTGAAGTTTCTTGTGCTTTTCAGGAGGTTCTTATTGGTTATTTATTTTATATATAGTAGTGTATATATGTCAGTTCACATTTACCAATTTAATCCCTCCCTCCACCCATCCCCATTGGTCACCCTAAGTTTGCTTTCTACATCTGTGATCCTACTTCTGTTTGGTAAATATGCTCACTTGTAACATTTTTTAAAATTCTATATATAAGTGGTATCAGATAATATCTGTCTTTCTCCGACCAACTTCAATCAGTATGACAAGCTCTAGGTCCATCCATGTTGCTACAAATGGCATTATTTCATCCTTTTATGGATTTTATGGCCTTTACATCCTTTTTGTCTACATCTTTCAATGTAGATATGTAGCACATATTCTTTATTCATTCCTCTTTTAGTAGACATTCTGGTAGCTTCCATGTCCTGGCTGTTATAAATAGTGCTGCAATGAATATTGGGCACAAGTAGCTTTTCAAATTATGCTTTTCTCCAGATATATACCAAAGGGTCAGATTGCTATACCCCACTCCAGTACTCATGCCTGGAAAATCCCATGGACAGAGGAATCTGGTAGGCTGCAGTCCATGGGGTCGCTACTAGTCAGACACGACTGAGCGACTTCACTTTCACTTTTCACTTTCATGCATTGGAGAAGGAAATGGCAACCCACTCCAGTGTTCTTGCCTGGAGAATCCCAGGGACGGGGGAGCCTGATGGGCACAGAGTCGAACATGACTGAAGCGACTTAGCAGCAGCAGCAGCAGCAGCAACAACAGATTGCTATGTCACATGTTTGCTCTATTTTTAGCTTTTTAAGGAGCTACCATACTGTTCTCCATAGTGGCTGTACCAATTTATAATTTGACCAGCAGTGTAGGAGGGTTCCCTTTTCTTCACACCCTCACCAGCATTATTTATTTGTATGCTTTTAAATTATGGCCATTCTGAAGAGTGTGAGGTGGTTCCTCATTGTAGTTTTGATTTGCAGTTTGTTAGTTTCTCTAACAATTAGTGATATTAAACATTTTTTAGCTTGAGTGAACTCCAGAAGTTGGTGATGGACAGGGAGGCCTGGGGTCCTGCAATTCATGGGATCACAAAGAGTCGGACACGACTGATCAACTGAACTGAACTGAACTGAATAATTAGTGATATTTAACATTTTTTCATGTGCCATATGTATATCGTCTTTGGGAAAATGTCTGTTTAGATCTTCCACCCCTGTTTTTGATTAGTTTGTTGTGCTTTTTTATATTAAGCTGCATGCACTGATTATATATTTAAAAGATTAATCCCTTACAGATATTTTCTCCTATTTTGTGAGCTTATATTTTTGTTTTGTTGATGCTTGCTTTTGCTGTGCAAAATTTTTAAGTTATATTATGTTCCATATATTTTTGGTTTCATTTTCATTACTCTGAGAGGTGGATCAAAAAAGATCTTGCTTCAATTTATGCCAGAAAGTGTTTTTCCTGTGTTTTCCTTTAAGAGTATTATAGAATCTAGTTTTATATTCAGGTCTTTAGTTCATTTTGAGTTTATTTTTGTGTATGGTATTAAAAAATGGTCTAGTTTTATTCTTTTACATATAGCTGTCCAGTTTTCTTTTCCCCAGCACCAGTTATTGAAGACATTGTCTTTTCTCCATTGTATATCTTGCCTCCTTTTCATAGATTAGGTGACCATAGGTCATAGGTTTAGCTCTGAAATTTCTATCCAGTTTCAATATTTCTACTATTGTGCCAATGCCATACTGTTTTGATGNCCACAGGTGTACATGAGTTCCCAATCCTGTACCCCCCTCCCACCTCCCACCCCATATCATCTCTCTGGATCACCCCTGTGCACCATCCCCAAGCATCCTGTATCTTGTATCAAACATAGACTGATTATTTGTTTCTTACATGATAGTATACCTGTTTCAATGCTATTCTCCCAAATCATCCCACCCTCTCCCTCTCCCAGAGTCCAAAAGTCCATTCTAAACACCTGAGTCTCTTTTGCTGTTTTGCATGCAGGGTTATCACTACCATCTTTCTAAATTCCATATATATGTGTTAGTATACTGTATTGGTGTTTTTCTTTCTGGCTTACTTCACTCTGTAATAAGCTCCAGTTTCATCCACCTCATTAGAACTGATTCAAATGTACTATTTTTAATGACTGAGTGATACTCCATTGTATATATGTACCACAGCTTTCTTATCCATTCATCTGCTGATGGACATCTAGGTTGTTTCCATGTCCTGGCTATTACAAACAGTGCTGCAATACGCCCATTTAGGGATATTTTGTCTTCTTGATAAATTGACCTTTATCCTTATAAATACCACTTTTTAGGTACATGCCATTTGGTGATTTACACTGGGTATATTTCTAGAGTAAAGTTGCTGGATCACAGTGTATATGTTAGTAGGTACATTCAAAAAGCTTTCTAAGATTACTGTACTAATTTGTATTTCTACCAGAAATGTACAAGAATTACATGTCATATCAATGCTTACATTTGTTTTTGTTTTAATGTCTATTTCACTTTAGTCATTTTGATGGACCTGTAGATGTTGTACATTTTTATTTTAATTTTTATTTTCATGGTTGTTAGTGAGTTTTAGCACAAGTTTATATGTGTTTTTGCTATTTATATAGTTTTGGTAAATGCCTGTTTGAAAACTTGGTCCATTTTCCAATTAAGTGGCCATGTGTCTCTTTTATTATGTGTAGATCTTATTTATAGATTCTAGATATGATGCCTTCATTGGATATAATACTCACAAATATCTTCTTCACTGGAGTTTGTATCATTGGACTTTTGTAGATACCCATTCGAGATCAGAAATTTACTTTTTTGCAATTTTCTGGGATTTGCATGATAAATATCTTATCAGGGAAGCTGGATTTTATCTAAAGCTTCATTTTGTGTAAATTGATCATAAAGTTTTTTCCATTTTCTATTGATGTTGTGAATTAAACTTACTGATTTTTCAGTGTTGAACAGACTTGTATTCCTGGAATACATCCTATTTTGTCATGATGCATTATCCTTTTTCTATTTTTCTAGATTGATTTGCCATCATTTTGTTTAGAATTCATAAATATTTGCCTGTCATTTTCACTTTAATGAAGCTACTGTGTTTGGTATCAGAGATGTGCTGGAGTTATAAAATAAGTTGGGCTGTATTATCCCTTTATTCTTTGAGTCAGTGTAATGTTATTTTTTTCTCTTTTAATATTTCTTGAAACTTAGGAATGGAGTGATTTGGATAATTAGCTCAAGATGGTANTCAGTGTTGAACAGACTTGTATTCCTGGAATACATCCTATTTTGTCATGATGCATTATCCTTTTTCTATTTTTCTAGATTGATTTGCCATCATTTTGTTTAGAATTCATAAATATTTGCCTGTCATTTTCACTTTAATGAAGCTACTGTGTTTGGTATCAGAGATGTGCTGGAGTTATAAAATAAGTTGGGCTGTATTATCCCTTTATTCTTTGAGTCAGTGTAATGTTATTTTTTTCTCTTTTAATATTTCTTGAAACTTAGGAATGGAGTGATTTGGATAATTAGCTCAAGATGGTAAAATAGAAGGATGTGATCTCACCTCCTTCTTAAAAAAACACCCAGATCACAACAAACTATTGAACAATCATTGTCAAAATATTCCGTGTGTGCTCAGTCACTCAGTCATGTCAGACACTTTGTGACCTTACGGAATGTAGCCTGGCAGGCTCCTGTATGTATGGGATTTTCCCAGCAAGANCCCAGATCACAACAAACTATTGAACAATCATTGTCAAAATATTCCGTGTGTGCTCAGTCACTCAGTCATGTCAGACACTTTGTGACCTTACGGAATGTAGCCTGGCAGGCTCCTGTATGTATGGGATTTTCCCAGCAAGAATATTGGAGTGGGTTGACATTTCCTCCCCCAGGGGATCTTCCCAACCTAGGGATCAAATCCCCATCTCCTGAAGCTCCTGCATTGGCAGGCAGATTGAGCCACCTGGAAACTCCTCCCCAAACTCTGGAACCCACTGAAAAAGGGTGCCCTGCATCCAAAGAAGAAAAGAAACCATAGCAAGATGGCAAGAGTGGCTCAATCACAATGAAATTAAATCCTATACCAGCGAGGTGGGTGCCCCACAAACCAGAAAACAATAGCAGAACTTATACAAGAGCAGCGAAATTCGTGAGTCCCATATCAGGCTTCCCAGGTTTGGGGGTCTGGCAATGGGAGGGAAAGTCCCCAGAGAATATGGNGGACACTCTGCCTTCTAAGACAGCCCCATTCTGCCTATATAATGTATATCTTTCTAAGTAATCCTACTTTCACTTACTATGGCTCGCTCTTAAAATCCTTCCTATGCTAAGCCAAGGACCCTCACTTGGTGGCCAAGGGATTCTCCTAAGACCTAGGACATGACCATCCTCTCATGCCCCTTTCTCCTGCAATACTAGGAAGGGCATGAGAGAGCTCTTATAGCAAGATTGATAACTAATCATGGGCTGCTATTTAGAGCATAACAGTCTTTTTATGTATTAACCTGTTTAAAACTTTAAAGTACAAAATTTCTAAATGATACAAAGAAACAAATCCAAATTGCCCAATACCATGACATCTTCACAGGTTTAACAATTAAATTTAATTTATATAGACATAAAAGTGTGAAGTATGGGCCTGCTACTGGTAAGTATACTTAAACATTATTAGTATTGTTGGTTTAAACCATCAATATATTGAAAAGGTTTCTGGATATACTTTTATGAAAAGTTGTTGCTGTTTAGTTGCTCAGTTGTGTCCAACTCTTTTGTGACCCCATGGACTATAGCCCACCAGGATCTGCTGTCCATGGGATTTCTCAGGCCAGAATACTGACTGGAGTGGGTTGTCATTTCCTCCTCCAGAGAATCTTCTCGGCCAAGAGATCAAACCTGTGTCGACTACATTGGCAGGTGGATTCTTTACCACTGAGCCACAGGGGAAGCCCCTTTATGAAAAGTGCAGGCTCCTATATTTATAAATTAACATTAAAAATAAAGATTAAAAGCTTTTTCCAAGCAGTATCAATAAATCTATCATAGTTACATAAATCTTGCTCACAAATTCCTTATTGAGCAAGTTCTCATTAGCAAAAGTCTAAAGAGCTTGTGTATCAGCCCGCAAAAGCATCTAGAAGTCTGTGTTCCTACTCATTGACATCAAATGCATTATCCCAGAGGCAATCTCATGAGAAAAACCAATGAGATTGAAGTGGGCTGAGAAAATCTTTGAGAGATCAAAGCTTTTTTAAAGTTTTCTGGAAAATTTAGGTGCCATCTATCTTTATGTGAAACAAAACTAGAGTTAAAAATAATTCCATCCCTCATTCCACCCCTAATCCCTATTGGATACCCATTAAAATTTATTTCAAAGTTCTATTCAGTGAGTTCCCAAATGAACGTGGGTGGATTCAGAGACTAACATCTCTTTATGGGTCACAAGGAGGCGAAAAACAATTCCTGAGCTTCAGAATTTTAAGAAGTGTCTTTAGAACTTTAGGAAGTGTCTAAGTTAGAAGGATTCAAGGTCCTTGCTTCCTAGGGATGCTGGTTTCACTCTCTCTATGCACTTACCTGGTGCCTCAGATGGTGAAGAATCTGCCTGCAATGCAGAAGACTGGGGTTTGATCCCTGGGTCAGGAAGATTCCCTGGAGAAGGGACTGGCTACCTACTCCAGTATTTTTGCCTAGGAAATCACAAGGACAGAGGACATGATAGGCTGTACAGTCCAGGGGTTGCAAAGGGTCCGACACGACTGAGCGACTAATATACACAGGTTGGAGAGCAGCTTTGAGACTAAACATAAATTTCCTCTAATAAATCACCTCTAATACCAGCCTTTGGTTTAAAAATCTCATTGCTGCTGCTAAGTCACTTCAGTCGTGTCCGACTCTGTGCGACCCCAGAGACGGCAGCCCACCAGGCTTTCCTGTCCCTGGGATTCTCCAGGCAAGAGCACTGGAGTGGTTGCCATTTCCTTCTCCAGTGCATGAAAGTGAAAGGTGAAAGTGAAGTCGCTCAGACGTGTCCGACTCTTAGCGACCCCATGGACTGCAGCCTACCAGGCTCCTCCGTCCATAGGATTTTCCAGGCAAGAGTACTGGAGTGAGGGGAAGGTAAGTCAAAGTTTGGAAACTGGCATGTGGTTAGTGATGTTTGGGCCTTGGACTGCAAGGAGATCCAACCAGTCCATTCTGAAGGAGATCAGCCCTGGGATTTCTTTGGAAGGACTGATGCTAAAGCTGAAACTCCAATTCNTAAAAAAAAAAAAAAAAGCAAAGAAAAATTACACCTACATTACTAGTTTTAAAGATTGATGAAAACCAGACTAAAGCCTTCTAAGGATTAAGAAGAAAGAGATGTTCCCTTCAAAGAAAGGCGCTAAGACTGAGAGCTTAACTTGTCAATACGAATGAAGACAGAAAGCCAGAAGACAATGAAATGCTTTTATAGGACAAAAGTCATTTTAAAAAGGTCATCCCAGAAGTTATTCCAGCAAAAAAGGTTTTAAGAATAAGGTTAGACACAGTTAAAAATAAAAAGAAAAATGTACATATGAACACCAAGAGGGAAAAGAGAGGGGTGGAATGATTTAGGAGACAGGGATTGATATATATACACTGTTGACGCCATGTATAAAGTAGATTACTGATGAGAACCTAGTGTAGAGCACAGGGGACTAACTACTCAGTGCTTTGTGGTGGCCTAAATGGGAAGGAAATCTGAAAAAGGGCGGATATATATATACGTATGGCTGATTCACTTTGTTGTACAGGAGAAACTAACACAAAATTGTAAACCAACTGTACTCACATAAAAATGATCTTCTTTCATGTTTTTGATTTTTTTAAGATTTATTTTTAATTGGAGGATAATTACTTTACAATGTTGTGTTGGCTTATGATGTACAATGTGAATCAGCCATAAGGACGCATATATCCCTCTCCCTCCTGAAAGCCCCCCTTGAGCCCCTTCCACCCCTTCATCTAGGTCGTCACAGAGCACCAGGCTGAGCTCTCTGTGCTACACAGCAGCTTTCCACTAGCTATCTGTTTCACACATGGTAGTGCATATGTTTCACTGCTACTCTCTCATCTATTTTTTTTTCCCTTTTGCCCACAAAGGGAAAGGTGATGTGAAGATGGAGCAGAGAGAGATTTGAAAGATGCTGATCCTGAAGATTCATATGATAAGGTCACAGGCCAAGGAAAGCTGGCAACCATCAGAAGCAGGGAGGGGTGGAAGACACGCTATACCTCATAACCCCCAGGGAGCCTAGTCCTGCTGACATCTTCATTTTTCTCAGTGATACTAATTTCAGAATTCTGGCCTCCAAAAATGTGAGGCAATAAATTTCTGTTGTTGTAATCCACTTCATTTGTGGTGATTTGTTACAAATGACACAGGAAACTGTATGTATATGTTCTAGAAAATTTAGAAAAATGTGTAAATGTACATAGGAAAAAAAGTCACTTGCAATCTCACTGCTCAGGAATTTTACTGTGAACTTTTTTTGTGAACTTCTTTCTAAATCCTTTACTTAAAAAAAAAATACATATAATCATTTTCGTATATTTTCAACTTAAAGTAAATTTGATATACAATAAATCGAAATATTTAAAGTAAGAAAAAGAATAAGGTTAATGTTTAACACTTAATGCAAGCTAATCAAAAACAAGCAGACCTGCAATAGAAGTGAAGAGAATTCCTGAGACATGAAGAAACTGACTGCAGATAGAAACAAATGTAGGAAGAACGAAGAGCACCAGAATGGGTAAATTCATGCTTAATTGTAAAGGGACATTGATTGTACAAAAATAATCCTAATGGTACACTGGGGCTTAAACGCATAGGAGAAAAATAATGAAAAGTAGAAGACAAGTGAAGTGAACATGGCTTAATGGTCTAACAACGTATGTGTGTCAGTTCCTCAGTTGTGTCTGACTCTTTGACTCCGTACACTGCAGCCCACTTAGGCTCCTCTGTCCATGGAATTCTCCAGGCAAGAACACTGGAGTGGGTAGCATTTTTTTTTTTCCAGGGGGTCTTTGCAACCCAGAGATTGAACCAGGGTCTCCTGCGTTGCAGGCAGATTCTTTACCATCTGAGAAGCCCCCAACAATGTAGAGTAGCTTGTAAAAGTAATGATTTATATTAGATTCAATAATTCAGGAACTAATATGATAGTCTAGAGAAACTACTAAAGAATACTAAAAAGATATATAACAAGAATTTAATTGAGAGAAAATGGGGTATCATATAAAACAATAGATTCATTAAAGTGGAGACGACGAAGGAAAAAGGAATATAAAATAAAATGCACAAAAGACAAAAATGACTTCAGATGTAATATGGAAAATCAAAGGATCAAGAAAAACAAGAGCATCTTAAAATTGTTGAACCCAGCTAGACTTAGTACAGTACTTAATACTGTGTGATATCTGTACAGATAAATAGGGCTCTGGAGTAAACCTAAAATTAGAGAAAATAGTCCAGAAAGAGATCCCTGTCATAAACACTCTTTTGAATTATGACAAACATTTCATTACAGTGAAATGGGAAAATTATTTTTTTCAGTATCATGTGCTGGGTTCATTGGAGGCTAATACAAAAAAATATTCAAATCTGGATTCCCATGCTCATAAAACATGCAAACATCAATTCTGGATGAATCCTAGAGTTGAGTATGAAAGTGAAAACAATAAAAACTATTAGACAAAAGTGGCAGCTTGAATTCATGACTGTATGGAGACAAAGATTTCTTTTAAAATATGAAAATAATAATACCTACAAAGAAAATAATAATTTGGATTGCATTAAAAGAGTTTCAGACTCAATTAAAAAAATTCCTGACTGAATAAAAAGTTGAAAGGGAATGACAGGAAAAATTCTTCCAAAAGTACTATGTAGATTCAGTGAAGTCACAATCAATATCTATGGACATTTCTTTGTGGAAGAGGTTTTTTTTAAAAAAATTTATTTATTTTTTTAATTTTACTTTACAATACTCTATTGGCTTTGCCATACATCGACATGAATCCACCACAGGTGTACACAAATTCCCAATCCTGAATCCCCCTCCCACCTCCCACCCCACAACGTCTTTCTGGATCATCCTCATGCACCATCAACAGATGAATGGATAAGCAAGCTGTGGTATATATACACAATGGAGTATTACTCAGCCATTAAAAAGAATAAATGTGGAAGAGTTTTTTGTAAAATATATGAAAATGAAAGTGGTAAGAAAAGCCAGAATATTCTTGACGAAGATAATATAAAGAGACAGACTGACTAAAACTTTTAAGGACCCATAGAAAAAAATAACACTACAGTTTTGATTTTTCCTTATTCCCAAATATGGTGTGCTTTTTTAAAAAACTAATTTCCTCAGCTTGTATGGGATTGAGTTTAGGTAATTACAGTTATATTTCAAGTCCTTAATACATTCTGACCTATAAACTAATTTAAAAATCACTGTTCTTTCCACTCAAAAATCCACTATGTTCTTTCAACTATAGTTGAATATGAGAACTTGAAAACAAGTTATATTTATGTATTAATGAAAAGTTCAAGATAATTAATATATATGCTTAAAAGATTTTCCTGAAGCATAAAATAAGAGACAAATATCCAGCAACTGAAAATATTAAAGAATGCAAAATGATTACTTTCTGAATAAATATAAATAGTAATTATAAACAGAACAAAGAAAAGGTGATAAAATAATGTAGGTCACCTACTTTTGCATTAGGTTCACAGTGTATGTTTTCCCTTCAATTAAAATGTTGTAAGATACCTGGCAGGAGAGTGGATTTAAAAAGGCAAAAGAAAAGTGAGAAAAATGTTATAAAGGAAAACTACCTTTTATGTTACCAATAATCACATCCTAAAGCACACTAATAAAATAAAAAGAGGAAAATTTATAATTTAATATTGACTTATTCCAATGGAATCAAATATTAAAATATTTGCTTCATTTGTATAGTTTTTTATGTTTAATATTTAGCAAACAAGATAGAACCTAAAACACTGATCATTTTAATCCATAGTGTGTTTGTTTAATAATGAAGTCATTGCAAAATTTGCACTTAAAAGAAATGAATATAACTACTCAATTGGAAATTTATGTAGTATAGCAAAGAATTAACTGTACGTACTTAATATTTATAATTTTATAAAATTTGCTCCAAGTTTGGATGCAATATTCATTGGTTTTGTTAATACTGATAAATTTTGCCTGATAAATAATGGTTGTATAGTAAATGCTAACTTTACTATTTGCTTTGTACAATTTTTCTTATTTTTGTGCTAGACCTTTCTGCTCCCTGTGATTTAGGTGTTCCTCTTGTATTTTAAAATCCAATTTGAAATGTATGTGATTTCTGATAAAGTTAATCAAATTTTAAAGTTTTATTTAAAATTTAATTCTCCATTGTTTCAAGACATATGTATGCTTTGTATTCTTTTATTTGTTATGATTACAAATGCATATTCAATTTATTTTGAGTTATGCATAATTATACTTTTCACCAGTTCTTGCTTTTATGTTGTTCTTGTCTCAGTTTCAATGTCTACCTGCTGAAGTACATTATTTAAAATATTTTCTTCTCTTGTAATCTGAAAGTGTTAATGTAATCTAATTTCTAATAAACTGCATTTATTCTGTGTTGTGATACCTGATCTCAGTTCATCTATGTTTAATGTATCCTCTTCTCCAGACTCGTTCTCTCTCTTTTCCGGGAATTCTAATTATTCTGTATCTATATAAGCCTCTAATTCTCCCTTTCTTGTTTAGCCATTTATATGTTGTATCTGTTTCTTTCTTCAGCTGTCTCTGGTCTACTGTTAATTCTTGATTTTACATACATATCTTTCACATAGAAATTCCACTCAGTTATTTTTAAAATCTTTTAGTCTTTTTAAGTTGAATATTCTCTTATGATCCTGGAGAAGGAAATGGCGACCCACTCCAGTATTCTTGCCTGGAAAATCCCATGGACAGAGGAGCCTGGTAGGCTACAGTCCATGGGATCGCGTTAATTGTTGATTTTACACACATGTCTTTCGCATAGAAATTCCACTCAGTTATTTTTAAAATATTTTAGTCTTTTTAAGCTGAATATTCTCTTATGATAATTTAATTCTCATAATTATAAATATAGCACATTGCATATTGTGTTTATAGCATCTGTGAAATCAGTAGGTATGATAACCTCATCAGCTCAAAAATATTATTAATCCCTTGTTATGCATTCATTACTGTTCTAGGCATTGGAATTAGATATATTAACAAAATAGTCAAAAATTTTCCCTCATGAATGTGACAGTTGAGGAAAGATTTTTTTTCTGCTTCTCTTATGGGAATTACTGTCATAGAATCTGGTGAAAGCTGGTTGAAGACATTTCCCTCTGAAGTAGATTCTGTGTATATTTTCTAATATGACCAAGTAATCCCATAGATTTTTTTCATAAAAGATAAAACACTCTTTAAATGCTTTTAAATGTCTTGTTTTCTATTTAAAGTTTCAATTAAATACATATTCCCTTATAAATTATATATTGGCAATTTGAAGCTTGTAATATCTGTTAGGGTGAGTAGTAAGTAGTTACTAAGTAAGTATTTGCGTTCAAATTATCTAAACATTTACTACTCAATCAAAAAGAAGATTCAGGTGTAGTGTTTCAAAAATCATACTTCATTTCTTTAGATATTATTCTGGAAATTAATAAAAAAAGATAAGAATCTTTCTAACTGATTCAAAGAATAAAAAAGAGAAAACTAATACCTGAACCAAGACGAACTAAGATGGCATGAAAAAAATTCTTAATGATTAACATGTTTGCAATCAAGATGTAAAAACTATTCATGCAACATTTCATTAAATCAAATGCCTATCATTCCATATAAGGATGCCATAGGTTTACTAAACAACAACTAAAAATCCTCCAAATCTCTCACCTCATGGTGAGTGAGGGTCAAGAGACTCTAAATGGATCAAGTCAGAGATTATTCAGACACTCAACAAGGAAACATTTAGAAGATGGGCCTTGGGACTTTAATATAAGCATCACTTCACCATATTTCTATGAAATACCATTAATCTTGGTTCATTTTCAAAAGGGCTTTTTCGCTTAAGAAAAATTAGGGATAAACATAAAATTCAAGAAGTGTGCAAACATGAAAAACACCAGGTTTAACTTATTAGGAACAAAATATTCACATGCTATTTTTTTAGTTTGTGGAAAATGTTAGTGCTTTAATTACATGTGTTTCTACTCCTCCACTTGATGTTGACCGTATTTTCTCCGGAACTGTAAACTGCACACGTAGTCTTTCAGAATCTGCAAGGTTCAAAATTTTTACTGGGGCAACCTCTATCACCTCACAGCTTTCCTCATTATTTATTTCCTCATCTAAACCCATAATATTCTACATGCTACCCCTCATTTCTGCTCTCTTTTCAAATACCCTCAATATCCTTTTTTTTTTTTTCTAGAATTACAGATCTTTTCAAGAGAAATAAGTATGCTGCTTTAGGAATATTGCCCTGTGGGCAGGTTCCGATAACCCTGAGGCAATAGGTCCAAGCATTATTAGAACAAAGAAAGTCAGATCCTTCGGACTTTCCAAATACAGAACCCAGAGATAAAAAAAAAAAAACTCAGGGCAGTCGATGAAACAATCATCTTAAGGCATATGCTCCAACTACGGTCTCAAGAAGAGTGATCAAGACCCTCACAACCAAAGTGGATTTCGACTGGGGAAGGAGGCAAGGCCAGAGTGTTTTCAGACTTAACGTAGTTGGAGCTCCTGTCAAGAAAGCATTTTCACAGTGATAGCCGGCCTCTTGGAGGGAAATGGAAAGGAGCCCTGACATTCCCAACAGGTCAGAAGAGGGATTTTGTACTTACTGTCGTCGTCTGTCTGAAGCCCAGTGAGCCCCAGGAGCAGAGACAGAAGGCACAGCATGGCTTGACGTCCTGGATGCCGGCGAATGACGGCCGTTGGCTTGACTGCAGGACGGTTGGGGAGCGCGAGGAGGCGCCTCACGGCCACGCACCCTGCAGGAGGCAGGCGGCAGGGAGAGCCCTGGGTCCAGACTCCGGATGCTGTGTGCTCTTCAACATGGGCGACCTGGGCCCCTAAGCCTATGCAGGAGGCTGCAACCCAGCGTGACTCTGCCATCTGGTTAAGAAAGTGCAGCATCACTTTTGAAACAGAAGGTTGAGGAGCTAATGAACAGGAAGGTTCATCTGTACCTTAACTGAACTTTTATATATAATATATTGTGTGAGTGAGTGAGTGAGTGAAGTTGCTCAGTCATGTCCGACTCTTTGCGACCCCATAGACTGTAGCCTACCAGGCTCCTCTGTTCATGGGATTTTCCAGGCAATAGTACTGGAGTGGATTGCCATTTCCCTCTCCAGGGGATCTTCCCAACTCAGGGATTGAACCCCGGTCTCCCGCATTGTAGACAGACGCTTTACCATCTGAGCCACCAGGGAAGTCCAATATATTGTGTACAAATATATATATTTATAAATAAACATATTATATACATAATAAATAATATATTTATGTACATCTCATTATTCAAGTGAACAGACCAGTATAATTAATACTTAGATCCAGATCAAAAAATAAAATATAAAAATACTAAAGCTGCCAGACTGTGACAACTATCAGCAGCCCTTGACAATCACTTCTAACACAATAGTTTTGTCTGTTTTTAAACTTATATAAATGGAGTTAATCATCATGTATTCTTTTTATCTTTAAGTTCTTTCAACATTATTAGGAGATCCATACATATTGTGAATAGTTACAGCTATTTTTTTCTCTTGTTGCTGTATATCACACATTGAATGAATATATTTATGTTTTTTTTTCTATTTTACTATTGATTATAATTTTATTCATTATAGTTGCAGCTAATAGAAAACATATTTGGCATAACATCTTCCAGGTCTATATCTGTTGTTTCAAATGATATTATGCTTGCTGAAATAAGTCAGACAGAAAAAGACAAATACTGTATGTTATCACTTATATTTGAAGTTTAAGAAATAAAACAAAGGAGTATAAAGAAGCAAACTCACAGATATAGCAAGCAAACTATAAAGTGGGGAGAAGAAAGTGGGGAGAAAAAAGGGGGGAAGAGAGTGAATGGGGTATGAGGATTAAGAGGTACAGACTCCTTTGTATAAAATAAATGAGCTACAGGGATATAATGCACAGCACAGAGAATATAGCCAATATTTTATAATAACTTTAAATTGAGTATAATCTATAAAAATTCTTGAATCACTATGTTGTACACCTCAAACTAATATAATATTGTAAATCAACTATATTTCAATTAAAAAAATATTTTGGATCAGTGAAAACAACCAAAAACCAAAATCAAAACCAAAACCAAAACAAACTATGTTTGGCCCTTCTATTTCATTGAGGTCTGTCAATTTTTGATTCTTGTATTTTGAAGATGTATCATTTTTTAATATGCCCATTTAGGGATATTTTGTCTTCTTGATAAATTGACCTTTATCATTACAAATACCACTTTTTACTTAGGTATATGCCACTTGGTGATTTACACTGGGTGTATTTCTAGAGTAAAGTTGCTGGATCACAGTGTATATGTTAGTAGGTACATTCAAAAAGCTTTCTAAGATTACTGTACTAATTTGTATTCCCACCAGAAATGTACAAGAATTACATGTCATATCAATGCTTACATTTGTTTTTGTTTTAATGCTTATTTTAGTCATTTTGGTGGACCTGTAGATGTTGTACATTTTTGTTTTAATTTTTATTTTCATGGTTGTTAGTGAGTTTTAGCACAAGTTTATATGTGTTTTTGTTATTTATATAGTTTTGGTAAATGCCTGTTTGAAAACTTGTTCTATTTTCCAATTAAGTGGCCATGTATCTCTTTTATTATATATAGATCTTATTAATAGATTCTAGATATGATGCCTTCATTGGATATAGTAGTCACAAATATCTTCTTCACGGGAGTTTGTATCATTAGACTTTTGTAGATACCCATTCGAGACCAGAATGATACTTTTCCCCAATTTTCTGGGATTTGCATGATAAATATCTTATCAGGGAAGCTGGATTTTATCTAAAGCTTCATTTTGTATAAATTGATTATATAGTTTTTTCCATTTTCTATTGATGTTGTGAATTAAACTTACTGATTTTCCAGTGTTGAACAGACTTGTATTCCTGGAATACATCCTATTTTGTCATGATGCATTATCCTTTTTATATTTTTCTAGATTGATTCGCCATCATTTTGTTTAGAATTTTTGCTTTCAAATTCATAAATATTTGCCTGTCATTTTCACTTTAATGAAACTACTGTTTTTGGTATCAGAGATGTGCTGGAGTTATAAAATAAATTGGGCTATATTATCCCTTTAGTCTTTGAGTTAGTGTAATGTTATGATTTTTTTTCCCTTTAATATTTCTTGAAACTTAGGAATGGAGTGATTTGGATAATTAGTTAAAGATGGTAGAAAGAAGGATGTGAACTTACCCCCTTCTTAAAAAAAAACCCAGATCACAACAAACTATTGAACAATCATTGTCAAAATATTTCGTGTGTGCTCAGTCACTCAGTCATGTCAGACTCTTTGTGACCTTATGGAATGTAGCCTGGCAGGCTCCTCTATGTATGGGATTTTCCCAGCAAGAATATTGGAGTGTCACATACAGGGTCATCATTTTGGCCTCTGAGGGAGAGGGAGAGGGTGGGATGATTTGGGAGAATGGCATTGAAGCATGTATACTATCATGTAAGAAAAGAGGCACTGGTCTATGTTTGATGCAGGATGCAGGATGCTTGGAGCTGGTGCAAGGGGATGATCCAGAGAGACGTTGTGGGGTGGCAGGTGGGAGGGGGATTCAGGATTGGGAGCTCGTGTACACCTGTGGTGGACTCATGTCGATGTATGGCAAAGCCAATAGAGTATTGTAAAGTAAAATAAAGTTAAAAAAAATTAAAAATTAAAAAAAAAAAGGATATTGGAGTGGGTTGACATTTCCTCCCCCAGGGGATCTTCCCAACCTAGGGATCAAATCCCCATCTCCTGAAGCTCCTGCATTGGCAGGCAGATTGAGCCACCTGGAAACTCCTCCCAAAACCCTGGAACCCACCAAAAAAGGGTCCCCTGCATCCAAAGAAGAAACCACAGCAAGGTGGCAGGAGTGGCACAATCACAGTGAAATTAAATCCTATACCAGCAAGGTGGGCGCCCCACAAACCGGAAAACAATAGCACCACGGAAGTTATACCAGAGCAGCGAAATTCCTGAGTCCCATATCAGGCTTCCCAGGTTTGGGGGTCTGGCAATGGGAGGGAAAGTCCCCAGAGAATATGGCTTTGAAGGCCAGTGGGGTTGGATCCCAGGACTTCCACAGGACTGAGGGAAACAGAAACTCCACTATTGGAGGGTGCACACAAGTCTCATTTGCACCAGGACCCAGGGGAAAAAGCAGTGACCCCATAAAACACCGAGCCAGACCTAGCTTCTGGTATTGGAGGGTCTCCTGCAGAGTTGGGGGCCGCTGTGGCCCACTGCAGGGGCAAAGACACTGGAACAGCAGTTTGGGAAAGAATCTGTTGGTGTGAGCCCGCCAAGAGGCTGCCGTGAGCCCGTCAAGCAGCCTGTGGTCTCCAGTGCTGGGCTGCTTTGGGTCAAACAACCAACAGGGTGGGAACACAGCCCCACCTATCAGCAGACAAGTAGCTTAGACTCTCCCTGAGCACAGCCCTACCTACAAGAGGGACAAGACCGAGCTATACCCATCACTGAGCAGGAATCAGTTTCTCTCATCAAGAACCCTGTAGTAGCATCTTAGCCTCATCCATGAGAGGACAGACAGCCAAAGCAACAACTACAACCCTGAGCCTGCCGAATGGAAACTGTGATCACAGAAAGTTAAGTCAAAATTGCAGAAGAGTGGGTCCCAGATGAAGGCACAAGATGAAACTGCAGAAGAACAGCAAAGTGAAGTGGAGCTAGGCAACTCGCAGGAAAATAATTCAGAATGATGATAGGGAAGATGATCAAGATCTCAGAAAAAGAATGAAGGCAAGGATTGAGAAGATGCAAAAAATACTTAACAAAGACTTAGAGGAACTAAAGAACAAGCAAACAGATGTGAACAATACAATAAGTGAAATAATTTAAAAACTAGAGGAATAAATAGCAGAACAAATGAGGCATAAGAGTGGATAAGTAACCTGGAAGACAGAATGATGGAAATTACTGCTACAGAACAAAATAAAGAAAAAAGAATGAAAATAAAAAGATTTTTAAAGAGATCTCTGGGACAGCATTAAAGGCACCAGTATTCATATTACACACATCCCTGATGTTTGAGGAGATAATAGCTGAAAACTTCCCTCACATGAGAAAGGAAATAGGCACCCAAGTACAGGATGTGTAGAGAGTTTCAGGCAGGACAAACCCAAGGAGGAACACGCCAAGATACATAGTAATCAACTGGATGAAAACTAATGACAAAGAAAAAATATTAAAAGCAACAAGGTAAAAAATGATAATATATAAGGGAATTCCCATAAGGTCATCAGATGATTTCTGAGCAGAAATTCTGCAGGCCTGATGGAGTGGCATGAAGTATTTAAAGTGAGAAAAGGGAAGAACCTGTGCTGTGCCATGCCAAGTTGCTTCCATCATGTCCAATTGTTTATGACCCCATGGACTGTAGCCCACCAGGCTCCTCTGTCTGAGGGATTCTGTAGGCAAGAATATTGGAGTGGGTTACTGGAGAACCTATGACCAAGAATATTCTTCCCAGCAAAGCTCTCATTCAGATTTGATGGATGAATCAAAAGCTGTACAGACAAGCAAAATCTAAATAAGAGAATTCAGCACCACCAGATTAGCTTTGCAACAAATGCTGAAGAAACTTCTCTAGTCAGGAAAGAGACGAGCAACTCAAAACAACATTCATACACATTTAGGCTGCTTTCTAGAAGTAGAGTGATTTGGAGTTAGGATTTTCTTTGTGAGACAGATTTTTATTGTTGCTTTCTTGCTATGTTTTGATTTTTACTTATACATCTCCTTTGTTTACAAATATTTGGATATTCTCTTTACATTTATTAGGAAAAATTCTGTTTCTAATGGAAACGGTACACTTCTTCTAAGATGTTGGTTTTATTGGCCAGAGTTGTTCAAAGACCCTTCTCCCGTGTCATTTTTTAAGTTGTGTAGAAGTTGTAGAGCCTTCCCCGGAACATCCCAGAACTTGGAAGGGGAGCATGTGAGAATCATGAGCTATTGGAGAGAGTGGACGCAGGGATCGTCTCTTGAGATGGGAGTGAGTCCCAGGGCTTTGGGAATCTGAGGGCAGTCAGTGGCAGGAGTGCATGATGGAGTGTTTGTTTGGGATGGAACAACCTTCCAGGTTCGAAAGAGACCGACTTTCTTGTTTCCTACTAGAGGATGATGGAAGTATAAGGACGGAAGCTGAGCAGGACCCTGTGGGGCCCTCCTGGACACAAAAGTCTTTCTGTGTGTCCCATTTCTAATTTGAAGGAAAAAGGCTTTCAGCTTCCTCGACCAAAGGACATATGCAGACAGCTGCTCACCGGGGCAGTGAGGGGAGGCAGGAGGAAACACTGCCGCAGCAAGGGGCCTGGTGCCAGGCCCTCCTCGGGTGATGTGCCAGCAGTCTGTGCGTGTCTTTGAGATCTTCAGCAGGACCTAGGGCCCCCTCAACCCAGACGGAGGAGGTCACTGCAGGCTGAGCACAAGCAAGCAGACCCACACTGACTGGAAAGGCTGATGACTGAGATGGCTGGAACACGGCCCTGTTATCTCACCACCAGCCAGCCAGAGGGAAGTTCCACATGCTGCAGCCCTTGCCCCAAATTTTACCTATTAAAAGTCTTCCCCTAAAAATATCAGTGAGCTTGGGTTTTTGAACATCAGCTGAAAGTTCTTCTTGCCCCTTATAATAAACCTTTCTCTGCTCCAAGCTCTTAAGTTTCTACTCTGAGTCGGACACATGAAGTTGGGTTCGAGAACAGAATCAATAGACACAAGCCTGCATACTTTCACTCACAGGATTTACTTTGCTTTATGAAACTGAAAGCTTTGGGTCATCACAAAAGGGAGAAAAGAAGATTTTTTTTTTCATTCTTGAATCATGCCACTTTCTTGGTAATATCTTTTCTCCAAGCTGTATGGGTTTTTTTGTTTGTTTGTTTAGTCACTGCTGTAAAAGAAATATGGAAAAATAGAAATGCTACATTTTATAAGTTGTTAATAAAAGTTTTCTCATTTCACTTCACAGCTACATGCATATCCATTAAATAGTATACAAAGACAATTTATACTGTCACAATTTATGTTGTGCTCCATACATTTTGCAAACCCAAGTTTTTTTGTTTCTTTTAATTTTTCCCCTAAGTCATCTGTGATAGCCACATTAAAAGGCAATGGTATAAACTAGTGTTAATATATGTCTCATTTACACAAGTTTTATATTATTATTAATAATAATGATTATTTTCTCAATTTTTGTATACAGAGGAAGAGAACCTCCAATAGCCCTCTGTGCCACTCCGACAGGTGTCCCACGTACATATCTTCAAAATAAACTCCTTTTTTACTCCCTTCTACTTCATCACTCCAACACCAAACTGGTTCTCACCAGCTATACAGTATGTCAATAGTAAAAGGTAAAAGTCTCTGCAGATCTCTTTTATTCTAAACCAAATACATCCAGCCAGTCAGCACTTCAACCAATCTACTCCTGTTAGGTCTCTCTCTGTTATTCTTTCAGTCTTATCCAGTCCTGCCCTCTTCACAATTTTCCTGTTCATTTTGTTTCACTAGTCTCCATTCTGACTAAATCTGACTGCATTTTCTAATTTACCCCAGTGAAACTTGTAAAAAGAAGACCATATCATGCTAAATCCTCCTTTACCACTTCAAAAATACTTCAACTACATTCCTATTCAGATAAATGAGAAAACATAATCTCTGTATCATGGCATATCAGACTTGGCTCATGATTACTTATGCAGACCTTCTCTTTCATCATCCATAAGCTGTAAAGTAAATTTTTTAAATATTTTAAGAGCACACATTTAGGAACAGAGAGCTCTGGGTTAACTATGTAGCCTTGCTGTCTTCCAGCAAGGAACATCACTGAAGTACTGTTTCTTACACTCTACATCCAAACTGTCAACTCACTCTATTGGTTCACATTCANTCATGCTAAATCCTCCTTTACCACTTCAAAAATACTTCAACTACATTCCTATTCAGATAAATGAGAAAACGTAACCTCTGTATCATGGCATATCAGACTTAGCTCATGATTACCTATGCAGACCTTCTCTTTCATCATCCATAAGCTGTAAAGTAAATTTTAAAAATATTTTAAGAGCACACATTTAGGAACAGAGAGCTCTGGGTTAACTACGTAGCCTTGCTGTCTTCCAGCAAGGAACATCACTGAAGTACTGTTTCTTACACTCTACATCCAAACTGTCAACTCACTGTATTGGTTCACATTCAAAATGTATTCCTAAGACCATCTTTACTATCCCTGGTATTAGGTAACATACTTTCCCTCCTGGATCAGTCCTAAGGTTTTTTTTGTTTGTTTGTTTTTTGCTTTTTGTTAGATCATTCATGTGCTTGAAAAGCTCCTACCCGGGTTCANAAAATGTATTCCTAAGACCATCTTTACTATCCCTGGTATTAGGTAACATACTTTCCCTCCTGGATCAGTCCTAAGGTTTTTTTTGTTTGTTTGTTTTTTGCTTTTTGTTAGATCATTCATGTGTTTGAAAAGCTCCTACCCGGGTTCATGCATTGATAGCTCTACCAGCTCGATGTCTGGGTGAGAGAGAGTTGGTTTACAGCTGTACTGGAGCTGTGAATCTACCTGTGGAAGCTCTCTCTTTACCTGTGGGAAGCTCTCTCTTTACCTGTAGGAAAATGTGAATACCTGGCTTCTCTTTTTGCTGAGATAAGGGCAGTTGGATTTATGATGGACTGTTTACAATTTAAAATAAGGAACTTTGTGCTGGAGGTGTCTCTCTGGCCCCCAGTGTATGCCTGTATTNAAAATGTGAATACCTGGCTTCTCTTTTTGCTGAGATAAGGGCAGTTGGATTTATGATGGACTGTTTACAATTTAAAATAAGGAACTTTGTGCCGGAGGTGTCTCTCTGGCCCCAGTGTATGCCTGTATTCCTCTCCTGTTGCCCTGCATCCAAATAAAAGCCTTCTGTGAGTTGACTCAGGTGACTCCTTTCAAACATCTAAACTGCGTAATTATTTGTACCTCCCTTCAATTCATCGCTGACCCATCACTTGCTCAACAGGGCCTACTCAGTCGGACATATTTAAAATTGCTCCCCAGTTCCTCCTTCTCTCATCTTTTCCATATAATGAATTATCTTTCAGCATCTTTACAATCAACTTATAAAATATGTTTATGGAATGAATGTGTCAAATTCTAGAGGCAAGTCCTTAATATGACCATAAAGTACTGCTGGCAGGAGAAGGCTATGAGAAACAGGGGAAAAAAATTTCAAAAGAAAGCATGAGATTGAAGCTGTGACTTAAGAGTTGGAAAAAAAAATCCGAGAGATGGAGAGCGCAGTGTGTTGCTCTAGGAGAAAATGAGCAAAGCTGTGTGGAGGTGAGGAGTGCGGGTGGAGGCTCTCAGCATGATGACAAGACTCCGCTTGTAGGGGATGAGGACAGCCACGGGCCAGAATCTGCACCTAAGATGTGGGCTTTTAATAACTTGCTGAGAGAAGAGGTAGAGGCTACTGTGGGCAGAAATAAGGCTACTGTACACTGAGGCTACGAGTTATGAATATTTTCTTTGGTGGCAGAAAAGGAAATAGAGATTCAAAGACTATTCTCCATCATGGTCACATATGGCAGGTAAGTAAAGAGATGAACTTGTGATTTCATTCTTAGATGAGTTTCTGATTCTTTTCCTTTACTCCCAGTGATGTCTAATATGTGAAATATCATATATCACGACTTCTCTACACATTTGATTTAGGAATATGAACAGTATATACAGAAGCCTTATTTATGTCATCTTATTGTAAAGAATTATTCTTCTGCCTTGGAGGGTGAGTGCCTTTTAGCATTTGCCTGGCACCTACTAGGTCCTCAATAAATGTACATACCATTCCCTTCCCCAGTCTTATATCAGAAAATACGTGGCAAAACTGTGGAGTTCTTAAGAGTTTCAGGACTTTTCTGGTGGCTCAGATGGTAAAGAATCCACCTGTAATGCAGCAGACCTGGGCTCAATCCCTGGGTAGGGAATACACTGGAGAGAGGAATGGCTAGCCCCCAGTATTCTTGCCTGGAGATTTCCAAGGACAGAAGAGCCTGGCAGGCTATAGTCCATGGGGTCGCAAAGAGTCAGACACAACTGAGTGACTTACACTTTCATTTTTAAGAGTTTCAACGCTGGAGTATGATTATCTTAATCTCAAACTCAAAAACTTACTACCATTCTATATACTTTGGGGAATTACATTCTTTATATCTGTTTTCTTATTTCTAAAACAAGGAGACCAATAACCAGGGAATCAATGAGGAAGAAACAGAAGTGTTGGGAGACAATGCGTATAAAACTCTCATTTAGACAATCTGCTAATGCAGATTGGTGCCTTAAATACACCAAACAAATACATGATTGCTCATAAATATTTTAAGAATGCATTTAAAATCCCTTTAGAGTCATTTCTTTTTACAAAAATTGTGGATAATGAATCTGGATAATGCAAGTCAACATGAAATGTTTCTATAGAAGTATAAAGTAATATCAACACAAAATGCTTTGTTTTAGTCTTTTAGTATACGATAGTAATGATTAGATATCCAAATGATGAAATCATTGAAAACAATAAATGGAAATAATATATTTCTATATTGAAGTACTGTTAAAATATTTTTTAATATATTTAATGAATTATATCATTTTGTCAATAATGATCATTTTACTTCACCTGTAAGACTGACTGCTGTTACTACTGCTGATTTCTGATGGAGATCTGTATGAAAGAAATAGGATTATTTTAAGGTTAGGAAACACTGTACTCTTAAATGAACTCAAGAAAACAAAAATAGCTAGACTTTTATTAATTATTCAGTTAATATGTACCAATATCCACTTTTCTTCCTATCTCCCATTGAGGGATTATATATCCTACTGGGGTATATTTACCAATGTAGCCTATCTTTAAAATATGTTAAACTTAATTTTGTGAATGATTTAAAGAATTATCTAAAATCTTATTTGTTTTTTAAACTTTAATTAATTAATTTATTTTTAAAATTTTACTTTACAATACTCTATTGGCTTTGCCATACATCAACATGAATCCACCACAGGTGTACACAAGCTCCCAATCCTGAATCCCCCTCCCACCTCCCACCCCACAACGTCTCTCTGGATCATTCCCGAACACCAGCCCCAAGCATCCTGCATCCTGCATCGAACATAGACCGGCGCCTCATTTCTTACATAATAGTATATATGCCATTAAAAAGAATAAATTTGAATCAGTTCTAATGAGATGGATGAAACTGGAGCCTATTATACAGAGTGAAGTAAGCCAGAAAGAAAAACACCAATATAGTATACTGACACATGTATATGGAATTATTTGTTTTTTACATGCAGCTTTCCAGCTTTCCTAGCACCATTTGTTGAAGAGACTGTCTTTTCTCCACTATATATTCTTGCTTCTTTTGTTGTAGATTATTTGACCATAGGTGCATGGGTTTATTTCAAGGCTTTGTATCCTGTGCCACTGATCTGTATTTCTATTTTTGTGCCAGTACCACACTGTTTTGCTGACTATAGCTTTGTAGTATAATCTGAAGTCAGGAAGCCTGATTTCTCCAGCTCTATTTTTCTTTCTCAAGATTGCTTTGGCTATTTGGGGTCTTTTGTGTCTCCATACAAATTTTAAGGTTTTATTGTTCTAGTTCTGTGAAAAATGCCACAGAAAATTTGATAGAGATTGCACAGAATCTATAGACTGCCTTAGGTAGTATATTAATTTTGACAATATTGACTTTTCCAATTCATAAACATGGTATGTCTTTACATCTGTTTCTGTTTTCTTCAACTTCTCTCATCAGCATCTTATAGTTTAAGTATAGGTCATTTGTCCCCTTAAATAGGTTTATTCTTAGGTATTTTATTTTTGTGATGTGATAGTAAATGAAATTGCTTCTTGAATTTTTCTTTCTGATCTCTTGTTGTTAGTGTATACAAATGCAAGAGATTTCTGTGTATTAATTTTGTAATTTGCAACTTTAACAAATTCACTGATGAGCTCCAGTAGTTTTCTGGTGGCATCTTTAAGATCTATGTAGAGTATCAGGTCATCTGCAAGCAGTGACGATTTAACTTCTTGCTTTCCAATTAGGATTCCCTTTATTTCTTTTTCTTCTCAGTTGCCGTAGCTAGAACTTCCAAAACTGTTGAATAAAAGTGGTGACAGTGGACATCCCTGTCTTCTTCCTGAGTTTAGAGGAAAGGTTTTCAGCTTTTAACCACTGAGTATGATGTTAGCTGTAGGTTTGTCATATATGGCCTTTATTATTTTGAGCTATGTTCCCTCTATCTCCACTTTCTGGAGAGTTTTCATCATAAATGGTGTTGAGTTTGTCAAAAGCTTTTGTGGCATATATTGAGATGAGCATATGGCTTTTATTCTTTGCTTTGTTAATGTGGTACATCACATGGATTGATTTGCAGATATTTTTCCTTATAGCGGGCTTCCCTAGTGGCTCAGAAGTTAAAGCATCTGCTTGTAATGCGAGAGACTTTTCTTATAGCACTATTTACAACAGCAAAGACATGGATACAACCTAAATATCCATCAACAGAAGAAGGGATAAAGAAAATGTGGAACTTATATACAATGGAATATTTTACTCAGCCATCAAAGAGAAAGAAATAAAGCAATTTGCTGCATTTTGGATGGATTTAGAGATTGTTATCTTATATAAAGTCAGTCAGACAGAGAAGGAAAAATATTGTATGACATCTTTTAAGTTCAGTATCTAAATGAACTTATTTACAAACAGAAACAAACTTGCAGACTTAGAGAGTGAACTTGTGGCTTCCATGGGGGATGGATGAGGGGAAAGTCTAGATAGGGAGTTTGGTGTGAATATGTACACACTGGATATGGATGTGAACACACATATTTAATATGGATAACCAACTAGGTCNAAACTTGCAGACTTAGAGAGTGAACTTGTGGCTTCCATGGGGGATGGATGAGGGGAAAGTCTAGATAGGGAGTTTGGTGTGAATATGTACACACTGGATATGGATGTGAACACACATATTTAATATGGATAACCAACTAGGTCCTACTGTATAGCACATTGAGCTCTGCTCAATGTTACGTGGCAGCCTGGATGGGAGGGGAGTTGGGGGAGAATAGACACATGCATATGTATGGCCAAGTCCCTTTGCTGTCTAGCTGAAACTATTACAACATTGTTAATCTGCTATACTCCAATATAAAATAAAAAGTTAAAAACTAATATGTTAAGTATTTAAAAACTTTCAAAGTTAAATCCATCTATTACTTTTCTCTATGTTATCTACATGGAGGACAGGATGAAATATTAAAATATCTATGATAATGCTTCTCCAAAGTTAAAGACAATTTATACATGAATTTTTAAATTATGACTTTGATTACATTTTTTCTATCAAATGACTATGTGAATAGTTATCTCACTTCTGTTGATGAGCTCCTTAACGAGGCCTCTCTTTCAGTTATGTCTGTTTACACTTTGTGGTATTCACACAGCCTCTNGGTCATCTGCAAACAGTGACGATTTAACTTCTTGCTTTCCAATTAGGATTCCTTTTATTTCTTTTTCTTCTCTGATTGCTGTAGCTAGAACTTCCAAAACTGTTGAATAAAAGTGGTGACAGTGGACATCCTTGTCTTCTTTCTGATCTTAGAGGAAAGGTTTTCAGCTTTTAACCACTGAGTATGATGTTAGCTGTAGCTTTGTCATATATGGCCTTTATTATTTTGAGCTATGTTCCTTCTATCCCCACATTCTGGAGAGTTTTCATCATAAATGGTATTGAGTTTGTCAAAAGCATTTGTGGCATATATTGAGATGAGCATATGGCTTTTATTCTTTGCTTTGTTAATGTGGTGCAACACATGGATTGATTTGCAGATATTTTTCCTTATAGCGGGCTTCCCTGGTGGCTCAGAGGTTAAAGCATCTGCCTACAATGCAGGAGACTTTCCTTATAGCACTATTTACAACAGCAAAGATATGGATACAACCTAAATATCCATCAACAGAAGAAGGGATAAAGAAAATCTGGAACATATATACAAGCGAATATTTTACTCAGCTATCAAAAAGAAAGAAATAAAGCCATTTGCTGCATTTTGGATGAACGTAGAGATTGTCATCTTATGTGAAGTAAGTCAGAGAAGGAAAAATATTGTATGACATCTTTTAAGTTCAGTATCTAAATGAACTTATTTACAAACAGAAACAGACTTACAGACTTAGAGAGTGAACTTGTGGCTTCCAGGGGGTAAGGATGAGGGGAAAGCCTAGATAGGGAGTTGGGGTGAATATGTACACACTGGATATGGATGTGTACGCACATATTTAATATGGATAACCAACTAGGTCCTACTGTATAGCACATTGAGCTCTGCTCAATGTTATGTGGCAGCCTGGATGGGAGGGGAGTTTGGGGGAGAATAGACACATACATATATATGGCCGAGTCCCTTTGCTGTCTAGCTGAAACTATTACAATGTTGTTAATCTGCTATACTCCAACATAAAATAAAAATTTAAAAACTAAATATGCTAAGCATTTAAAAAATTTCAAAGTTAAATTCATCTATTACTTTTCTCTATGTTATCTACATGGAAGACAGGATGAAATATTAAAATATGTATGATAATGCTTCTCCAAAGTTAAAGACAATTTACACATGAATTCTTAAATTATCATGACTTCGATTACATTATTTCTATCAAATGACTATGTGAATAGTTATCTCACTTCTGTTAATGAGCTCCTTAACGAGGCCTCTCTTTCAGTTATGTCTGTTTACACTTTGTGGTATTCACACAGCCTCTATTTTCCCTTTGGCTCCTATATACATGCAGTTCTTGTTGAAGAGTAATATTATGGGGTAGTTTCCTTGTAATGGCTACAGTTCTTTGGCTACAGATGGTAAAAATCAGGTTTGAACATCCAACTTGGGTTTATAAATCCTGACAGGACACTTGTTTAAACTAGATACACTTGCACAGCTATTTCTTTCTGTCTGTTGATGTCTCTTAACTAACAGATACTGGTATTGAGAGATTATTAGGATTTTTACTTGAAAACAAAACTAGAATGGTTGAGAGAGGTACTCTGGGCCACGTGTAAGCAGAGCAGTTCTTTTGGAGAGAATGAACATAGACAAAAAGAGATGATGTCAATCATAAAAGCCTTTGGGTGATGGAGAGAATGACCAAGTTCACAGCCATCCAGTTCCTTACTACCCTTTTGTGTTTCAGCCCTACATCATTTCTTGCCCTTGTAGCCCTGAAACAATTGACTGATGCTCTTAATACTTAGGCAGATTTTGTTATTTATGGTCAGTGATATCTAAGTATACCATTTCTTCCANCATCCAGTTCCTTACTACCCTTTTGTGTTTCAGCCCTACATCATTTCTTGCCCTTGTAGCCCTGAAACAATTGACTGATGCTCTTAATACTTAGGCAGATTTTATTTATGGTCAGTGATATCTAAGTATACCATTTCTTCCAAAAGTCAGGTTCAGCTTTGCAACTATTCAGATTTTTCGAACGTGTCTTAAATAAGAGCCCGGGAAGACTTATGCCAAATATCATTCAATTAAATCAATTTATAACAATTGAATGATTATATAAATGTCCATATGAATCATGCAAAATACTGCCCTGAATTTACTGGTTGCTGCTAACTTGTTCATAACTAAGATTAATTTACTTTGTAAGCAGAGGTGCTGATAGAAATTTTATATCATTTTATCTCTGATAAACATATGAGAAACAAACATGATTTACTTTACAATGGAGGTACAAGACCCAATCTTTACACTTACTTCTGCATTCTCGTCTTCCTAAATATTTATTAAGCAAATTGTGGACAATATTTGTGCTACAGTAAAGAAAAAGCTGTATGAATGTGAAATAAGGTCAGACAGAGAAAGACAATGTATGATCCCATTTATATGTAGATTGAAAAAACCAAACCAAACAAACAAAAACCTCATAGATACAGAGAACAAATTGGTGGTTGCCTTATGGAATGGGTTGGAGTTGGGATGAGCAAAACGGGTAAGTTCAAAAGGTACAACTTCTACATAAAAGAATAAATGTCATGGGGATGTAATGGACAGTATGCTGACTATAGTCAATAGAGTATTGTAAAGTAAAATTAAATAAAAAAAGAAAATAATAATAACTAACTGCATCTATGAAACTTTCTAAAAGAATAGATCTTAAAAGACCTGATCAGGAGGAAAACAAAAAATTTGCAACTACGTATAACAAATGTTAACTAGACTTACTATGATCCTTTTACATTATATACAAAGTATTATACACATGAAACTAATAACATATAAGGTAATTATACCTCATTTAAAAAAGGAATTAAATTGTTCTAAAAAAAGGAAAAACTGAACAAGTACCTTAACTCTAATTTCTGAAACACATGAGCAATATTAATTTTGTGTAACATAGGCCAAATCCTCTATATGTGCTTTCCCTCACTCTTTGTGACCTTATATTTTCTCACCTTCCCCATATTCCATGCTGCCTTGTCTCTATTTGGCGTCATTCAGTTTAGTTCAGCTGCTCAGTCGTATCCGAATCTTTGAGACCTCATGGACTGCAGCACTCCAGGCCTCCCTGTCCATCACCAATTCCAATTCATTGTCACTGGCCCTGTGTATTCTATGCTGACCCATCTCTATTTCTTGTCTCTGGCCCCATATTCTGTGCTGCCCATCTCTATTCATCATTCAGTTCAGTTCAGCTGCTCAGTCGTGTCCGAATCTTTGTGACCCCATGAACTGCAGCATGCCAAGTCTCCCTGTCCATCATCAATTCCTGGGGTTTACCCAAACTCATGTCCATTGAGTTGGTGATGCCATCCAACCATCCTATCCTCTGTCGTCCCCTTCTCCTTCCACCCCCAATCTTTCCCAGCATCAGGGTCTTTTCAAATGAGTCAGCTCCTTGCATTAGGTGGCCAAAGTATTGGAGTTTCAGCTTCAACATCAATCCTTCCAATGAACGCCCAGGACTGATCTCCTTTAGGATTGACTGGTTGGATCTCCTTGCAGTCCAAGGAACTCTCAAGAGTCTTCTTTAACACCACAGTTCAAAAACATCAATTCTATTGTGCTCAGCTTTCTTTATAGTCCAACTCTCACATCCATACATGATTACTAGAAAAATCACAGCCTTGACTAGATGGACCTTTGTTGACAAAGCAATGTCTCTGCTTTTTAATATGCTCTCTAAATTGGTCATAACCTTCCTTCCAAGAAGTAAGCATCTTTTAATTTCATGGCTTCAATCACCATCTGCAGTGATTTTGGAGCGCCTCCTGCCCCAAAATAATGTTAGCCGCTGTTTCTCCATCTATTTGCCATGAAATGATGGGACAGGATGCCATGATCTTCGTTTTCTGAATGTTGAGCTTTAAGCCAACTTTTTCACTCTCCTCTTTCACTTTCATCAAGAGGCTCTTTAGTTCCTCTTTACTCTCTGCCATAAGGGTGGTGAAATCTGCATATCTGAGGTTATTGATATTTCTCCCAGCAATCTTGATTCCAGCTTGTGCTTCCTCCAGCCCAGCATTTCTCATGATGTACTCTGCATATAAGTGAAATAGGGAGGGTGACAATATACAGCCTTGACGTACTCCTTTTCCTATTTGGAACCAGTCTGTTGTTCCATGTCCAGTTCTAACTGTTGCTTCCTGACCTGCATACAGGTTTCTCAAGAGACAGGTCAGGTGCTCTGGTATTNAATCTGCATATCTGAGGTTATTGATATTTCTCCCAGCAATCTTGATTCCAGCTTGTGCTTCCTCCAGCCCAGCGTTTCTCATGATGTACTCTGCATATAAGTGAAATAGGGAGGGTGACAATATACAGCCTTGACGTACTCCTTTTCCTATTTGGAACCAGTCTGTTGTTCCATGTCCAGTTCTAACTGTTGCTTCCTGACCTGCATACAGGTTTCTCAAGAGACAGGTCAGGTGCTCTGGTATTCCCATCTCTTTCAGACTTTTCCACAGTTTCTTGCGATCCACACAGTCAAGGCTTTGGCATAGTCAATAAAGCAGAAATAGATGTTTTTTCTGAAACTCTTTTACCTTCCAGCATATTCTAGCTTCTTGGCACCACCAAGTGTCAAGACAAGGCAAATGGGGTTGCTTAGGAAGTAGACAGCACCGTCTAAAGCAATTATAGCCAACATGACTTTCTACTAGAAAGATACTGAAGATTTACTGAGTAAATTCAGTTGTTCCTGGGCGCGTATGGGCATGAAGGACACCCATGTGCCTAAAGTTTGAAAAAAAATCTGGTATATTTGTAAACATTTGGTAGAATTATAAGCATCATCAGTGACTTATGAGCCTCCATTAGGTGGCTCAAATGGTAAAGAATCTGCCTGCAGTGCAGGAGTGAAAGTGAAAGCTGCTCAGTCATGTCCGACTCTTTGAGAGAGTTCATGGAATTTTCCAGGCCAGAGTACTGATGTGGGTAGCCTTTCCCTTCTCCAAGGGGTCTTCCCAACCCAGGGATCAAATCCAGGTCTCCAGCATTGCAGGTGGATTCTTTACTAGCTGAGCCACAAGAGAAGTCCTTGGTGCTGGAGATACCTGTTCAATTCCCTGGGTTGGGAAGATCCCCTGGAGGAGGGCATGGAAAATCACGCCAGTATTCCTGCCAGGAGAATCCCCATGGAAAGAGGTGCCTGGCGGGCTACAGTCTATGGGTTCACAAAGAGTCTGACATGACTGAGAGAGTAAGAACACACACACACACACACAAACACAAGCATTAAACCAATCCATAGGAGTCCCTATTTGAAATATTCTGAATAACATTTGAATTTTCTCATAACATCTTTCAAATATTGAATATAAAAAACAATGTGTTAGTATACTGTATTGGTGTTTTTCTTTTGGGCTTACTTCACTCTGTATAATAGGCTCCAGTTTCATCCATCTCATTAGAACTGCCAGGACGCTTGGGACTGGTGCACGGGGATGATCCAGAGAGACGTTGTGGGGTGGGAGGTGGGAGGGGGATTCAGGATTGGGAGCTCGTGTACACTTGGGTGGATTCATGTCGATGTATGGCAAAGCTAATAGAGTATTGTAAAGTAAAATAAAGTAAAAAACAAAACAAAACAAAACAATGTGTTTACTTACTCCCAACTTACTGTTCCCTCTTTGTTCCAAAATATCTTCATTTTATTCCATTTAAGAGCAATGATAGCCATTAAAATGAAGAAAGGTAAGAAAACGTAGAAACTTATCATCAGGTTATTTTTTTGAGAGGCATGACGTCGTTTTATCAAGTCTGCAGTTTTAACTGAAGACATAACAATATCTTTTAACTTTTAAAAAATGATACATATCATTTTAGTAATTTGAATTATAAAAATTTGAAATTCATATAATATAATCATAGAATAAATACATTTAAACTTAAAAGTGCTTCCCAAACTTCTGTGACTATACCCCAAAGTGCATTATATATTTCTTTTAAATATATATAACTTAATCTTTATATGTATATTTAATATTTATGTGTTACAGTCTAACATATTTCATTCTATCATATTCCTATCATACTGCACTGCTACTTAGAATATATTAGGTTGATATTACCATCCAACAGATTCCTCTATTTAAAAAATAGAGCAAAAGAAAAAAAGCTCTCCCAGAGAAAAGAATGGCTACCCACTTCAGTATTCTTGCCTGGGAAATCCCATGGACACAGGAGCCTGACAGGCTCCATGGAGTTGCAAAAAGTCAGACACAACTTAGCAACTAACACTAACACTCTCGCTCTCAGCATGGATTTTCTAGTTCCAAGTCACCCTTTGGGGAACTGTCTCATTTTACACTGTTTTGTGTAAAAATAAAGACTAGTATTTAAGACCAAAAAAAAAAAAAAAAAAAATGTTTTTAAAATTATTTAGTGAAAATACAAATATAACTGAGGGTAATAAAAAAGAAACAGTAATAGCAGATGGGGTTAAATTTACATAACAAATGTATAAAGTGATATTGTTTTAATTTTGATTGCATTAATTTAAAAAGTTGATATTCCTTCTGATGTTATAAAGATATTGCATAAAACTAGAAAAGTAAATCTATGGCCAATTGGTCCAAATAAGCAAAAAGAATAAACCAGAAAATTAAAATTAAAAAAATATAAATCAAGCAACCAGAATTACCACCAAACCAATTATGATGATATTGTGTATTTTCGTGGACATACTTAATTGTCTAAATCTTTGCGACCCCATGGACTGTAGCCTGCCAGGTTCTTTTGTCCACTGAATTTTTCAGGCAAGAATACTGGAGTGGGTTGCCATTCCCTTCTCAGTGGACCTTCCCCTCTCGTGGATCAAACCCACATCTCTTGCATCTCCTGCACTGGCAGGTGGATTCTTTACCACTGCACCACCTCATGATATTAAGTGTAAACAAATTTAATGCCCTCTCAAAACAACAAGAGAATCTGTGCCAATGAAACACGGGTACAGTCCAATTATACGTTGATTCAAAGTAATTTACCAAGCTGCTGTATATCACAGAGAGCTCAGCTCGAGCCTCTGTGATGACCTAGAGGGGTGGAGATGAGAGGGAAGCTCAAGAGGGAAGGGATATATGTATACTGACTCATATTGTTGTACAGCAGAAACTAACACAACATTGGAAAGCAGTTATACTCCAATTAAAAAATGATTAACATCTGGTTTTCAATAACTTTTGTATATGAATCCAAATTTTATTTTCCCTTGTGTAGCATGACATTTTAAGTACCTTGCAATACTAAAACAAGCAAAAAAAAAAAAAAAACCCCACAACTTTTAGCATATATGCAGAGTCATGCAAAATGCTGGGTTGGATGAATCACAAGTTGGAATCAAGAATGTCTCTTGCTGGGAGAAATATCAATAAGCTCACCTATGCAGATGATACCACTCCAACAGCAGAAAGTGAAGAGGAACTAAAGAGCTTCTTGATGAGAGTGAAAGGAGAGAGTAAAAAAGTTGGCTTAAAGCTCAACATTCAGAAAACAAAGATCATGGCATCTGGTCCTATCACTTCATGCCAAACAGAAGGGGAAAAAGTGGTAACAGTGACAGATTTTCTTTCTTTGGCTCCAAACTCACTGGGGATGGTGGCAGCAGCCATGAAATTAAAAGATACTTGATCCTTGGAAGGAAAGTGATGACACACCTAGACAGGGTATTAAAAAGCAGAGACATCAATTTGCTGACAAAGGTACATCTAGTCAAGACAATTGTTTTTCCTGTTGTCATGTACGGATATGAGAGTTGGACCATAAAGATGGCTGAGGGCTGAAGAATTGATGCTTTCGAGTTGTGGTGCTGGGGGAGACTCTTGAGAGTCCCTTGGACAGCAAGGAGATCAAACCAATCAATCCTGAAGGAAATCAACCCTGAATATTCACTAGAAGGACTGATGCTGAAGTTCCAATACTTTGGCCACTTGATGTGAAGAGCCTACTCGTTGGAAAATACTCTGATGCCGGGAAAGATTAAAGGCAAAAGCAGAAGTGGGTGACAAAAGATGAGATGGTTGGATGCCATTGCTGACTCAGTGGACATGAATGTGATCAAACTCTAGGAGACAGTGAAGGACAAGGAAGCCTGGCAGTGTTGCAGTTCATGGGATCACCTAAGAGTCAAATGTAATTTAGTGACTGAACAGCAGCAAATCTAGAAAACTGCTGTATAAATCGAAACATTTGGAAAACCATGGTTAAAATTAAGATGACATATTAAATGTTCATGGCTAGATTGGAATTAAAAGCACATACAAAATTTTGATTGGCAACATAATCTATAGCTGTGCTATTTATAATAGCACTACAAAGTGACAGTTTACATTTAATTAGGTAAAATGAAATGAAAATGTTAGTTCCTTAATTGCATTCTCCACATGTCTAGTGCTTAATAGCCACATAGACAGTGGGGCTGTAAGGATACAGAAGGCTCTGTTGGAACAGTGATTTAGTTACTAACATTCATCAGTTTCTAAATTCCAAAATCCATCATCGATACTTCCTCCCGGTGATGAGGCTGTTTCCAAACAATCTGGGGGCACATATCCAGCATCACAGTGACAATGTAGGCGAGTATTGCAAATCTGGAATGAAACAAAAATAAAGAAGACCATTTTATATGTCATATAAAAATTAAATGGATTAGTATTGATTGTGAGCCAAAGCAAATGATTAAAGTAACACAATTTGGTAAGTTACAGGCTGTTTTTACTTTAATGTGGAAAATAATTATAAAGATAAAATGCAATGCAAGAAATGTCAATTCAATGCTTTTTATTTTATTTTTTAAATATAAATTTATTTATTTTAATTGGAGGTTAATTACTTTACAATATTGTATTGGTTTTGCCTAGAGGGTTTCTCTAATTTATCTCTTCAATAAAAGTAGACAACATTCTTGATACACCTGAAAATATAGAACTGTCTCTTCTGAAAAGGTATAGAAATTATGAAGCTAAAAATTATAGCAGAAGTTGAAATTTATTATGAACTGTGCCAGATATTTTATAAAACTGCTGTTAAGAGTCAACTTTTACAAAACATGGGAAGAAAACTAAAGGGTGAAGCTTACTTATTCAGGTACAGTCGGAAAATTTGACTTTGCTAGAAGATAGGAAGGCTAGGCGACTTCCCTGGTAGCTCAGCTGATAAAGAATCTACCTGCAATGCAGGAGATCCCGGTTCAAGTTTTTAGGTTGGGGGGATCCCCTGGAGAATGGATAGGCTATTCTCTCCAGTATTCTTGGGCTTCCCTGGTGGCTCAGATGGTAAAGATATTGGCCTGCAATGCAGCAGACCTGGGCTCAATCCCTGGGTTGGGAAGATCCCCTGGAGGAGGGCATGGCAACTCATTCCAGTATTCTTTCCTGGATAAGCCCCAAGGACAGAGGAGCTTGGCAGGCTATGGTCCATGGGGTCGCATAGAGTCAGACACGACTGAGCGATTAAGCACAGCACAGCAACGGAAGGCTAGAATATATTTATAAATATGACCTTATGGATGAATCAAAAGATGGGTCAGAAGCAGAACAAGGAATCTAGGCATAAGTTCAGGCAAAATTAAATTGAAATAATAAAGGAATGGAACATAAAAGAAATTGTAAATAATACGATGTGTAAATAGGAAGTAAAATTTGATACAAGACACACAGGTCAATTTTTCCAGGATTACTATAGAAAATATGAAGCATCAAGATAATGGGAGATAGTAACTACCATTTTAAAGTTAATACATGTTTAGAAAATCTTAAATAGGGCATAGAATTTCTGTAATTCAGGTGATGATTTTACAATGGATAGACAAATAAAAGTGCAAATGGAAAATGTGACCAGACACACTGAAATGCTATTATTAATTAAAAAAATGAAAATTAGCAATAAACTCAGCATGTTAGAAGATGTTAGTAAACTAAGAAGCCCATCTGGCCTGAATTTGAAGAAATGTTTTCACTCCTGATAAGTGAAGAAAAACTGATATAATATTTCCTGAAGACAGGCAATATTTATTAAAATTCAAATTATGCATATATTTGGCCCATCAGATTTCAATGCAATCAATTTATGAAATCAAAAAACTCTGCAGGGTGAATGTACAGCAGCGTCCATTGTACCACTATTTACAACAGTTAAATAGTAGGAGAGGGTGGGATGATTTGGGAGAATGGCACTGAAGCATATATACTATCATGTAAGAAACGAGGCGCCGGTTTATGTTTGATGCAGGATGCAGGATGCTTGGGGCTGGTGCATGGGGATGATCCAGAGAGACGTTGTGGGGTGGGAGGTGGGAGGGGGATTCAGGATTGGGAATTTGTGTACACCTGTGGTGGATTCGTGTCAATGTATGGCAAAGCCAATAGAGTATTGTAAAGTAAAATTAAAAAAATAAATTAAAAAAAAATTCAGTATTATCCAAAAGTCCATCAGTGAATGACTTCAAATACAGAAAGAACCATGGAGAAAAATAAATTGAAGTCACTGATCCGAGACAGTTTCAATGGACAAAGATCTCTGCCGTCAAAAATATATTAGATTATGAGTAATGTGTAATAGAAATAAAGTTTGTGAGTGTTTCATATATATCAGTTATCAGTTCAATTCAGTTCAGTTCAATCACTCAGCCATATTCAACCCCATGGACTGCAACACACCAGGCTTCTCTGTCCTTCACCAATACCTGGAGCTTGCTCAAACTCATGTCCATCGAGTTGGTGATGCCTTCCAACCATCTCATCCTCTGTCAACTCCTTCTTCTGCCTTCAATCTTTCCCAGAATCAGAGTCATGCACTCAATTATAAGCAGTAATTATATTTATGTATAAATATATAAATATATGTATATACTAACTCCAAAAAGAATGAAGAGATGGAGCCAAAGCAAAAGCAACACCCAGTTGTGGATGTGATTGGTGATGGAAGTAAAGTCTGATGCTATAAAGAGTAATATTGCATAGGAACTTGGAATACTAGGTCCATGAATCAAGGCAAATTGGAAGTGGTCAAATAGGAGATGGCAAGAGAGAACGTTGACATTTTAAGAATCAGTGAACTAAAATAGACTGGAATGGGGGAATTTAACTCAGATGACCATTATACCTACTACAGTGGGCAAGAATCACTTAGAAGAAATGGAGTAACCATCATAGTCAACAAAGAGTCCAAAATGCAGTACTTGGATGCAGTCTTAGAAATGACAGGATGATCTCTGTTTGTTTCCAAGGCAAACCGTTCAGTACCACAGTAATCCAAGTCTATGCCCCAACGAGTAATGCTGAAGAAGCTGAAGTTGAACAGTTCTATGAAGACCTACAAGACCTTCTAGAACTAACACTGAAAAAAGATGTCCTTTTCATTATAGGGTACTGGAATGCAAAAGAAAGAAGTCAAGAAATACCTGGAGTAATGGGAAAATTTGGCCTTGGAATAAAGCAGAATGAAGCAGGACAAAGGCTAAGAGAGTTTTGCCAACAGATTGCACAGGTCATAGCAAACACCCTCTTTCAACAACACAAGATGACTCTACACATGGACATCATCAGATGGTCAATACCAAAACCAGATTGATTAGATTCTTTGCATACAAAGATGTAGAAGCTCTATACAGTCAGCAAAAGCAAGATGGGGAGCTGACTGTGGCTGAGATCATGAGCTCCTTATTGCCAAATCCAGCCTGAAATTGAAGAAAGTGGAGAAAACCACTAGACCATTCAGGTATGACCTAAATTAAATCCCTTATGATTATATAGGGGAAGAGACAAATAGATTCAAGGGATTAGACTGAGAGACAAGAGTGCCCGAAGAACTATGGATGAAGGCTCCTCACATTGTACAGGAGGCAATGATCAAGACAATCCTGAAGAAAAACAAATGCAAAAATGCAAAATGGTTGTCTGAGGAGGCCTTACAAGTATCTGAGAAAAGAAGAGAAGCTAAAGGCAAAGGAGAAAGGGAAAGATATACCCATTTGAATGCAGAGTTCCAAAGAATAACAAGGAGAAGTAAGAAAGCCTTCCTCAGTGATCAGTGCAAAGACATAGAAGAAAACAATGGAATGTGAAAGACTAGAGATCTTTTAAAGAAAATTAGAGGTGCTAAAGGAACATTTCATGTAAAGATGGGCTCCATAAAGGACAGAAATAGTATGGACCTAACAGAAGCAGAAGATATTAAGAAAAGTGGCAAGAATACACANATCAGTGCAAAGACATAGAAGAAAACAATGGAATGTGAAAGACTAGAGATCTTTTCAAGAAAATTAGAGGTGCTAAAGGAACATTTCATGTAAAGATGGGCTCCATAAAGGACAGAAATAGTATGGACCTAACAGAAGCAGAAGATATTAAGAAAAGTGGCAAGAATACACAGAAGAACTATGCAAAAAGGATCTTCACGACTGAAATAATCACGATGGTATATGATCACTCACCTAGAGCCAGACATCCTGGAATGTGAAGTCCAGAGGGCCTTATGAAGCATTACATATGAACAAAGCTAGTGGAGGTGATGGAATTCCAGGTGAGCTATTTCAAATCCTAAAAGATGATGT
>SJYV01001167.1:0-15169 GCA_006410875.1 Neotragus pygmaeus | reverse complement strand
GGGGGGGGACTTTTAAAATTCCTTAGGTTTTCTGAGTCAGTACATCTTAATAGGAAATTGCATATAAACTTTGATCAAATCTCATTTCTGTCCCTCTCTGGTGCTATTAGGGATATAAAAGAGTTAGGCATACTCTATTCATGAGGAACTTACAGTCTGGTGGAGAAGGCAAGAAGATATGAATACAACAAACTCATAAGAGATCATCACTTAATTTTATACATGCATGAAACAGAGTAACACAAAATATGAGAGGGTTTAATTGTGATTTATAGTTAATTAGACAAAAATGGTAATTTTTTTCATACAGATAAGTAATAAAATAGCTCTTACTCCCTTTCCAGTCATCCATAAGAGAAATTGTATCTTACTGATACATTTATTGATGGTTATTGTTATAGCTTTAAGCTCAAATTATATTATCAGCTTAATCGTAATTTCAGTATTTTGAAAATGATTAAAATGACGATAAAAGGAAGTAAGGAACCATCCCTTCCTATCCTGTGCTCTACTGGCAAAGGTTATTTACGCTTAGCACTAGGTCCTTAGAATTTTCTTTAGTAAATGAGTTCTCTGTCCCAAGTTCAGGCCCTCACTGTGGCTTGAAAGGGCCATTCTTCTCCTAGCTCCTGTGTTTTCTGCCTCTGGCGCATTCGATACAAATCTATGAGAGTTATTCTCCTGAAATGGGGGACTCACGATGGTGCTTCCAAGCACGGAAGCTTGCAGTGGAGCCTCCCGGTCCAAACCCCGCAGCTCTCGCCTCGGGACCCCCGGCCTCCTACCATGGCGCTGGCTGACTCTTCCTGACCCACTGCTACCCGCGGACCTGTCACTGGTCCAGCCTCTGAGTCTGGGTTCAGGCGGTTTTCCTAGGTCTCGAGGACCGTTTCTGCTCTGCCAGGTTGAGAGAAAGGAGATTTGGGGCCCTGAAAACATTCTGTTCAAAGGCAGAGAAGTGGGTTCACGCTTGCACGTGAGAAGGCGACTCCCGGGGAGGGGTCTCCCTGCAGGCCTGGGGCAGCGGGCCCTCCCGCAGCCCTGACTCGTCTCGCCTCCCGTGCCAGGTACGTGGAGGGCAGCTCCGTGCCCGTGCCCACCCACTACTACAGCATCCTCACCAGCTGCCTGGACTTCACGCAGCCCGCCGACCGCTGCGACGGGCCGCTCTCCGTGTCCGCCTTCGTGCTGCCCCACAGGCCCTGTCTCTTATACACATCTAGATGTGTATAAGAGACAGGGGATAAACTGGGAGATTGGGAATGACACATACACACTGCAATATATAGAACAGATAACTAGTAAGGATCTACTGTGTAACACAGGGAACCCTACTCAGTCCTCCGTAACGATCCACATGGGAAAATAATCTAGAAAAGAGTGGATATACGATTTCCCTGGTGGTACACTGGGTAAGAATTAAGTCTGCTAACGAATGGGACACAGGTTCAATCCCTGGTCCAGGAAGATTCCACATGCCCCGGGATAACTAAGCCCACGTATCACAACTTCTGAAGCCCGTGTGACCTAGAGCCTGTGCTCGGCAAGAAGAGACACTACTGCGAGGAGAAGGCCGCACAACACATCTAGAGAGGAGCCCCGCTCTCTGCAACTAGAGAAAGCCCGCATGCGGCAAAGACAATGCAGCAAAACCAAAAAAGTAAACAAATGATTTTTTTAAAAGAGTGGACATATGTGTGACCCATTCACTTTGCTGTACGCCTGAAACTAACAGAACACTGTAATTCAACTCTGCTCCAATAAAAAGTAAAACACTTTTCTGTTGTTCAAATCAGAGGGAAATTAAGAAGCTTATTTTAAAATGTAAACGTATATGCTGAGTGCAAGGACGGTCTGATGACCTTGGGGAAGGAGACAAGGGGGACTCCGGCTCCAAGGAGAAGGCCAGCAGGAAGGCGGCAGGGACCCTGGAAGAGACGCCCGGCGGCCATGGCGCTCACTGACGACCCAGTAACACTCAGGGCGGGGAAGAGACTAGATTCAAAGCACAATGTGGCGTCATCCGTGTATGCAGCAGGAAAAACCCCAACCTCACACCACACAGACACCACTGTGGTCCTGCATAGTCATAAAGAGAAGCTTCTGGCAGGTCATGAGACAGAACACTTTCTCCAGCTGAGCAAAGGTTTCTCACTCAGGACAGGAAGAACACCAACGCTGGCAGAAAACAGCCACAAACCTGACCTTGTTAAAAGGAAGGACCTTTGTCCACAGGAGGCCCAGATAGCCGACACACACAGCTCGTGTCCCACGTTTACAAATAATTATCACTGTTTCCAGATAAGCATCAAAAATGAGAAAATAAAAACGCAGACAGCCAACATGAAAATGTGCAAGACTTCAGCAGAGACCTGGATGAACCCAGAGATGATTACACAAAGTGGTGTCAGTGAGACAGACAAATACCCATGAGGTCACGCATCCAAGGGATCTAAAATAGGACACAAGTGAACTCACTGTGGAAACAAAGGCAGACCCACAGACCTCCAAAACAAGTTTACAGTTACCGAAGAAGCAGTGGTGAGACGAGGACAAATGAGGAGTTAGAGAGGAACAGATGCACATCACCGTCTGCTGCTGCTGCTAAGTCGCTTCAGTCGTGTCCGACTCTGTGCGACCCCACAGACGGCAGCCCGTCGGGCTCCGTCATCCCTGGGATTCTCCAGGCAAGAACACTGGAGTGGGAGGCCACTGCCTTCTCCAATGCATGAAAGTGAAAAGTGAAAGGCAAGTCGCTCAGTCGTGTTTGACTCAGCGACCCCATGGACTGCAGCCCACCAGGCTCCTCTGCCCATGGGAGCTTCCAGGCAAGAGCACTGGAGTGGGGGGCCACTGCCTTCTCCAATGCATGAAAGTGAAAAGTGAAAGGCAAGTCGCTCAGTCGTGTCTGACTCAGCGACCCCATGGACTGCAGCCCACCAGGCTCCTCTGTCCATGGGAGCTTCCAGGCAAGAGCACTGGAGTGGGGGGCCACTGCCCTCTCCAATGCATGAAAGTGAAAAGTGAAAGGCAAGTCGCTCAGTCGTGTCTGACTCAGCGACCCCATGGACTGCAGCCCACCAGGCTCCTCTGTCCATGGGAGCTTCCAGGCAAGAGCACTGGAGTGGGGGGCCACTGCCTTCTCCAATGCATGAAAGTGAAAAGTGAAAGGCAAGTCGCTCAGTCGTGTCTGACTCAGCGACCCCATGGACTGCAGCCCACCAGGCTCCTCTGTCCATGGGAGCTTCCAGGCAAGAGCACTGGAGTGGGGGGCCACTGCCCTCTCCAATGCATGAAAGTGAAAAGTGAAAGGCAAGTCGCTCAGTCGTGTCTGACTCAGCGACCCCATGGACTGCAGCCCACCAGGCTCCTCTGTCCATGGGAGCTTCCAGGCAAGAGCACTGGAGTGGGGGGCCACTGCCCTCTCCAATGCATGAAAGTGAAAAGTGAAAGGCAAGTCGCTCAGTCGTGTCTGACTCAGCGACCCCATGGACTGCAGCCCACCAGGCTCCTCCGTCCATGGGAGCTTCCAGACAAGAGCACTGGAGTGGGGGGCCACTGCCCTCTCCGACGTCACCATAGACAAAGCAGAAAAGCGTCGAGGTCCCACTGTGCAGCACGGGGAGCTGTACCCAGTATCCGGCGATAATAACCACAGTGGAAGGGATGTGAGAAAGAATGTGTATGTAATTTGTTGCTGTTGTTCAGTCGCTCAGTCGTGTCCAACTCTTCCGACCTGTGGACTACAGCATGCCAGGCTTCCTGTCCTTCACCATCTCCTGGAGCTTGCTCAAACTCATGTCCATTGAGTCGGTGATGCCATCCAGCTATCTCTCGTCCTCTGTCGACCCCTTGTTCTCCTGCCCTCAATCTTTCCCAGCATCAGGGTCTTTTCCAAGGAGTCAGGTCTTCTCATCAGGTGGCCAAAGTACTGGGGCTTCACCTTCAGCATCAGTCCTTCCAAGGAATATTCAGGACTGATTTCCTTTAGGATTGACTGGTTTGATCTCCTTGCAGACCAGGGGATTCTCAAGAGTCTTCTCCAACACCACAGTTCAAAAGCATCAATGCTTCATTTCAGCCTTCTTTACGGTCTAACTTTCACATCCATAAATGACTATTAGAAAAACCACAGCTTTGACTATATATGTGTATACATATATTTATGGGGCTTCCCAGGTGGTGTTGAGTGAGTGAAAGTCGCTCGGTTGTGTCCAACTATGGACTATAAAGTCCATGGCATTCTCTAGGTCAGAATACTGGAGTCAGTAGCCTTTCCCTCCTCCAGCGGATCTTCCTGACCCAGGAATGGAACCGAGGTCCCCTGCATTGCAGGCGGATTCTTTACCAGCCGAGCCGTGAAGAAGCAGGTGGCACTAGGGGTGAAGAACCCACCTGCCAGTGCAGGGGATGTAAGAGACGCAGGTTCAGTCCCTCGGATGGGAAGATCCCCTGGAGGAGGGCAAGGCAACCCACTCCAGTATTCTTGCCTGGGAGAATCCTGTGGACAGAGGAGCCTGACAAGCTACACTCCCCGGGGTTGCAAAGAGTCGGACACGACTGAAGCGACTTGGCATGTACACACATGTGCGCGCGCGCGCGTGTGTGTGTGTGTGTGTGTGTGTATACCTGAACCACCAATATAAATCACCAAGACTTCAATTTTAAAAAAGAAAAGGAAAACGGTCTTGCACAGATTTGCACAGATACTTAGTAGTGGAGCCTCAGCTCTGCTGGGGGCATGCACCCAACTCACATTCCTAAGTCCCATCTGAGGCCGCACCAAGCAGGGAATGGCCAGGTGTTGGGATGTCAGGAAGCACAGGTCCCACAGGGCGGTCAGTCCCTTCCACCTGCTACCTGGTCAGCCTGGTGGGCCCAGACTGAGCCCACATGGCCAGAACTCAAGGGACAAGGACAGGGAAGCCATAACCGGTCCACAAGGATCCTGTTTACTCAAGAGAGGAGTCTACGAACCATGACCCATGGCCCACAGCCCACTTTCATGAATAAAGTCTACTGACACATAGCCAAGCACCTCTGATCACAGCCTCTGGCTTCTTTCATTATAGCAGCAAAGATGAGTTCTGACAACAGGGACTTTGGGACTCTCAGAGCCTCAACCTTTGGCCTTTACGGACTTAAGAGATGGAATCAGGCCCTTACCTGACTGTGGATTTAAGGCACAAACTGTATTGCTTGTGGGATTGCAGGGTTGAAGGATGGTACCGTCTTCACACCTGAGAGGATAAAGAAATTGTGAGCATCATTTCCCCTCGCTCGGACTGACCCAGAGAATCTTACTCACCACCCACCGGTCAGGGGTCAGAGGGACCAACCCAACCTCCTCAGCAGGCCCATGAGTCTGGCATGTGCCGGGATGTCTGGCCCACACTGGATCAATGAGAATAAAACTTAGGAATCTCTGATAGATGGGGGAAGTGTCCCCGTCTCTGTTCCTGGATAAAGCTCTGTGTGTGGCCACGAGGACTGGACCTGCCGTGGCCGTACCTCCACCGGGAGGGAAAGCAGCCTGAGATGAAGCTCGTGGAGAAGGGGATAAGCCAGGGCTGATCATCCCAGACCTGGAGGCAGTCCTTCCTTTGGACTTGGCAGCTTTCTGAGCCAACAGTGCAAGCTGGTCTGAGTTGTATTTAAGAATCTACAAACGCAGGTGATTTTACCAGTGGCTTTACCACTGTGAGTCTTCCTCAAAGTCTGCTCCAAATCTGAGCCCACCGGAAACCACAGAAAGGAACCAGATGTGGAAACAGGGTCTCTGCAGATGAAATCCTTTAGGAGGAGGTCACATCGGATCAGGGTGGGCCTCGGTCAGTGAGCAGCGTCCTCACAAGAGGGAAGATGTATGCAGACAGAGAGAAGGCATGTGAAGATGCTGAGAGAGCGCACAGGAGACCATCCCTGGAAGGTGGAAGCAGAGACTGAAGCGATGCGTCCACAAGCCAAGGAGCCAAAGAGTGCCGGCAAAGCTGAGGAAGCGAGAGAGACTCTTCCCGAGAGCCCATGGAGGGAGCCTGGCCCCGCTGACACCTCGATTCCTACTTCTGGTCTCCAGAACTGTGAAAGGATACATTTTTCTTGTTTTTCAAAGCTCTGTAACATCAGGGGCAGAAAACACTCACTGGCCATCCCACCTGGGCCTGGGGCCTGGGGGGCACCCCCCTGCCTACAGCTCTCCTCCCCCGGACGTCCTGCGGCTCCTCCCTCCGTCCAGCCCTCCCTGCCTCCGCCCTAGGGCCCTGTCTCCTGCAGCCTCTCTGACCCTCGTGAGCCCATCACTGCACACGCGTTGGGGTGCTCTCCACCACTGCTGGGGCCCAGGCCTGCAATACGGCCCCACAGGCCACAGCGGGGCTCACAGTCACACACGAATGAGGGAATGAAAGGAGGAAGAAATGGGTGAGCAATGACTCCGGTTCACCCCCACATGGAAACTTCCAGGGGACTCGTCTGCCTTAATCCTCACGGCTCCTCATTGGAGCCATGTTACCATTAGCCCCACTACACAGATGGGAAAACAGAGGCTCCGGCCAGGGGGTGGCTGAGTAAGTGACCCAGGGGAGAAGGGAACGCGCGCCCAGGTCTGCCGGCCAGCTCCCACCACTGGGTGGCACCTTGCACATCGGAAGCAGCTCTCTGTGCAGTCCACGGAGTCGCAGAAGAACCTGCCCGCCTGGCACTGGCATTCCTGGTCGTGGGTCGGGGAGCAGCGCTTCAGCACTTCCTGATCTGCCGGAGGCGGGCCGAGGGTCAGTCGCTGGGGCCTGGACTCTGCCCTGCCCCCAGCCTCGTCCAGGTCCAGTCACAGGCTCAGCACGTGCACCCACCTCCAGACCGGCCCCCTGCTGTCTGGGTGTCTGAGGAGCTGCGGGTGCTCCGGCAATCTGGGCTGGGGGCAGAGGGCCTCCTGCTCAGATACACCCCAAATCAACCTGTCCACTGTTTCCCCAGGAAGATCACAACAGCCCTACTCGGTATGGACCGAGAACGGTCTCTCCCAGCACTGCTGGGGGGTTCCGCCCTTCCAGCTACGAAGGGCTGGGTCCTGGGGCCGCACCCACATCTCACGTCTATGCGGCTGTTTCCACAGGGCCAACTCTGCCCCCACATGAATGTCACTCCGCCTCACTGTCTCTGCTCAGAGCTAAATACGAGGGGCAGCTAGGGTGCTATCTTGCTTTTCATCTTCCAAGAAAGAAGGAAGCTGTTCCAGCAGGTGTCAAGACAGCAAGCTCATGACAACTCCTGCTGGGATGTTTTACCTTGTTTTTACTTTTGTTTATGCGTTTATTTCTGGCCGTGCGGCCTTGCCCACTGTGTGCACACACTCTCTAGATGTGGCAAGCGGGCGCTGCTCTTTGTTGGGGCTTCTCATTTTGGTGACTTCTCTTCCTGCAGGGCATGGGCCTAGGGGGTGTGGGCACAGTGGTGTGGCCCACAGGCACAGCTGCTCTGTGGCATGTGTGATCTTCAAAAAGCTGAGGATGAACCTGTGTGCCCTGTATCAGCAGGCCATTCTTAACTGCTGGACCGCCAGGGGAGTCTCATATTTTTACCTCTTAAAAATAAAAATTGTATCAGTTTAAAGTCTATGGCAGAAAAGGCAATGGCACCTCACTCCAGTACTCTTGCCTGGAAAATCCCATGGACAGAGGAGCCTGGTAGGCTGCAGTCCATGGGGTCACCAAGAGTCGGACACGACTGAGCGACGTCACTTTCAGTTTTCACCTTCATACACTGGAGAAGGAAATGGCAGCCCACTCCAGTGTTCTTGCCTGGAGAATTCCAGGGACGGGGAAGCCTGGTGGGCTGCCATCTATGGGGTCGCACAGAGTCGGACACGACTGAAGTGACTAAACAGTAACAAAGTCTATGGCAAGATGAATTGATTTATACATTGATACACTGAAATTTTCATTGGGAATGCACAAAATCTTAAGCACCATTCCAAGAAAAACTGATCCTTATACAACACAAAATGAGTTCCCTGGTGGTCCAGTGGTTAGGACTTGAAGCTTTCACTTCCAGTGCCCAAGTTCAACTCCTGGTCAGGAACTAAGATGTTGCAAGCCACACAGCATGGCCACAACGAAAGAAAAGACCCTGAGCCTTCTTGTTTACTATATTGTGGTATTTCTCTCTGTATTTATATTTCATTAAAGGTTGTTTTTCACATATATATTTATACATGTTTTGCTAGATTTATTCCAAATTTATTTTTTTGCCAATGCAAGTGGTATTTTTAAATTACATTTCAAGGGTGGTGGAGGGGACGCTGAAGAGAAAGGGGATATAAACATACGCTTAGCTGCTTTACATTTTTGTGCGGCAGAAACTAACGCAACATCACAAAGCATTACACTCCAATTTAAGATAAATAAAATGGAAAATTACCTATTTAAACAATGTCATCGATACAGAGATAGAAGAACTTCTGTGCACTGTACTGATACTCAGCAAGTGTGAAAGCCTAATGACGTGCAGCTGCTTCTTTAGGCGACACACACCACATCGTGACCAACAAGCCCTCCCTGATGACGGCTCCTGCCGCGCTCCTCGGGACCACTCATCGCCCTTGGGGAGGTTCCCATGGGCCGGGTCAACGGGGCACGTGAGCGGGACTGCTGCCACTTACCCTCTCTGCACTGGGCACACGGCATGCATCGAGCCTCCTCATTGGGATGAGCTCTGAAAGTTCCAGACTTGCACTGCGAGCAGGCTCCGATGTGGTGGTCCTGGTCTTTGGGTCTGCTTACGTAGTAGCCTGCATGAGACGGGACACGGAGGGGAGGTGGGGACCCTCCCAGTCTCTGAGGCCTCGGCTGGAGGAGGTCCCAAGGCACGCGGAGACCAGACCCCCTGCACAGTACCCCCAACCCACCCCGGCCTCCTGGGCACAGCTGGTCTGAATCACCCCCCAGCGTTTACCGATGCCCTGCAGCACGTGGGCGCTGGAGCAAGGTCACAAGACTTCAAGTCAGACCAACGGCGTCCCTTTCTTCCCTACTCGTGGTTCGTGCAGGTGTGCGTGTGAATGCAGAGACGTGTGTGTATGAACACCTGTAGTATGTGTACAGGTGGGTGGGCTGGGGAATGTGCAGAGGGTACGGGGCTACGGGTCCAGGTACCAGGTGCTTGGGCTTTGAGCCACGGGCCCCTGGAAGGCACAGGTTCCTGGACGAGATGCATCGTATGTGCAGGTGTGTGCGGGGAGGGGGGATGCCCGTGGTGACGGGACAGCTGCCCCTCACAGAGGGGGCTGGGAAGAGACTTCGCTGATCACATGGGCGTGTGTCTGTGTGTCTGGACGGGGTTCAGGGTGCTGGTGGCTGCCAAGGACAGACTCTACCCCACCCCAGCCAGCCAGGTTCTCCCTGCAGGCTGCCCTCAGCTCTGCTCAAAGGGTCCCTGACCTCCCCTCTCCCAAGCAGGAAGTCTTCCCTGGAAAGCTCTGCAAATCACCCCAGACTCACCGGCCGGGCAGACTGTGCTGCAGGAAAGGTTGCCTAAGACCTCATATTCGCCTGGGTTACAGAAGGTCTTCCCCTTTGCTGTGGTGACCTTCAGTGAGAGAGGGGACATGGGCATTTTCAGAAGATTGTTTCCCTCCTGACGGGAGCGGACACTGACACCCTGAGCAGGGAGCATCAGCTCCCCCGGGGTGCGGCCTCCCTCGGGACGGGATGTCGTCGGGCAGGCTCAGGCCGGGGACTTTCCTCGGGCTCCCTGCTGCTCCACTCCCAGTACGGAGCAGGCCTGTGTGGGGAATACACTCTTTCATCCCCAAATGTGTGTGGATCTGTTGACAGCTCCACGGCTGACGTCTATTCCCTGTGCCTGGTCAGAAGTAGACCCTTTGTGGTCCGGATCCTTTGGAGTTTAGTGAGTCTTTGATTTTCTTCTAGCATACACTTCCTGTTTTCAGCAGTTGCACACACTTTGTCGAGAGGACACTGTCTGTGTGTTCGGAACAGGGATCTGAGCCTCTGTATCTGAATGTGCACACCATTGTGCCCGTGAATGTGCACATACACTGACACGCAGGAGTCCGTCAATTACAAGGTCCCAGTAACTGCAAATCCTTACCGATTTCCTACCCTGCTCGACTTCTTGGCTTTGAGGTGTATTAAGCTCTCATACCAAGTTTGTGGACTTCAGATTTCACCGTGTGATCACATCATTCTTCGCTTTTTGTATTTGAGGTGCTCCTGTTTATATACGGTTTCACGTTTGTTTCTCTAGGACAGTTGAGCCTCAATTGTTCGCTGAATTCTGTGTTTTTGAACTTGCCTACATGCTGAAATGTGTTCGTTACCCCAACCTCAAGACCCTTGATGCCTTCCTGGACGTACACAGGAGGGCAAGAGTCCCTCCTCAACACATCCTGGAAACACAGGTCCAACTGGGCCCACCCAGGTGCGGCTGCCTTCCTCTGCCAGCTCTCAGCGTAAACTGTAGCCTTTCTGCACCTGGTTTTCATGTCTTTGGTTGGTGATCTTGACGTTTAAAATGGTCCCCCAGGGTCCAAAGGTTAAGACCTTGCGTTTCCACTACATGAGGGGGCGCATGGTACTATCCCTGGCAGAGGACCTAAGATCAAGCACGCCGTGTGGCTCAGCAAAAAAGAAAGAAAAGCAAGGTCTCCTAGCCAGTCTCACCTGGTGTTCTGAAGGACAGAAGGCTGCGATGTGCCTACATGTGTAGAAAAAAGGCATCTTAAAGAAACTTTGTACAGGCAGGCCATACAGTGCCACTGGCCGTTGAGTTCCCAGTTAGTGAACTAAGTATATATTAAATCAGGTATCTTTAAACAGAAACACATGTAAAGCAGAATTATATATTGACAGGCTGGTGAAAATGAGCCGACAGAGGTGGATCTGTTGACCAAATTTGGTCCCTCACAGGGACCAAAATTCCCCCCCGGGTGTGGTCAATGTGGTTAACTCTGTACTCAAAGCGAATCTATCACAGGGAGAGGAGAATCGCGCATCCACGGTCATTTCCTCTGAGGCTTCTCCCTCTTGTCACTGAGTCATGGAGCTTTCTAGGGTGCACGCTCTCCAATCTGGCTGTGGCAAGGCTGTGAGTGAGAACATGCCTGGCTCATACCTTTGTCTGTCCGCCTGCACTGCAGGAGGCCGTGTTTATGCTGTAAGACTGTCTCAGGTATAGCTCTGAGCAATGTCACATCACTAGACTTTTCTAATTCATCCTGATAATTCATAAATGAGTTTCGCCTATTTATATGCACTGGCTTCATACTCTCAAGTCAATTTCTACCATCTCCTTTTCTGTTCCTGATATCACATTTTCTCTGTGATTTCTTTTCTCCCTTTCTTTTCAGACTTCTGCTTCCCTTATGCCCTGTTTTCTCAGATCCTTTTTTTTTTTTTGCCCCCTGATGGCAAAGACTCTATTTGTATTTTTTTCCCCTGATTTTTCACCTTAGTAAAAATGAAGCAAAGAGTCACAGAGAAAAAGTGTTTGGATAGCTTTAAAGAAGAAAATCTACTTTACAAAAAAAGTAAATGATGATTCTTCTCTCAGGCAAGAATCATCAATAAATGCTAACATTCATAAATGAAAGTACGAGAGAAAAGAATAGTTACGTGATTTCAAAGCAACTCCACATAAGGTGCTTGGTGACGACACAGAGAAAACAGTGGCTTCACAGCAAAGAAACCCGGCCGCCGCCTGAACTGAGCGGCCAGAGCGCAGCGCGGCGCGGCCGAGGCAGCACGTGCACTGCAACTGAGGAGCCGTGAGATACACGCAAACCGAGACACGCTAGCTTACGATCCGTCAGTGCCATTCAAGCGTGCTAAGGCTACAGACGAAAGAGCTAGTGCCAGGGAGATTAAATATGAGCTCATTCATTTTCTGAAACATCCAACTCATGCAAGGAACAACTGAACAGAGGGTGCTTTGGGTAAGGACGCACTGTTAGGCGAGCCGGTAGAGCCTCTCCCCAGCTTAGTCAAGCGAAGTTTCCTGATGAGGTCATCAGTGCACTAAGGACCCGACACCAGTGACGGGTCAAGCGAGCCAGCTTGCGCGGCGCTCCAAGCCTTCCAGCGCAGGCGAGCCGAGTTTGACCCTAGTCGGGAAACCAATCCCACAGGCTGGGAAAGAAAAGAAAAAGAGAGAGGAACAAACAGCCCAAAGGCAGTTAGGACAGGATGTGAAGAAACGCACTCAAGCTGAGGAGTGAGTCAAGAAGGAAGTTCTCACAGAAGTGAAATTTTACTTTCTGAAGAAACGTAGTTCAGACCGCTTCAGAGGAGAAAGCAATTATTTTGAAATTTTAAGAGATAACGAATCTGTGCCTGTCGCTCTCAGGGGGGAGGACAAACAATGGATGTGAGACCTGGACCCTAAAGAAGGATTGACACTGTCATGCTGCGGGGCTGGAGACTCTTGAGAGGCCCTTGGACAGCAAAGAGATAAACCAGTCCATCCTACAGGAAATCAACCCTGACTATCCTTGTGGAAGGACTGTTGTTGAAGCTGAAGCTCCAATACTTTGGCCACCTGCCGGGAAGGGCTGATTCACTGGAAAAGATCCTGATGCTGGGAAAGATGGAGGGCAGATGGGGACGGCAGAGGATGAGACGGTTGGATGGCATCACCAACTCAATGGACATGAGTTTGAGCCAACTCAGGGAGATGGTGAAGAAAAGGGAAGCCTGGTGTGCTGCGGTCCCTGGGGCTGCACAGACTCGGACACGACTTAGCATCTGAACAACAGCAATGAACAAAACTGGTGAAACTACAAGCAAGGGCGACGGATCGCTAGGTACAGGGGGCAGAAATGAACACGGGCGTTTCTTTTCATCTACAGTTTTACCTACAGATTTGTGTTTAAAAGGTAAACAAAATAGGATAAACCCCTACAATGGAATATTATGGATGAGCCTTGAAAAACATGAATGACTCTTGAAAACCTTATGCTAAGTAAAAGAAGTCAGTCATAAAGCTCGTGCATTATATGATTTCATTCATATGAAACAGTTAGAATCGGGAAACCAGAAACTAGAGACAGAGAGTAGACTGGTGGTTGCGTAGGGCGAGGAGAGATGTGGTCAGTCGCTCAGTCGAGTGGGACTCTTTGCGACCCTGAGGACTGTAGCCCGCCAGGCTCCTCTGTCCAGGGGACACTCCAGGCAAGAATACTGGAGAGGGTTGCCATGCCCTCCTTCAGGGGATCTTCCCAACCCAGAGATCGAACTGAGGTTTCCCTCATTGCAGGCAGATTCTTTACCTTCTGAGCCACCAGGGAAACAAAATGGGGAGACAGAGGTTGATTAAAAAATGGGATTTCTTTTTGAGGGGAAAAAATGTTCTAAAACAGACTGTTGTGATGGTTACACAGATCATGAAAATACTAACAACAACAACAAAAACCTATTTAAAGGGGTGAAATTGTATGACGTGTGCACTACTTTTCATTTATTTTTATTTCGTTAGTTACTTGGGGCCGCCTTGGGGCCTTCCTGCAGCACGCAGGCTTTCTCTGGTCGCTGCCCGTGGCGGCTGCTCTCTGGCTGCAGTGCATGGTCGTCCCGCTGCAGCAGCGTCTCTCGCTGCAGAGCACAGGCTCTGGAGCTTGGGCTCAGTAGGGTGGCGCTCAGGCTTAGCTTCCCTGTGGCACGTGGAACCTTCCTAGATCAGGGATCGAACAGGCGTCCCCTGCATTGCAAGGTGGACCCTTAACCACTGCACCGCCAGGGAAGCCCTGATATGTGAATTATTTCTCAAGAAAGCTGCTTTTTAAAAGTTAAATAAAAAAGGATAAAGAGAGGCTTAGGCAAGACTCCAACTCTACTCGAGGACTTCAGTGGGACACGGGGAAAACTCTGAAGGTGGTCTGCAGACCCACCAACACCAGTTCCCCGGCCTCTCCCATTTTCAGCAAAAGTATCACAAGGCACTCAAAGAAACAGGAAAGCATGGCCTACTCAAAGGGAAAAAACGAACCTGATAGAAACCGTTCCTGAGCAAGACCAGACGGCAGAGCTACTAAACAAAACTCTCAAAGAACTGCCTTAAAGATGGTAAAGAGCTAAAGGAACAGGGACAAAGGCAACAGAATAATACATGAACGAAACAAGGAGATCAGTAAAGACAGAGGGAAAGGAAGCTAAGAAAACCTGGAGTGAGACAGCGCAGCAGCTGAAATGGACAGTTCACTCCAAAGGATATGTGAGCAGGCAAAAGAGTCAGAGAACATGAAGGCTAGACATTTGCTAACTGAAAGAAAAAAAGACTTAAAAACTAAACACCACTTAGAGTACTTACAGCACCTTGTCAGGGGAGCCAACACATGAGCTGTGAGGCCCCAGGAGGAGGAGGGAGAAGAAGGGGGCAGAGAGATTATTACAAGAAATAATGGCCTGGTGCTGCTGCTAAGTCACTTTAGTCGTGTCCGACTCTGTGCGACCCCATAGACGGCAGCCCACCGGGCTCCCCCGTCCCTGGGATTCTCCAGGCAAGAACACTGGAGTGGGTTGCCATTCCCTTCCCCAAAGCAGGATCGTGTAAAGTGAAAGTGAAAGTGAAGTTGTGTCCGACTCTTAGCGACCCCATGGACTGCAGCCTACCAGGGTCCTCTGTCCATAGGATTTTCCAGGCAAGAGGACTGGAGTCGGGTGCCATCGCCTTCTCCGAAATAACGGCCTAAAACATCCTAAATTTGATACAGGATATAAATATAAGAGGCTAATGAAACTCTCAGTAGGATGCATTCAAAGAGAGTCACATTGAGACATATAATCAAACTGTCCAAAGACCAAGAAAATTTTGAAATCAGCAAGACAGAAATGATAGGAATCCTCAATCAGATTACTAGATGGCCCATCAGACACCACGGATTCAAGATGGCAATATGCTTGATACATGCAAGATGCTAAAAAAAAACAAAACAAAAACATTGTTCCCTGGAATTCTATATCCAGGAATACTGGGAGTTTGCTGATATGCAGCCTGCCCTGGAAGCAATGCTAAAGTGAGTCTGGTTGAAAGAAAAGGACACCACAGAGTAATTCAAGGACACACGAAAAGAAAAAGGGTAAACGCACAGATATTATGAAAGGCAGTGTTATAATATTGGTGTGTTCAACGTTTATTTCCCACACAATTTTTTTTTTTT
>SJYV01001165.1:178505-194059 GCA_006410875.1 Neotragus pygmaeus | reverse complement strand
ACAGGACTGGGGGAGGGGGAGGGGTGGACCCGGGGCCTTCCCTTGAGAGAGGATGATGGATGCTCTCTGGCTCTGGAGATAACAGATGATTCTAGAGGTAAAGAGCCAAATATGAAAATGAGAGTAAGACAAGAGTTGGGAGGGGCCACGGAGAAAGGATGTCTGAAGGCCTCTAGGAGGGAAGGTGCAGTAGGAGCTGATGCGTGCATGCGTGGAGCAGGATTCTCGCCTGAGACCAGGCTCTGCCCTGCCCGGTTTCCCAGCTGTGAGGCATCTGCTGCTCCGGATGGCTGTCTCCCTGAAGCTCTTTCTCTAATATTTGCTCAAGTCTGCCTTCTTGCTGACTCAGGGGGTAGGGGGTGGCTCAGTCTTCAGAAGTGTGATTCCAACACGTTTGTTCAGTAGCTCCTAGTGTGGGTACCACTGTAATGGCCATTGGGTGTGATGGCTCAGAATCTGAAGGATGCGTGATTGTCCCCATCGTTAGGACAGAGACATGGTGGCAATGGGGTGTGCTGAGAGGGTGAGCTTGAGGTCTGGGAGGTCTGGGTTGAGTGCCATCTTATCCCTGTGTGATCTAAGTCCGTATCCCAAACCTGTCTTGGTTTTTGTGAAGGGGTTGAAGCAGATTTTATTTTATAATATACAATCTATGGAGAATGATCTTACTGAGAACACCGCAAACAGCTAAGCCCTACCACACTGGCCCATGTCTGCTGCGGCATTTCTCCTTTCTCCATCCCTTTCAGATGGCATTGAGGGTCCCTGGGCAAACACCACCACCCCCACCACTCCCCACCTCAGTTAAAGTCCCCACCTTGCAGATGGCTATTAGGTTGACGTTGTGTGAACACTTCTCGGCTCCAACAGCCCAAGTTTCTCTAAAGATTGCCATCTTTTCAACCTTTTAGAGGTTGTGGGGGCTCCCATAGAAAACCTCCTGCCCAGAAGTTCTTCATACATTCCTGGGCTGCCACCTGAGGACAGAGACCACACGCCCTGGGTCTGTTATTTCTTTATTTTTAACTACACTGGGTATTCATTGCTGCGCATGGGCTTTCCCTAGCTGTGGAGAGCGAGGGCTACTCTCTAGCAGCAGTGCACGAGCTTCTCGTTGCGGTGGCTTCTCGTTGCAGGGCAGGCTCTAGAGCACGCGGGCTTCAGTAATTGCTGTGTGTGGGCTCCGGAGCGCAGGATCGGTAGTTGAGGATCCCAGGCTCTAGAGCATGGACTCAGTAGTTGTGGTACACGGGCTTAGTGGCCCCGCAGCATCCGGAATCTTCCTGGACTCAAGGATCAAGTCTGTGTCTCCTGCAATGGCAGACAGATTCTTAACCACTGGACCACCGGAGAAGTCTGTTCCCTGGGTCTTATATCCTCCCTGCTGTCCACTGGGGCTAGTGAGTACGTAATCTGTGCTGCTTGATTGTGGCTGAATGATTTGGGCTGACGGCCCCTCCTCTAGGCCCCTCCTCCCTCAAACCCCCCTGAGCCTGGTCCTGGCCTGCCGATACAGGATAAAACAGCTAATAAATCAGCCTCAATTCCAACGCCATCAGGTAGCAGCTCCTACATGCCAGCAGCTCCTCCCAGACCTACCTCAGGACTCCCGGGTAACTGATGTCGCAGGGGCCACCCTCCTGGTTTACCCCCTCTCCCTTCCTAGAGGGGGTGTGGCTTTAGTCCTCCAGAGCCCTCAGATGTCTTGATAAAGCGCATAATGTAAAATTCACACAACCAGTGATCTCACATACCTGGAACCTGGCTCTCAACGCAGCTGTGATCCAGGGCTGAAGGGCCCATGGGTGTGATCTATTAGGGCATGTGGGTTGGGAGAGCCTGAGCGGACCAGAGGTGGGGCAACCAGGAGGGACCCAGAGTCACTGTTAAGAGCCTGAGGGCACCAGAGGCAGGGCAACTGGGAAGGACCCGGGGCCATTGTTATTGTCACGGACCCAGACTAAGATCTCCAGTACTCCTGGATACCTCCACAGGGGGGACACTGCTCCATCTCACGATGGGAAAAGTGAGGTTCAGAGAGGCTGCACGGCCTGCTCAGGGCTTTGCTTAGATACTAAGTCATAGACTGGTTAGTCCCCCAAAGCCATCGATCTCCAGGTCGCCTTTCTCCCTTCCCATTCCTTCTTCCTGGGTCACGAGCACAAGAGTCACTGAGGCAGTAAGGCTGGGTCTGGGGCCTGGTTGTTCCTGGCTGGTTATGACATGGAAGGTGATATCCGAGCCTCCCTTTGCTCTCTGGTTCAAGGGAACACTGACCCCTGCCCTGCTTTGTCCCACTGGGGTGGCCGGGAGGCTCACAGGAGGTGAGGGGCTGCTGCCTAGGCTGGCGGGGACAAGGATTATTGCACCAGCCTGGCAGGAAGATGCCTGGGCAAGAATGATGTGAGCCTGAAGGGCACAGCAGGCAGACCAGCCTGGCCAGAGCAGTGATGCCTGGGAGCTGTGCTGGACAGCAGGTTCCTGGGTTATGTCCGGGGGAGGCCTGTGGGCTGGGACCTGAGCACGGCCTACATTGCGTGGGTTTCCAGGGATGGGTCAGAAGCCGTGATGGACCACACTGGGAGGACTTGGCCTGTCCCAGCAGCCAACCGAGACCAGCCTTGGAGGGCTGGAACCTTTGGGCTGGCAACCTCCGGTGAGAGCTTGTTCATGGAATGTTAGGGCACCATCTGGGGTGACGGGTTGCTCTGGCTTGCCTGGGATGCGGGACTTAGTGCTGAAACTCGACAGTCCTGGGCAAGTTGGGATGGTTGTTCTTTCTAGGACTGATGTTATCTGGCCATTATTTCCTTGGAGAGGGAGCACGTGCCGGATTGGGGAGCTGGAGAGTTTGGAAGGGAAATGTTCTTCCCCTGGAGGCCCCTTCCGGCCCTGGCCTCCAGCCCAGCCTCCTGCAGGGAGGGGCCTGTGATCTGATCTCCTTAACTGTGCTGGAGCTGCCTCTGCAGGGGGCACAGGGGCTGAAGTTGTTTAGGGGTTCATTCAGAAGGAATTACTGGGAGACATCGCAGCCACCCCTCTAAGCCACAGCCAGCTTTGTTATTTTGGACATTTTATTTTTCATCACCTGCCTCCTGAACCCTGTTTTACGAACTTTAGACCTGGGAGGGGATGAGGGATGTTATTGATTGGCCTCCTTAACTCTCCAAATGAACGCTGAGTGATATGGATACAGAAAAAAGCACCAGGCCTTAAAAGTGGTGCGTGACCACGGACACAGGCAACGGTGACGGGTCACACTTGAGAGGCATGCAGTGCAGCCGGGGCCAGGCACACAATAGAGATGTGTGAGTCATCATTATTGTTCTTGCTTTGCGATTAGACGCCACGACTTTTAACTTTATTATTTCCTTCCTTCTGCAGCCTTTAAGTTGTTTGTGTAGGTTAGGTTGCTTCGACCCCATGGCTTTTATTTATTTATTTGGCTGTGCTGGGTCTTAGTTGAGGCATGTGGAACCTTTAATATTCATTGTGGCATGCAGGATCTTTATGTAGCATGGGAAATCTTAGTTGCATCATGTGGGATCTAGTTCTCTGACCAGGAATTGAACCTGAGCTCCCTGCATTGGGAGTCCAGAGTCTTGGCCAGTGGACCACCAGGGAAGTGCCGTTATTTTTCTTTAAGACCCCATGCCCACCATCTCATGGCCGTCAGACAAACCCCAGAGTGTATCTGGGACGGGGCTGCCCCACTTAGCAGTGAAGAAACAGGCTCAGAGAGGGTGGAATGGTGCTTGGAGGGCATGTGAAGAATTAGTGGTGGCCCCGGGTGCCAGCCTGGGTCTCCTGCCTCCCAGGGTAGGACACTCTGCACTCTGTCTGGTTCTCACTGGGTGGATGTGTCAGCGTGGTGTATGCATGTGCTGGGAGGAGAAGGGAGGAGAAGGGAGGAGAAGGGAGACAGGAGAGAGGGAGCAGTTCTTTGAATCCACAATTAGTATCATATTAAGAAGAAGCCACACCTGGCTCAGAAGGGGCATAGCTAATGTCAGAGCTGTCTAGGCACCAGGAGGAGGCTGTGTATTGATCTGTGTAGGCAGGAGCCCCCCTGCCTGCATGGGCTTTGGTGTCAGAGAGACCTGGGTTAGAATCCTAGATTCTGTCACTGAGTAGCTCTGTGACCTTGTGGAAGTGACTGCAGCCTGTGGGGCCTCGGTTTCCTCACCTGTAAAGCAGGGTTAATCACATCTCTCTCTCGGAGCTGTTGTGAATATTAAAGTATCCAGCACACAGTAGTTTCTCAACACAATAAGTGTCTTATTTCTGCTTCAGGGCTCCCTCATGGGCTGAACTGAACCCTGCTGGTTCTGGGGAAAGAACAGGATCCTGGCCCTGTGTGGTGGGAGGCAGGCAGTTTATGGCAAGCATTCACCCTTCCATTGGGCTTTAACCCTCAGGCAAGTCCCCGTGAGTGTTCTAGTCTATCAGCTTAGCCAAGGAGAATTGAGGGAGGGGATATGGATGCTTTTCGATTTGGAAGCTCAAAAATAAAAACTGGACTTCCTTGGTCATGCAGTGGACAAGCCAGCGCAAGGGACGTGGGTTTGACCCCTGGTCTGGGAAGATTCCACCTGTGGTGGGACAATTAAGGCCTGTGCGCCACAGCTACTGAGCCCGGGTGCTGCAGCTACTGAGGCCCGCACGCCTAGAGCCTGTGCTCTGCAACAGAGAAGCCCCTGCAATGAGGCCTGCTCACCCAACAAAGAGCAGCCCCAGCTCACAGCAACTAGAGAAAGTCTGTGCGCAGCAACAAAGACCCAGTGCAACCAAAAATAAACAAGTTAAAAAAAAAAAATCATCTCATTAAAAAGTTGCCATAGCCTATCCCAGGGTGTCCTCAGCAAGAAGATAGTATCATTGGTCCAGGTTCCCTCCTTCCTGCAAAGCTCTGAGTTTATCTGCTGAAGGGACGTAGAGTCTCTCGTTCCATTGCCTGCTCTCCCTACATGACACACGGCCCCTCTGCCCAAAGCGGGAGAATCCTGGATTTTGAAGTAGTGAGGTCCAGCTGCAGTAACGATCCATTAGGCAGATGAAAAGACATTTTTCTTCACTGCCGTTACACTGCCCGCCCCAGACAACACACTCATTACAGTTCTATCTCATTCAGCTCACCTAGAGAATAAAATTAGAAATCAAGTCAACTCCCTCGAGTCTTGTTATATCAATCTGACTTACACAAAACAGGCCAGACAGAGTGTGAGGTTTCCATAAAATTAGGCTGTGTCCCCAGGGGCTGCCTTGAAGCTACCCAACGTTTCAGAAAACTGCCAGGCGCCCTTTTGCATAATTTATCAATTACATACAATTCAATTCATTGCAGGCAGAGGCAGGAGACGCTGACTTGGGCAGAAGGGGACCCTGAAAGTAGTGTGTGCTGGGAAGAGGAAACCCCATTTCTAATCTCCTCTCCCATGCTGACTAGATGAATGAGCTCAGACAAATCCTTCACTCTCAGGGGACGCCACTTTCCCCAAGCATTTAGACTGGGACAACTAACTCTCCTTTAGGCAATTCTTGAATTTGTTTGAAATTTGTTTGCTGAAATTCTCTATTGGTGATATCTGAACACTGTGGTGGGTGGAGAAAGGTTCAGAGCTTGGGACCTGCTGGGTGGTGCTGAGACATTGAGAGGCTACGGCTGGCACAAGGGCTGTGGATGACCAGATGGCCAGACAGAGGTCTGCTTCTCAGATTTGCCTGGTGCTTCTCTCTCACTTGTAATGCCCCCCTTTACTTCAGGCTGCCGTGTTAACTACACCTCTATTCTAAGTCAGTAGATGATCGCAACTCCCTGGGGGAGGAGGCGGGGCTTCCACGAGCAACGGTGCTTTACTGATGGGTGCCCAGGGAGTGGGAGTGATGCTGGCCAGGGCCACTGAGATCAAGGGTCACTGGTCCAGTGCCCTCTCCCCACCCCCACTACCTAATCCCTCCCTCTATCCCTTCTGCTCCCAATCCCCCTCTGCCCCGGAGCATACTTTTTTATGGTACTACTTAATGATATTTGTTGTACTCTCCTACCTGCTTCCCCAAAGGCAGAGAACGGGCTGATGCCCTTGGTTTCCCAGATACTCAGTCAAAGGCCTGCCCCCATCAGTGGATGCTCAGGTCATGTTGTTGGATGAAGGAATAAACGAGTACTGAAGACCAGAGAGTGACAGCTCAGTAATGCAGTTTACTGATCCTGTACAGAGCTCCTTGCTCTGGGGTCTGACAAGCCATTTGCTTGCCACTGATGTCTGTGCTGTGACTGAATTCCCCTCTGCAGGGTCATTCCCCTGCTGCTGAGTCACTGCAGAGGGACAGGATGTCTTTTGCCAGGCTCAGCACCCTCTCAGTATCTCAGAGCCTGCACTTGGCCATGGTGTATGTAGCGACAGGACTGTCACCTGTGAAGGGCATCCTGCCTTGAAGGAACTGATGGAAACCCCCTGGTGGGTGGTGCGCCCACCCTAAGTTCAAGGAGAGATACCTGAGGCTCAGGGAGGCTATGTGCCTAAAGTTTCCAGCTGAGGGGAGGGAGTCCTGGGATTTGAACTGATTCCTAGCTGATCCCACAGTCTACACTCATACTTTGAAGCCACAATTTCATGAACACAGTGAAACATTTTTAGAGTGCTGTCTTACTTACAATCTCTCTTTCATCCTTCCAGAATCATAGGTATAAAGGTAGGTAGGGCAGGGATTGTCACCCCACTTTAAGGAGAAGACTGACACTCAGAGAGCAGGGTGACTCATGGGAGGCCACGCAAGTTGTGGCAGAGCTGGGTCCAACCACACTCCAGACAAGGGATAGAGGTTCAGACAGACTCAGGGACCTGGCTGCAACTCAGAACTAGCAAGCTACTGGCTTTGTTTGTTTGTTTGGTTGGTTTTTGTAAAAGGGCTGAAAAGAATAGGCAAGTATTGTCCCTTAGAGAGGCGTTCCATATGGCAGGGGGGATTGCCCGAAGGAGACTTCCTAACTGACCTCAAGGCAGGTTGGCCCTGCTAAAATAGAAATTATCTGCCTGGGGAACATTGCCTCAAATAATGAAGCCCCACACTTTTTGGACTGGGGGGTCCTCAGGGAGGGGAAAAGGATGAGGTCACAGGGGTCTGTATATTGTCCCCAGACAGGAATGTCAGAAAGGTCAGGAGTGGCTCTGGGAGGAGAGGAGCTGGGGCAGCCCCCAGCCTTTTGCTGAGATGATGCCTGCCTGAGGAGGCTCTGGAAGCACCCGCAGAGCTGCTTTTGTTCCCGGGGGCTCTGAGCATGCTGATGGGTTTCCAGGGCAGTGCATGCAGCCTTCACTCAGCCAGGCCCCTTAGGCCTGTGTGTGCAGGAGCCGTAGGGCGGATCACGTGGGGCAGTGCCAGCCCCACTTCGAGATGTCTGCAGGGTAAGTGTCTGCTGCTTTTGTCTGGGAGCAAAACCCTCAGCCACTGTTTCTCCAGCCTCTATGGAAATTAAAGCCAGGGGAAATNCTTTTGCTGAGATGATGCCTGCCTGAGGAGGCTCTGGAAGCACCCGCAGAGCTGCTTTTGTTCCCGGGGGCTCTGAGCATGCTGATGGGTTTCCAGGGCAGTGCATGCAGCCTTCACTCAGCCAGGCCCCTTAGGCCTGTGTGTGCAGGAGCCGTAGGGCGGATCACGTGGGGCAGTGCCAGCCCCACTTCGAGATGTCTGCAGGGTAAATGTCTGCTGCTTTTGTCTGGGAGCAAAACCCTCAGCCACTATTTCTCCAGCCTCTATGGAAATTAAAGCCAGGAAGCTAAGCGGTGGGTGATTATGGGGTTCAACTTGCTTATTAACAGCCCACAAAGGATTATCCTGGGGCTTCTAGGCGAGGCCCACAGAGGCTTGGAAGAGGGCTGCTTCCTGGCTCCGGGCACTGCTCTTTGAAAGCACAATCTTCAGGCAGAAGAGCTCCGCCTCACTGGCTGGGGGCACCCCCTCAACCCACAGGACATTCATAGGAGCCAACCATAGAGGGTGTGGGGGGGGTGTGGGGTGGCACAGCCGTTTGTGATCTGCACCTGCAGAGGCTTGTGTGAGGGTGAGAAAAATGCCTACCCCTTTTATAGTACAGAGTTGGAGTATTTACAGTTGTCTCTTTGGAGAGGGAGACCATTTAGGTAAGTTGTTAGAACAGGATCGGGCAGGGGTCAGCAAAACCACCTGTTGCCTGTTTTTATAAATAAAGTTTTATTGGACACCATCGCACCCATTCCTTTCTAGATTACCTGGGGCTACGACAGCAGATTTGGGTAGTTGAGGAAAGACTGGCCCACGAAACCATAAAATATTTTCTATCTGGCCCTTTACAAAGTTTGTCCACTCATAGGCAGGGGAAAGAGTATGGATTTCAGAGTTGACTGGATATGGATTGGAATGCTACTTTTACTTTTGTTCCATCTAATTTTGGACATGTTACTTTCCCTCTGAACCTCAGGCTTTCCATTTGACAAAGAAGGATGAGCATCTATTTAACACATGCTTACAATACTGTGTTTGCTTGGCATCAGGCCCTGTTCTAAGTGTTTTGTGAGCACTAACTCATTTAATGCTCACAACAGCTTTGTGAGATGGGTTCTGCTAGGACCACACCACTCTACAGAGGGGGATGCAGAGATCTGGAGGGGTGAAGTAACTACCCAGGACCTCACAATACTGGGCTTTTGAACACATACGACATGGCCCCAGAGGCTGTGTTCTTAACCAGCTATTGCTAAGATTAAGGAGTAATGGATGAGCAGAACTGAGCCACAGGGGCTGGGGTGCAATAGAGACTCAATATCCATTAGTTCACTCCTCCCCTCATCCTCTTTGCCAAATTGTTTGGCTTCCTACCTCTGTCCGGAATTAGGGTCTCAGCCTCATTGGATCACAGTTCCTGAGGTCATCCCATCCCCTCCTGCCTTTGCCAAAGTCCAATATCATGAAAGCTGCTTTGGCTTCCTCAGCACACTGCCCCCTCTCCCTTCCTGCTACCATCTCCCTCCCACTGTTTAGTTAATAATAACATATCATGTTCTGTCTGAGATGCATATCAGTTGTTTGTAATTATTGATGGAGAAATAGACAGATGATTCTCTGCTTGGACTGTTTTCACAGGCACCCATACCTATCACTTAGCATCTTTCTCTTCCCTCCGCTAATAACACTGTCCACTTTAGATCCTGGGGCCTTGATTTATTAGGTAATTTGTTTCTTCTCTGTGGCTTGGGCCTGCCTGTCATCAATATAATAGGATGATGGAAGCACAAGCTATAGACCCCAGACATTAAAAACTAGGCAAATATTACCCATTTCAGCTCCTAGTCCAGCCACAGCCAATCTTCCGCTTATTGGAGGAGAGGAAAAAGATTACAGAGGGACATCCAGAGCCTGATTCTCACAAAATAACTCTTTGAAAATGGAGCTGGTTGCCCTGCTGTTTTGTGCTTTTGGGAAAATGAACCAGGAAAACACATGCATGTGAATGAACACACACGTGTGTGCATGCACACACACACAGTTAAGGAATCAAAGGTCCCTTCCAAAGAGATTGAGTATACTGTAGAGGGAGAAAGACTGAACTGGATGCCAGGAGGCTTGGCTTCCCACTCTGGCTTTGCCACACTCTTCAAATGGGGGAGCGGAGGGCATCTCATCTCTCTGGGCCTGAATTGCCTCATTTGTCAGACAAGGAGGTGGATTAGATGGGCTCCAAGTGGCCTTCCAGCCTTAACCTGCTGCAATGCAGCCAAGGTTATGCAGAATGTCACAGAGTTGGAAACTGAACCTTTGCTGTTTAAGCGGGTGCTTTGAGCACTCCACCATGCCGTCCCCATCGATCATAATTGTCATCAAAAATGATCACTCTCTTCACCATCAACAGCCTTATCACAATCATTGAAATAATATCACCAACAAATACTCTTTAATTGCACCATCATCAGAATCATCAGTGCCATTATTTCCAGGAACATCTCACCCCCATCACCATCATCATCGCACTCACTTCACTGCCCGTTTTCTCTATGCTAGGCTTCACATGCAGGATGTGATTTCATCCTGACAGCAATCCTAGAAAATAGACACCCTTAAAATTATCCTCATTGAATAGAGGAGGCAACTGAAGCTCCAAGCGGCACACGGTAGTAAATGCCAGACTTTGGATTTGAACTAGGGTCTCTTTGGCTCCAAAATAAGCTTTCAGCCCCCACGCTATGTATCATCAGCATTGTTATCACAAGTATTCTCATCAGTGTCAGCAAAACCATTATCCTCTACATCAGCATCACCGAATCACCCAGCATCATCTTTTGAATTGTTTCCAGTATCATTGCCAGAATCAACACTGTTGCTAACGTTAACATCATCAGTATCAGAATCAATCTCGCCCATCTCATTATTGCTAATTTTGTTTTAATATAAATGCCATCATTAGTTATTAGCAATACGGTTCTTGTCACTATCGTCAGTGTAGTCCATACTGATGTCATAAATGACATGTATCCATATCACCAAAATTGTTTTTGGAGTGGCTTCTAATACAGATGTCACTGTTAACATCACTATGGTTACTAGCAATCTTAGGGTCACTGTCCACATCAGTATCATAAAAGCAGAGTCATCTGAGCCATCACTAACCTTACAAAGGATTACTGATACTGCCAACAATATGACCAACATCTTCAGTAGCATCATTCCCAATCTCATCATTCCAGTTCACCATTGTTATCCTAATACGACTAAAATAAAAAGCACACATCTTCAATTCAGTGGGTATCACAGATGTCAAGCTACTTCCTGTTGTAATTTGCCACCATCTACTGAGTTCCTACTTATGAGTTGAACTGTATTAGGTCTTTTGTCCCCAGGAACTCTTCTGCCATCCTGTGAAGAGATGTGGAAGGCATAAGTATTTGTCTCGCTGTCACATAACCCAGGCAGATGATGCCAGGGTCATCAGGAGTCTGAGACTTCTGCATCTCCATTGTGAGGTGATTCCTGGTTCAGCAGTTTTAGGCCATTAGATATCGTTAAATTCCACCCATCCTCCCCAGCCAAGTTACCTCCCAGTTCCCCAGGAGTAGTCCATCTCCAGCTTCCTCGTGCTTCTACTGATGATTGTTTTAATTCAGGTACAACACTTATAGCCCATCTTTTGTTCTAGTGTCTGTGTGTCTGTCTCCTTCCTAGCATGTAAGTTCCTGGAGGTGTGACCAGGTTTTTTACCACACCCCTTACAGGTTATACACCAAATGTTCTCAATATACATGTCTGGAGGATTAAAGGAGAATGTTGGCTGGTCCACAAAAATCACGTGATGAAGTGTAAAGAACATCAGACTGCAAACCAAGACCTCTGGAATTTAGTCTGAATTGTCCCTAACTGTGTAACCTCGGATCATCCATTTCCCCCTCTCCCCTTCTTTCCTCCATCTCCAAACTGAAGGGTTCTGGGGCTCTATCTTCCAAATATACTCTCAGACCACCCTTTCCTCACCCCTTTTCTGCCGTTGCCTACTTCAGACCCCACATCTCTGGCTTGAACCACTACGGATATTTGTTAATTGGTCTTTCTGCTTCTTACTCTACCCCTGTGTGGGGGCCAGAGTGCGCTCTTTTTAAAAATTTTTATTTATTTATTTTATTTATTTTTTGGCCACACTGGGTCTTTGTGGCTGCATCTGGGCTTTCTCTAGTTTCGACAAGTGGGGGCTACTCTAGCTGCAGTGTGAGGGCTTCTTGTCGCGGTGACTTCTCTTGATGCAGAGCACAAGGTCAGCAGCGGTGGCTCCTGGGCTTAGCTGCTCTGTAGCGTGTGGGATCGTCCCAGACCAGGAATGGAATTCGTGTCCTCTGCATTGGCAGGTAGATTCTTAACCCCTGGACCACCAGGGAAGTCCCAGAATGTTCTTTTAAAATCCGTTTCCATTAGTCCCTTACTCTACAACACGGTTTCATCCTTCACTTATAGTAACATGCAGCTGCTTCTGTGGTCTGCAGTGGACACGCTGTCTGCCTGGCCGCCCTCTCCTCTCTCACCTCATGCATCATTACCTCACCCCCTTGTTCCCAGATACTTCGTTCTTCTCGCGGCATCTTGAAAATCCCGACCTTGTTTCTGATGCGAGGCCTTCACTCTGGCTGGCTCCTCTGCCTGCAAAGTACTTTCCCTGGAGCCTCACATGGCTGGCCCCATAACATCATTCAGCCAAGTGTTCCCAGCTCAGCGAGGCTTCCCACGAGCACCCTCTGTGAAACACGCCGTCCAGCAGGCCTCCTCTTCCTGCTGATCCTCCCACTCTGCAAGTATGCACTGACGGTCTGCTACAGGGCTTCTCAACTTCAGCACTGTTTGTGCTTTGGACTGGGTTGCTCTGTGCTGTGGAGTGGGAGGGGCTGTCCTGCGCATTGGGAGATGCTGAGCAGCATCCCAGGCCTATATTCACCAGCTGCCAGAAGCACCCCTTCCCCACTGTGACAACTGAAAATGACTGCAGAGGACTTCCCCAGTGGGCCAGTGGTTAAGACGCTGTGCTTCTGCTTTGGGGGGAACAGGTTTGATCACTGGTCAGGGAAGTAAGGGGCTTCCCAAGTGGCGCTAGAAGTAAAGAACCTGCCTGCCAATGCAGGAGACATAAAAGATATGGGTTCGATCTGTGGGTTAGAAAGATCTCCTGGAGGGCATGACAACCTACTCCAGTATCCTTACATGGAGAATCCCATGGTCAGAGGAGCCTGGCGGGCTACAGTCCTTAGAGTCGCAAAGAGCTGGACATGACTGAGTGATTTAGCACGTACACATGCAGGGAACTAAGATCTTATATGCTACATGGCATGGCCAAAAAAATTAATGTGTAAATGAAATAAAATAAGCTACAGGGCAGGGGTATAAGAGAAGTAAAAATAAATGCCTGCTGACATCACCAAGCGTACTCTGGGGATCAGCCCTGGTTGAGAACCACACTCTTCAAAAAGCTTGGGACACATCAGTGAATAAAACAGATCCCATCATCAACATCTCTCTGTCCCAATCCCCTGGCCTTCATGGGAGGAGACAGACAATGAATGTAATGAAGTAAATTGTGTCTATTCTAGAAAATGACAAATGCTATGGGAAATAATACAGCAAATCAGTAGTGCTGGAGCAGGTATAGTTTTAGAGGGTTGTTAGGGCAAGCTTTGTTCAAAAGGTCCATTACAGTGACTGTTATTTTTGTTCAATCATTGCATGTATTATGACATAAAATTATGTCAGAATCTTGTTTACTTGTTTGTTGCCTACCTTCTCCCCTAGAAGGTAAGCTCTGTGAGGGCCAAAAATATTTCTATTCTGTTCAATATTTTACAGCCAATACTTAGGACAGTGCTGGGCCCAGAATCATACTTATAAATATGTAGGTCAATTTTAGGGACTGGGAACATGAGGCAAATAAGAGCTAAGCAGACAGCTTTTAGTTTCGGCCCTGGTGTTGACAGATATCCCTTACCTCCATGTTCCACCCACAGGCAATACTGATGCTTTCTCTGTGTTAATTGATTCCGCTGGTAATAAAGAAGCTCAATAATTTATTTAGTTTGTACTCAGGGATATTTTTAAATACCTAATTCTTTGGGTAGACTATTAGCCTTCTTCTGATCAGGGCTAACTTGACCACAAAGCCTCTTGCCAGGGAAAGTGCCCTTCATCCTGACAAATCACTTTCCACCCTGACATTATCTTTTTTGGAAGAGAAGGCCAAGGCTCCCTGTCATTGAAGGTGTTCAGGGGGGTCCCCACCCCTACCCTATGACTACTCTACCCTATAGAAGGGACTTGAGCCCTGGATGGTGGTGACAGAGGATGAATGATTCAAAGCTTTAGTGATCATCAAAATCACCCAGAGGGTCCCACCCTGAGATTCTGACTTAGTAGCCTGGAGAGGCGTGCCAGTCCAGTTGATGCCCTGTGTGGCTCTTCCAGGGACCAGTATGAGCAGCGCTGTTCTAAAGGACCCACAGCTTCTCTCATGCCCGAGGTTCTGCTGATCCTTTCTTCCAGACCCAAGATGCAGCTCTCTGGGTCCTGCCCATTCCTTGTCTTCTGTTAACTTTGAATTTGTCTTCTCCTGACATCTTCCATGGCCTTGCCTGGGATCTTAACCATCTTATTTTCCCCTGGTATCCTCCCCTCCTTAAAAAAATAATTCCAGTCTTAGTCACAAAGTAAGGGATTCTTTTCAAAGCCAGAGGTCTATACTGACCTCTGCTGTGAAGAATGTGAGGCCAGGAGACCCTATGCTCCCAAGGAGGTACCATTTGCATGGAGAGACTGGCATATGGATTTGGAACCCTAGAGAAGGACAGAGATATCCCGTAAGGAATTAACAAGCACAGAAGGAAAATATGGCCTCCTTCCAGGGAAGGAGCATGCTTTGTGATGTGGCTAATCTTGGAGGGTTCTAGGGGAAGGTGTGATGTGAGCTGAGCTCTGTACAATTAAAAAAAAAAAAAAAAAAGCAACTATGGGGTTGAGCCATATAAAATTGCTGCTATGCAAGACCTGTTGGCCCGCAAAACCTGAAATTTCGTATGGCTCAATCTAAAAGGATTGGTTTCATGTCTTCTATGTGTCAGTTATATTATCCTCATTTGTAGATGAAAAATTGGAGCCCAGAGAGATTAAGTAACCTGTCCAATGACAGAGAGAGAGAGAAACAGGAAGCCACTGATAAAACTCCACACCCTTGTTGTAAGGTTTTTCTAGCTCAGTGGGTTTCACACTTTGGAGAAAACATCCAAATCCCTCTGACCATTCGGTCCCCTCCCACAGAGGCCCAGTGCCTTCAGGTGGTGGTGCTGAGAATCTGCATTTCGGTCAAGCTACCAGGGAAGATTTGTGCTGCTTGATCCATGGCTTATACTTGGTTCATTACTGGTTTAAGTGGACAAGATAGAAGAAGACACCCTTGAAGGGGTGAGCGAAGGTGGAAGGATGGGCAGAGCCCCAGAAGTGGGAGTGGGCATGGTTTGTGCCAGCGAGAGCAGGACAGCGAACCTGAGTAGGGGTGGAGGGAGCAGGTTGGAACCCTGGCTGTGGAGGGTATCAGGCATGGGCTATCTCCTTCCTTCTGGTCCCCACGTCTCTACCTCCCACCTTGCCCCATCCAAGGAGATAGCATCCAACAGCATCAGCCCACAGGAACTCAGAAACGGTTGTTAGCCTAGATAATTTCCCCAGAGCCACTGATCCCTTCTGCGGAGCATGATAGACCCTATTTCATAAAGGAGACATGAATGGCTGTAATCAGATACAATGTTTGTGACGCTGAACAAAATGAGCAAAGGAAAAAAATATGCAGCCAGGCTATAATTATGGGTGTAATATTTCATCCCATTAGCAAAAAATATCTCAGAAACCTGCTGCCCCGCCTTCTCAGCTAAAAAATTGGATGCTAAGCTGGTGAAGGCAAACAGAGAGAGCAGAGCACTGAAGCAGAGGCCTAATTAATTGCATATACAGTGGGTTTTTTTTTTTTTTTTTTTTTTTTGCGGCTGTGTCTTCTTTCAATTCTG
>SJYV01001165.1:119670-170656 GCA_006410875.1 Neotragus pygmaeus | reverse complement strand
AAGTTTCTGCCTCTGGAAATATGACCACAGCATAAGCTTTTATCACTCAGCTTCTGTCTAGCAGGGACCACGAGGCTGTGGGGAATTGAGTCAATTTTCAATATGGGGTAGAAAAATGTTTCAGTGCACAACGTCCCCTGCCAGCCATCCTCCTGGTGATGGTTTCATGATTGTTTCTTGGAATGTAACATGAGCCGAGACTTGAGGGGTGAATTTAACCAGGTACTAGGAAGATGGGTAAGTGCCAGGTGGCACAGTGGTAAAGAATTCACCTGCCAATGTAGGAGTTGTGTGTTCGATCCCTGGGTCAAGAAGATCCCCCGGAGAAGGAAATGGCAATGCATTCCAGCGTTCTTTCCTGAAGAATTCCAAGGACAGAGGAGCCTGGTGGGCTACAGTGCATGGGGTTACAAAAAGTTGAACATGACTGAGCACACACACGCACCCATGCATGTATTTTTCCAAACAAGGGATGTCTCTGTTTGTCAAGATGGAGATGAGTACGGGGATCCAAGAGATTTCCATATGGTAAAATGACCGGTTTGGAGGTGGTTTGGCTCTGGAGCACGAAGAAGGAGATGTCTGGCTTTCTGTGGCTTCGGTGCCTTGGTGGACGCTGTTGGTTACTGAGATGGGGAGGGCTGGAGAAGAAGTTACCCAGTGGATTCACTAGAGGAAATTTTAACCTTGAGGGGGGCTGTGAGGTACACAGATGAGTGCCTCTCTGGGTTCCAGTCTTGGTGTGACTGTGAAATCTGCCAAGAGCCCCCTCTGAGTTGTCTGGTCTGGGTGGTCACTGAGCTATTGTCTCAGAAGCAATTGATGAGGAGCCTGTCCCTCCTCCACAAGGCTGAAGTGGATGGAATGCACTCGGGTGGAGTAGGGGTGGGCATTTACCACTCAGAAGGAGGCCCGGCCTGCAAAGGGCACTGAGAAGGAAACACAGACCCCTGCGCTCAGTGGTTTACCAAGAGGAAGTGGTCACCACTGCTGGGTTCTGCGAGGTCAAGGAAGGGGACGTCAAAAATTTTTGGCTGGTATCAAGGCAGCCTCTCAGCCCACACACTCATCCTTCACTCACAGGATGCTGGAAACCTTCTCCTTGCCCATCACACCCAGATGTCCTTCTTCAGGTCCCAATTTTTCCTGAGCCAGAGCTTACCCATTGGGCACTGCTGGTACTCACGGGTGCCACTTACAATCAGAACAAAGGAAGGACCTGCGCACGGCTTCTGTTTAGCTTTTGGGCATGAGTCTTTCTGGCATCTTTCAGCTCAAATTGAGAGTATGTGGGAGGGTATTGCTGGAAGGTGATGTCTCCCAAAGGAAGCCATCACTGAACCCTGCTCCTGTCCTCCACATCCCTCCTGCCCCTTCACTTCCTTTCTAGAAGGAAATGGAAGCAAGAGGCCAAAACTGGAGCCTTCTGGATCTATGGATTTCTTTCTTTGTTTTTTTAAAAATTGATTTATTTATGTGGGTGCACTGGGTCTTAGTTGTGGCACCCTGGATCTTGGCTGGAGCATGCAAACTCTTAGCTCTGGTGTGTGGATCTGGCTCCACAACCAGGGATCAAACCCTGGCCCCCTGCAATGGGAGCACAGAGTCTTAGCCACTGCTCCACCAGGGAAGTCCCTGGACCAGCATTTAGAAAAACCAAATGTCTACGGGTTTTGATGAAGCCTGTAATCTGGCATCAAAGTCAATTCACTTCAATTAGATTCAAGACGAATCAACTCAACTCCTCTGTCAGTTTAAATTAATCCAAGGAATTTACAAGAGTCTACCTGTGCTGGAGAAGATGGGAGAGATGAAGACCTTAAGGGTTTGGGGCTAAAGTGATCTCAGAGGAGCCCGCTGGTCTGTGGGTAACAGACTGGGTCCATAGGACAAAGGGGTCTCCTCTGCTGGGAAGAGAGGGGACCAGGGCCAGCCTTTTACAGAACCAGCTTCCTGAGAAGAGGTCAGACACCCACTCATGGGCTGGATATTCATGAGTTGAAAGAGAGGATGCAGCCTAGCCCACCATCTGCCTCTTTCTCAACAAGCTCGTCTACTTCTTACATATCCAAGGAAGGAAGATGGGTCAGTTTTCATCCAAAAAAAAAAAAAAAAAGGCTATTTTGAGAATGGGAACATGGCACACACTTCTGTGGGATGGATGAGGGAAGCAGCCTGCAGGGCCACCCTGTGAAGCTGCTCCCCCTCAAAATTGGGCTGTCCAGACCGAAGGCCCCCTCCCACTCCCATTTGATCTGCAGCCATCACATCTAGGATCCTGAGGCCAGAACATCCACCTGGAAGACCAGAGGCAGTGGGCCCATTGTGCAGATTGACAGCTGAGGCCCAGGGAAGCTAAGGGATCTGCTAAACCATGAGAGCAGAACTGTTTCCTATTTGTTTTCCTGGCCCCCACTCCAGTCTGCTCTAAGTCAGCATTACTCAGATATTTATTGAATTATTGAGGAATGGATTTACTCATGGACCCACAACCACATGGGGGAGAATCAGGGTCTAAACCTCCTCTCCTTCCTTCTCCTCCCCTGGACGGACATGTCCATGCACACTAGGGGACACAGACGAGGCAGCTGGAAGTGACGTGCCCACACCAACCAGACTGAAGCATGAGATGGCAGCTAGGCCATTTCACAGATGAACAAATCGAGACCCAGTGACTCGTCCACAGTCACACGGGGAGTTTAGGGGCAGGAGAACAACAGCTTCACGGAGAGGGCCTAATCCTTCCAGATGGCAAATCTGGGGTCTGCAAACCCAGTGACTCGTCCACAGTCACACGGGGAGTTTAGGGGCAGGAGAACAACAGCTTCACGGAGAGGGCCTAATCCTTCCAGATGGCAAATCTGGGGTCTGCTCACCTCTGCCTTTTCCTTGCTGAGTGACTTTGAGCAAATGATTCAGCCAGTCATTCTGATCTGGGAAACAGATAGTAATCCTCTGTGAGGCAAGGAGGGGAAATGCCTTGCCTAGGTCCTGTCATAGGTGGGCACTAGATCCATGGGATGGCAGAAGGTATTGGAGAAGGCCAAGACTCATACAAATAGCTCATGTTGAGAATTCACAGCTATTCGCTCATCTATGGAATGGAAACTGTTATGTTATCTCCATTTGACATGAAGAGATGAAGCCACATAGGGTAAGTCATGTGTCCAAGGCTGCTCGGCCTGGAGAGAGCGGAGCTGGGACATCCCACTGTGCTATTTGGCTCCACAGGCCGGACTTCCAGGCCAGTGCCTTCTGCTGTCTGCCTCCGGCTGCTGCCTAGCCCGTGACCGTTATCTGCTTCTAGTCTTCCTTCCCCAGCAGCTACGAGATGAGGAAACCTACCAGAAAGGCCTGCCAGCCGTGTTGGACTCTGAGAAGCCAGGACCAGACGTGGGAATGGTCCCTTGCCTTCTCCTTCATCCCCTGACCCCTGCTGCGACAAGGCCAGCTCTGACCCCCTAGCCTCTTCCCGTGAGCAATCTGCAAAGCACTAAAGCAGATGAGGTCTTTGGCCCTGCGGAGTAATCTGGCGGACAGAGGCAAGGAGCTGCTGGCTTTGAAGAAATGGAGCACCCGCTCAGGCACAGAGGCTAGGGGGCTGGGGAGGGAGGTGCCCTGGGAGCTCTTCNTGCAAAGCACTAAAGCAGATGAGGGCTTTGGCCCTGCGGAGTAATCTGGCGGACAGAGGCAAGGAGCTGCTGGCTTTGCAGAAATGGAGCACCCGCTCAGGCACAGAGGCTAGGGGGCTGGGGAGGGAGGTGCCCTGGGAGCTCTTCAGCTGGTAAGACTGTCCCTCTGCCTGCTTCCACCTCCTCCCATCCACTCCTTGCCCTCTACCAAGCGTGGCCTCCTCTCTGGGACATGAAATGTAAATGCTCCTGTTCAGGGAGGAATTCGGGGTGAGCTTGAAGCAGGGAGGCTTTTGCTCTGGCGAAGGGCTCTGGCTAACATGATCTTATTCCCTACTGGCCCATGTGTCCTATGGCAAAGCAGTCAAGTTCAACTTCCTTGCTGAGCAGTCCCTCTCTAGTCCCTCTGACCCCCTCACAGAGGGAACAACCTATACACCCCCATTACCTGTTACCAAAAAGGCACAGGTCAGGGACTTCCTGGTGGTCCAGTGACTAAGATTCTGCGCTCCTAATGCAGGGGACCATGGTTCAATCCCTGGTTGGGGGACTAGATCTCATATGCTGCAACTTAAAGATCCCACATGGACTTCCCTGATGCCAATGCAGAGACACAGGTTTGATACTTGGTCTGGGATGTTCCCACGAACTGTGGAACAATTAAGCCTGTGCACCACAATTACTGAAGCCTGCGTGCCATTGAGCCTGTGTTCTGAAATAAAAGAAGGCACCGCAACGAGATGACCTGGAACTGCAACAAAGAGTAGCCCCCACTACGGCCAACTAGAGAAAGCCCAGGCACAGCCACAAAGACTCAGTGCAGCCATAAGTGAGGAAGTAAATCGTGTGCTGGAGTGGGTGGCCTTTCCCTTCTCCAGGGGATCTTTCCAACCGCGGATCTTTCCAACCCGGGGATCAAACCCAGGTTTCCCGCATTGCAGGCGGTTTCTTTACCAGCTGAGCCACAAGGGAAGCCCAAGACCACTGGAGTGGGTAGCCTATCCCTTCTCCAACAGATCTTCTCGACCCAGGAATTGAACTGGGGTCTCCTGCATTGCAGGTGGATTCTTTACCAAGTGAGCTATCAGGGAAGTCCATACATACATTTATATATATATCTATATATATACACACACATATAAATCTCACATACTGCAACTAAACTTGGCACAGCCAAATAAATAAACTAATTCATTAAAAAAAAAAAAAAGGCACTAAATCACAGTGAGTAATTTCAGAGCCGGATCCTTTCTTAGGCAGCCGAGGCCGGAGGAGAAGATTATCCAAGGGGCCTCCTCTAGTCCCCAGCCAGAGTCCTGCCCCTTCGTGCAGCGCTGTGCCCCCTCTCTATGATTCCTGGGCCTGGAAACTCTTCTGATTCATGTGAGAAAGGTAACAGAGCAGTGGCCAGGGCCAGGTCCTGGGCTGGGTGCAGTGTTGTGGAAGACAGTGCTGTTCTCAGGATTTATTCAAGGACACGTCGGGGACCAGCCTGCGAAGGGAGGCCCAGCCCCTGTGCTCAGCCTCCATGGTGGTGGTGGTAGCTGGGGAGTGGGGGAAAGGAGCTCAGACAGGCATTCTCTGTTGAGCAGTGGCTGCTACCTCCTCTTGCCCCGGTTCCCCTGGGTGTGTCTATGTAGACGGACCCCGGCTTTTTCATGTGTCGGGAGGCAGCACAGCGGAGCCCCCAGGGACCTGCTGGAAAGAGTGAGTTGGCGTTGCGACAGCTGAGGGTCAAGTGTACGCATGGAGCTGAACACAAGCAAGAATAGAAAAGGATGGATAGAAACTCAGCCTATCATTTCAAGGCCTTGACCCAGGTATGGAACAGGGCAATGACAGTGGGGACCCCGGGTTCACCTGGTGTGGCTGCCCACGGGTGGGGGCCCCAGCTTATCCCTCGAGTGGCTGGGCCTCAGCCTTCCTCTCACAGGATGATGCCAGGGCCTGGATCTCTGGAGCCCAGCCAGGCCAGAGTAGGGTCTCCCAGGCCACCTTCCAGGGCCAGGAGCTCCCCTGTGTCCTCCTAGTGGGACTCTCAAGCCCAGGGTTGGCAGAGGCCTCCATGGTTACAGCCCTGAGATTCCAGGCCCCTTTGGACCTTGGCTGGCACTCCAGGCCCCTTGCTCCCTACGCACTGGGGAGAGGGGGTGTCACGAGCCCGCCCGAGGCAACACTGAGGCCAGCTACCCATCTCATCCACCCGCTTCCTCTTTCTGGCCCTGTCCTGCTCCAGCCCATTCCCACCACCCTCTTGGCGCTCAGAGCCCCTTCGCCCTGGGTCTGGTTGTTCAGAGCTTAGACCTCGATCTCAGACCAGTGGGACTGGGAGGGATTTCAGAGACCACTGATGCTCCCACCCATTTTATAGATGAGAACATGAGCCCAGGGAAGCCCCGGGCCCACAGCCACACTGGGGATTAGGAACTGAACTCATTCCTCCTCCCAAAAAACTTTGAATTTTAAAGGGGGCCAAAGAGGATAAGCACGGGATGACCACAGGCATAAAGACAAGCAATCAACTGAGAAACAAAACTGCAGCTCCTATTGCAAAGATACGACTGATGTCTTTAAAGGGCCAGGAGTTCCCACCCAGCAAGGAGAAAACAGCAATGCCCCAGTTCTAGAAACGGGCCCAGGATAGGAAGACAGTTTTTGAAAGAATATATAGATGGCTCTTAAACACATGAAAAGTTTGTCTTCCTCATAAGAGAAATGCAAATGAAAACTTCAAGGAGAGACCCTCTTTCAACCGTCAGATGGGAAAGATCAAAGTGTGGCAGCCCTGTGCGTGGATGGAAAGAGAGTGTGTGGGGGGAGGCAGTGGGGGGACGTGTGGGCAGGAGCAGGAGGCAGGGCCGCCTTGGGGGAGGGCAAGTGGCAGCCCACCACAGCTGCACATGCTCCTCCCCTTGACCCAGCACACCTAGCTCCAAGCCAGCATCCCTCAGAGAAATGTGTGAAGCGTGGACTCTGCATTCATCCTGGCTTTATTTATAAAAGGAAGTGAAGTGAAGTGAAGTGAAGTTGATCAGTCGTGTCTAACTCTTTGCAACCCCGTGGATTGTAGCCCTCCAGGCTCCCCTATCCATGGGATTCTCCAGGCAAGAATACTGGAGTGGGTTGCCATTTCCTTCTCCAGGGGATCGTCCCAACACAGGGATCAAGCCCAGGTCTCCTGCACTGCAGGCAGACGCTTTATCCTCTGAGCCACCAGGGAAGCCCTAACGTTGACAGTCAGCTGAATGGACTGCCCCGGTGGTCCAGTGGCTCTCTGCTTCCATTGCAGGGGGCTTGAGTTCAATCCCTGGTTGGGAAACTAAGATCCCACATGCTAAGTGGTGTGGCCGGAGAAGGCAATGGCATCCCACTCCAGTACTCTTGCCTGGAAACTCCCATGGAGGGAGGAGCCTGGTAGGCTGAGGTCCATGGGGTCACTGAGTCAGGCGCGACTGAGCGACTTCACTTTCACTTTTCACTTTCATGCATTGGAGAAGGAAATGGCAACCCACTCCAGTGTTCTTGCCTGGAGAATCCCAGGGATGACGGATCCCAATGGGCTGCCATCTGTGGGGTCGCACAGAGTCGGACACGACTGAAGCGACTTAGCAGCAGCAGCAGCAGCAGCAAGTGGTGTGGCCAAAAAATAATAATAATAAAATAAAAGGAATAATAACTGGTGTGAGTTGCCATTTTCTTCTCCAGGGGATCTTCTTGAGCCGGGGATCAAAGCCACATCTCTTATGTCTCTTGCATTGGCACGTGATTCTTTATCCCCAGTACCAGCTGGGAAGCCCAAATGATCAATGGGGGGGATATTTAAAAAAACGGTGGTGTCCACACAACAGAATTCTACACGCAACCAGCACAGGGCACTCTGAGCCACACCACATGAAACAGGCACCCTCCCAACCATACACAATCGGCACACAAAAGAATTACTATTCTTTGAAACTGCTAAAGAAGGGTGTGGCTTCTGTGTTCTGATAACCAAAATGCTCCAAGATCTGCTACCGTTTGGGTGAAAAGAGAGGAGACGGATATGCACATGCGCACACCCATGTGCACTCACACAGGTCGTGTGCACAACTGTGTTGGTAAATGCACACGTAATAGTATCCGGAAGGCTTTAGAGAAACTAGTCGAGCTGGAGGCCTGTGCGGAGGGGAGTTGATGAGAGGACCTGGGGATGGAAAGAACTTGGCTTGCATGGGATATCCTTCTGCGTCTTTTGATGCTTTATAGCGGGTCTGCACCATCGATCCTAAGGATATGTCACATACTTGCACCAATAAACGGACCAAAGGGGCGCACAGCNCTGTGCGGAGGGGAGTTGATGAGAGGACCTGGGGATGGAAAGAACTTGGCTTGCATGGGATATCCTTCTGCGTCTTTTGATGCTTTATAGCGGGTCTGCACCATCGATCCTAAGGATATGTCACATACTTGCACCAATAAACGGACCAAAGGGGCGCACAGCACAGCTACTGGGGCTTAGGCAGAGACACACTGGGTATGAACTCCGGGCTGCAGCCCTCCCTTTNAAGGATATGTTACATACTTGCACCAATAAACGGACCAAAGGGGCACACAGCACAGCTACTGGGGCTTAGGCAGAGACACACTGGGTATGAACTCCGGGCTGCAGCCCTCCCTTTGTGGAGTCAAAGGGTCAAGGGGTGTGGCCTGGGGTCAGGACTCCAGGCTCCTGGAGGTTCCCACCCAGCCTCCCAGGCTCTACTCACACAGGGTGGCCTTTCACTTCCTGTGGTCTTTGTGATGTCATCTAGCCTCCTCCCTTGGGGATCCCCAACTCCGCTAGCTGCTGAAATCTCAGCTCCCCGACAGGCTTGCTCCGTCATCATCTTGGTGTCTTGAGATCCTTCCTCAGACCTCACCAGCAGGACTCAGACCCCTGGAATGCCATAGCAGAGGGTCTCCAGCCCTCTCAAATGCTGTTGTTTGTCTGCAGTGTATAACCCACCGCAGCCCTGGGCTCCTGACACAGATAAGGGGTGCTTTGATAACTGCTCAGAATAGTCCCTTCCAGGCTTGGAGTTGATGCCAGAACCAAGGGCTGAGTGAGAAGCCTGGGTAAGCCATTTCCTGTTTTCCTGGTGGTCCTGGGAAGGGGCAGTTGGTTGTGTAGTCCAGCTTTGGGCTAGAACCCCTGCCCTTCTCCACCTCCTTTGCCTGGCACAGGATGGATGCTGTAAGACCGTTCTATAAATGAGGCAACTGAGCCCAGAGCTGTTCAGCCTCAGCTGTGGTGGCAGATGTCTGTCTGAGGAGACCTACTCTCCTAGGCCAGCTTCTTGACTGAGTGACCGTGGGCAAGTCACATCTCCATTCTGAGCTTTGGTTTTCTCATCGGTGAAGTGGGAACAATAATATCTTGTCTCAGAATCACTGGCCCTCAAAGGCCTTGGCTGGCAGGTACCCCTGTGTGGATTATTGCCACATGCTGCCTCTTCCCTAACTTTGATGTGCCTGCATACTAGGGAGTGTGAGCTTCCAGAGTGTCACATTCCTGATCAAGAAGGCACCAGTATGGACAGGGGCCAGTCAGACCTACTGAAGAAGCTGGTGAGCAGGTTAGTTTCTTCATCGGCACCAGGATGCCAGTCCTAGGAGAGCACAAAACCACTTCCTGGCCCAGCCATTTCCTCTTTAAATGATATTAATTGGGGCCCAGTGGTTGGCTGCCACTGAATAAGAACTGCCCACTTACTACACCAACGGGTCCCATTTGGATACCGACTGGCTGCTTTACATGGATTAGCTGATTTTCTCTTTGTGGTCACCCTAAAGGAGAAAGGCTCGTCAGACCCATTTCATAGAGGAGGAAGCTGAGGCACAGAGGGGTGTGAAATTTGAAAGCAGGTGACCTAGGTCAGAGAGGAAGGAAGCTGGAGGTGTAGTCAGCAGGGGGTGGAGGCTCCAGAGCCTAGGAGAAGCCCAGCATCCTCTCTGCTCACTCCAGGGAAAGATGTCCTATCTACCCAGGGCTTTTTCCTTCTCAAAGGCACCAGATTTCCCCCAGAACCTCCCAAGCGAGGAAGCAGGGGCTTCTGCCAGCGGTCTTGGGCTGGTAAGAGCCTGCACTCTGTCTGCTTGGCCCACATGAGCCTCTGGAGTCGGAGGAACCAGGCTCAGTTAGGCTCGATCCGCCTATCAGGTGTCCTCACGCCCACTATGTCACCTGCTGGGACCCGTGGCATGTGACTTCACGATCCCCATGGGAATGTCGGGTCTCCTGGGTTGAAGCAGAAAGTCCATCCGGTGCATCAGGAGGACCNAGGCTCAGTTAGGCTCGATCCGCCTATCAGGTGTCCTCACGCCCACTATGTCACCTGCTGGGACCCGTGGCATGTGACTTCACGATCCCCATGGGAATGTCGGGTCTCCTGGGTTGAAGCAGAAAGTCCATCCGGTGCATCAGGAGGACCGCCACACCTACCCTCCTCTCTCTACTGATTTTGAGGAAGCGGGGGACCAGAAAGAGGTAACTTGCCCAGGAGGCCTGGTGTGTGGGAGGCAGGCCCAGAACTGAGATCCTGGCCCTGAACACAGAGCCTTTGCCTCTCTGGGTGCCTGACATGAATGGGGCTGAGCTCACCATGTTCAAACTAACCCCCGGCCTCTACTGGCTTCCCACCGCCTACCTGCCCACCAGGGCTTGAGAAAGGAAGCCTAGCTCCCAGGTGCCCTTGTCACTTCTTCCATGCTCATTTGCATGAGCTTGGGGTCGCTGTGGGGGTGACCTCAGGCGGAGCTGCCTGTGGCTGGCTCTGTTGTCTGCTGACAGGCTGACCACGAAAGCCACACCAGGTGGGGGAGTGTATATGGAAGGGCTGTCACACAGCCACTTCCGTGGCCTGCAGCAGCTGGTGGCTGTGGGGGAGGATGGGCCCTGGGGACCCTCTGCCTCCCTTCCAGGTCCCCCTTATGCCACAATAACAGCGGTCTCAGAGGCAGGATGGACGTGTCCCCTTCTTTCGCTCCTCACCTGCCCAAGAGCCTGCAGGGGGCTCCTCACTTCCTCCTGCTGACAACCTAAGTTCAGCCTTGGTTTCTGGATCTTTTGAGATCTGTCATTGCCATGTAAGCCTTTAAGCCAGGCTTGTTCCTCCATCCTCCTGCTCCATCCCCACATCGCCACTTTTGCTATAGCCACTGTTCCTGCTTGTGCCTTCAGTCCCTACTCTCCGCTCCATCTGCTCAAGTCAACGCTTGCGGGATTCCTTTAAGCTGAGCAGAAGCCCCCCCTCTCCCTAGGGTGGGTGCGATGGCAGCACAACCCTCTGCCAATGCCACGTGCCACTTGTCCAGTCTCCGCCCACACCCAGCGCCTTTGCTACACTCCTGCCAGGGCTGCTGGAAACAGGAATCAGAAAGGCTTCAGGAAAGCTCCGAGTGAGAAGCCACTCAGACTGAAACAGCTTTGGCCTGTGAAGGCCACCCACAAATCCCCAGTGAGAGTGGAAGCAGGTCACAGGCACAGCCTGGGGAGAGGGTTGGCTCCTGACCGTAAAGGTTGTGAGAACCATGCTCACCAGGGACCTCTCTGAGACCCTGGAGTGTTCTCTGATAGTTCCAGTGCCCTGGCTGGCCCAGGTGCAGCCCTCCCTGGGCAGAGGCATCATTGTCTCTAAATGACTTCAGCTGCTGCTGCTGCTAAGTCACTTCAGTCATGTCCGACTCTATGTGACCCCATAGACAGCAGCCCACCAGGCTCCCCTGTCCCTGGGATTTTCCAGGCAAGAGTACTGGAGTGGGGTGCCATTGCCTTCTCCNATCATTGTCTCTAAATGACTTCAGCTGCTGCTGCTGCTAAGTCACTTCAGTCGTGTCCGACTCTATGTGACCCCATAGACAGCAGCCCACCAGGCTCCCCTGTCCCTGGGATTTTCCAGGCAAGAGTACTGGAGTGGGGTGCCATTGCCTTCTCCAAAATGACTTCAGCAGCCAGGTTATTATTCTAACAATTGGGATTACCATGCACAACCTCAGGCTTCCCTGGTGGCTCAAACGGTAAAGAATCTGCCTGTAAGATGGGAGACCCAAGTTTGATCCCTGGGTCGGGAAGATCCCCTGGAGAAGGGAATGGCAACCCACTCCAGTCTTCTTGCCTGGAGAATTCCACGGACAGAGGAGCCTGACAGGCTACAGTCCATGGGGTCGCAGAGTTGGACACAACTGAGCGACTATCACACATGCATAGCTTCAGATTCTAGTTTAAGACATTAAGTGCATCCTTACAACAGCCCATGGGGCAGAGCAGATGTCAAGACCACTCTTCCCTCCCGAGTCATCTGGTTGGGTAGCTCCCTAAGCCTGGTCTCCAGGCTGGATCCTTATCTCCCAAATCCCATTCTCTCTCTATTACATGGGCTTCTCAGGTGGTGCTAGTGGTAAAGAACCTATCTGCTAATGCAGGAGACATAAGATCATAGGTTCAATCCCTGGCATGGCAGCCCACTCCAGCCTTCTTGCCTGGAGAATTCCATGGACAGAGGAGCTTGGTGGGCTACAGTCCATAGGGTCACAAAGAGTCAAACTTGACTGAAGCAACTTAGCACAGATGTACGCAGAGACTTAACATCTCATAGGGTGGTGGCCTGAGAAGCTGAAGGGTCTCAGTTAAAGTTTCTGCACCTGCAGGAACTTAGCTACCAGCTGGGTGATCATCAGCAAGTCTTGTTACCTCTGTTGATCCCTGATGGTTCATCTGAAAAGTGGTGTAAGGAAAGCCATCTTGAAGGGTCAAAGTGAGTTCCCGGAGTGAAGTGGCCCTTTGATACACTCTGCACCTGGCAGTGTTTCGTCCATGCTGACTGTTAGTGTGTTAGTGAAAGTGTTAATCGCTCAGTTCAGTTATGTCCAACTCTGTGCAACTCCATGGACTGTAACTATCCAGGCTCCTCTGTCCATGACATTCTCCAGGCAAGAAAACTGGAGAGAGTTGCCATCCCCTTTTCCACGGGATCTTGTCGACCCAGGGAGCAAACCCAGGCCTCCTGCATTGCGGGAGGATTCTTCACCATCTGAGCCACCAGGGAAGTCCTTCTGTTAGTGTGGCTTCTGGTTAGAACACCTTTTATTGTGGGGACAAATCCTGGTCCCTTCTCTGAGGCTGGACTCGTCCTGCCTCATGTGTGTATGAGCAACAATAGCCTCTTCTGTTTGTGGGGCTTCTAACTGATTGTTTTTGTGTGCTGGAGCTTCCATCAGCCCCTCGGGAATTTGAGGCAGTAGGATTATTTTCTGTACTTGACAGATAAAGGAGACAGAAAAGCTTGGCAAGGGCATCAAGTCACCCAGCAACAGCAGGCCAGCCAGGACCCAAACCAGAATGTCCAGTGCCAGTTCAATGGGGATTTTCCTGTAATATTTCCCCGGTTGCCTGTTCATGCTTCACTTGAGCTCTTTTCAAAACCGAAATCAAATTCCCGAGACTTCTCAAAAACCACACCAAATGGACATTTTCCCCCTCTGCCTGGGGCTAAGGCTGTTGGCCCCAGATGCCAGCGCTGGGTGTTTATTTAAAGCAACCACACCTCCCGTGCTGGCCCATCTTTCTCACTCTGCATTTGTGGTCTGTGCAGCTCTCACTCCCCGACGCAGTTGGTTCTCTCTGTAATCTAATGCTCAGGCTTTCCTCTCTGGGCCTCACGATCCCCGTGTTCTAGAAGGTCTCTGCGGTCTCATGGGTTTTGTTTCCCCACAGTACCCTTGGGTGCAAGGTAGCCAAGCTGTCACGAGGGAGCAGCTTCATCATTTCCATAGCCTGNTAAAGGAGACAGAAAAGCTTGGCAAGGGCATCAAGTCACCCAGCAACAGCAGGCCAGCCAGGACCCAAACCAGAATGTCCAGTGCCAGTTCAATGGGGATTTTCCTGTAATATTTCCCCGGTTGCCTGTTCATGCTTCACTTGAGCTCTTTTCAAAACCGAAATCAAATTCCCGAGACTTCTCAAAAACCACACCAAATGGACATTTTCCCCCTCTGCCTGGGGCTAAGGCTGTTGGCCCCAGATGCCAGCGCTGGGTGTTTATTTAAAGCAACCACACCTCCCGTGCTGGCCCATCTTTCTCACTCTGCATTTGTGGTCTGTGCAGCTCTCACTCCCCGACGCAGTTGGTTCTCTCTGTAATCTAATGCTCAGGCTTTCCTCTCTGGGCCTCACGATCCCCGTGTTCTAGAAGGTCTCTGCGGTCTCATGGGTTTTGTTTCCCCACAGTACCCTTGGGTGCAAGGTAGCCAAGCTGTCACGAGGGAGCAGCTTCATCATTTCCATAGCCTGTGGGACTCCCCCGAGGTGGGTACTGAAGCTAAGCTGGCTTGCTCTGAGGCCCTGAGGAAGCCACTTTCCTTTCAGTGGGGGCTAGTGGGCTAGAACCAGCCTCTAATCACAGAACCCACCGCCCCCAGGACGTCCTCCTCAAGGGGCAGGAAAGAGGGAGAGGGAGGGGAAGCCAGGTGGAGCAGAAGCGGAGAAGCGTGATGCATAGCATAGTGTCTGACTCTCTGCAACCCCATGGACTGTAGCCCACCAGGCTCCTCTGTGCATCGGATTCTCCAGGCAAGAATACTAGACTGGCTTGTCATTTCCTTCTCCGGGGATTTTCCCAGTCCAGAGATTGAACCCACGACCCTTGAGTCTCCTGCATTAGCAGGTGGATTCTTTACCACTGCGCCACCTTGGAAGCCTCAGGAGCAGAGAAGTGCCCCTCCAAGCTCCAGCGCTGCTCTCTTAGCCAGGACAGTTTTTTTGATAGGCAAGAGACTCGGGCCCGACTGGGGCTGGACCCACCGCCCTGTCTCCTTCAGAAGTGGAGCTGTGGACACCTGCTCCTCTCGGAACTGTCCCAGGAGAGGGAGATGGAAACGGCCGCCCACGCCTTTCTCAGGGGGCCTCCCACAGCCTCCCGCTCTGCTAGGAAAATAAGTCAGCCTGGTCAAGTCCCAGGAGTCCCAGGCAGGCTGGAGTGTTGTGGCAGGGCTCTCTGGGCCTACTTCCTGGCTCCTGGCCTTTGACCCCCTTGACTTCTCTGCCTCAGGGAATCCAAGGCAGCTTAGACCCCTGGCTGTGGGCCAGGAAGACCTGAGTTCTAGAAGACCCAGCTCTGCCAGTTGCTGTGTGACGCTGGGCAAGTTACTCAGCCACGCTGAGCCTCTGTCATCTTGCCTGAAAAAAGTTTGAGGCTTAAATAAGACAAGAAAGCCTGCGGGTTGGCTTAGGGTGAGTCCCTGAAACCAGTAGCTACTATGTCACCTCCATTTCACAGGTGGGGCACTCGGGGCCAGATCTGTGGCCTAAAAAGTTTCATTTCCTGGCTTGTTTATAGAAGGCTTCTGCCCACTATAATGAATGGGTGAGTGCATGACCACCCAAAGCGGGTGGGCCAACCGTCCAGCCAGAATGCTGACAGGTAGATTTCAGTGACAGGCTGGTCAAGACCTGGAAAAAAGGAAACAGCTGCTCAGAGAGAAACTGCAGGCTCCGATGAAGTGCCTACACAGTCAGAGAGAGGAGGAGCCGGTGTGAGCCCAAGGACCTATAGACAGCTCCCTGGAGGCTACAAGACTGGTCTGGGGTCAGGACATCATTTAAGGACCAGAGTGGGGAGGGTGCTTCAGCGGGGCGGGAACAGCACAAGCCAAGATTTGTTTGGAATACATGGTACAGAAGAGAGGAGACCCAAGTGAGAGCCAGGACCCCACGGTCCTTGCCCTGAATTCTTGCCCTCCCTGGGCCTCAGAGGGAAGAGACCCGGATGGTCATGGCCTACATTCACTGAGTTCTTCTTTTGTGTGGGCACAGAGAGGACTTGACTCAATCCTCAGCACATCCCTATGAGGACCCACACTTTGTGGACAGGGAGCTGNTTTGCCCTCCCTGGGCCTCAGAGGGAAGAGACCCGGATGGTCATGGCCTACATTCACTGAGTTCTTCTTTTGTGTGGGCACAGAGAGGACTTGACTCAATCCTCAGCACATCCCTATGAGGACCCACACTTTGTGGACAGGGAGCTGAGATGTGGAAGGGGATGGGCAGCTTGCCCAAGCTCAAGAACGCAGGAGGCTGGGGCAGCCTGATGCACTGCTCCGCTGCTCACACCTCCTGGGGTATGGAGGGCAGAGACCTAGCCCGAAGGAGTAGACCGCTGGTGCAGGCACTCTGGAGCCTTGTAATCTGTGCTGCTGACTGCACAGAGCGGCTGTTAGCTCTGTTAATAATGGCATCTCCGTGGCAACCTGCTGGGCCTGCCCTTGAGACCATGCTGGCAGGCAGCTCCTGCCAGTCTGCACAGCTGCCTGGTTCTCCACATGGACAGGCAGGAGACAGCCCAGGATCGGAGAAGGCTGGAGGCTTCTGTCCAGGGTCTGAGGGAACCGGTGCCACTTAGGTCTCAACTGTCCCCAACTGCAAAGGGACATCTCATGCCCTCTCGACCTGCGATGCAGGCTGGGTAATGCTGGGGTTGACAGAAGGGCTGACAGATAGTTGGACTGACTCCCAGAACAGTGCTCTTTCCCACCACCTCCCAGGAGGAGGAACTGTCCTCAGCTTCAGTCTTCAAAAGCCACGCTGGGCTTCCAGCGTGGATCCTGCTTTCCAGGGCACGTGGGGCTCGAGGTGTTCCAGAATGGCCTCCTCGTGGGCTTGGGCTGCAGAGAGGGGAGGGAGATGCATGAGGGATCAGGGAGTCGGAGGTGACCCCAGCCAGTGCTAGGGTGTCAGGGGCTGAGGGGGGCCTGCAAGGGTAGAGTCCCAGATTACAAGGCTCTGCTAATTAGTTCATTTCATTTTCAAAGTGGAAAACAACCTTACAGCTGGCCCTGGCATTCCTCTAGGGAAAAGCATAATCTCTGTTGAGAGAACTGTGTGGATGGACCTCTGGGGTAGGAGGGGAGCCCTTCAGAGGAGGAGAAGGGCTCCTGGTGGAGGGGAGAGGGGATCCGGGGCTCCCGAGCCAGCAGTGAGGGTGGGACGCATGGGCCAATGCCCAGACATTCCATCATTTGCTGCCAGGTCCGCTGCACAGCCTGAGGAGTGGGCTGTGGCCATGGAGAGCCTGAGACAGAGGGGCTGGACCCTGGGCCCCCAGCGAGCACCCAGGAGCTGGCCAGGCTTCGGAAGAAAGCTCTGAGCCCCTTCTGGTCATTGTATTGGGCACTAAGTCCAGATCTCACAGGACAGGAAGGCAGGTTATGCTTAACCCTATTCTGCAGGTGGGACCCAGCCCGAGACCACCTCCCAGATGTTAAGTGGTGATCAGGGGTTCCCTGCCTCTAAACTCACTGACCAGTTTGGTGCAAACAGTGACAGCTGTCCACGTTCATCTTCAAATCCGCCTTCTCTCTCCTTTCCTTCTTCCAGCCCCTCAATAACTCCCTCTCTTCCCCCCTTTCCTTCCCCATCTTCCAAATCAGAGAGAAAAGGATGCTTCAGATGCTCCCAATAAGGCCCTGGTGACATCCTGCTCCAGCCCTGGGGTGGGGGAGCTACTTTAAAACTGGCCCCTGAAGAGGGCAATGCAGATCCCCAAGGCAGAACTCTCTCCGGGGCATCACAGCTCTGGGCATGGGAGGAACAGGCCAGAGGATGGGGGCAGACATTCTGATGCTGAGAAGCAAAGCACAGGCATGCCAGGATGCCATAAAGCTCAGTCTAGCACAGCAAAGTGGCAAAAAGGAAGAATAAAACACCCGTCTATTTAAAAGAGTAACGACAGGGAAAAATACATTTTCATCAGCTCGTCTTCTTGCGGCTGAGTCCCCGCAGCAAGTTCCAAATTCCAACGTTAGGAAATAAATCAAAATAACTTTGCTGTGTTTAGCCTCATTTTGCCGCATCGCTCAGCTCTGAGTTAAAAAGCAACAGGTACCGTGGTGTCTCTCCCAGAAACACAGGAACGGTTTTAAAATGCAATTATGGGGGCTGGTGGAAGGGAAGGGGAAAAATGTTTTTCTTCGATTGATGTATGATTGCCCCCATGCTGTTTGGAATCGTATTTTCGCTGAGCTCTGCTAAGAAGTGCTATTTGCAGGGAGCCTGACAGACGGAAGCGATTGGGTTTGGCAGGTCTAAATGTATTATTTTAGCAGGTCTCCAAGGAAAGATTCTGGGAGGGGCGCTGGCCTTTTAAAGTGCAGAGGACAAGGGGCTGCTCAGCCTCCTTCCTGCTTGTCAAGACCAATCAGCCAGCCTGGAAACAGCCCCTGAGCCTTCTGGAGAGGCCTGCCTCCCCTCTCCCCCTGCCTCAGCCTCCCCCCTCCCTTCCCTGCAGCCCTCAGCTCCCACTTGACAAATCCCACCAGTCTTCACTTAGCCAGCAAGGACTTCCCCAGTGAATGGAAGAGGCCTGGCTCTCTGCTAGGCACCGGAGGGCTGATGATAGGGGGCTTGGGTCAGAGGGGGCTGGGAGGCTGGGCCTGGGGGATCTCAAGTAGAGAGAAAGGGGGCAGCACAGCCTGGAAGTCTGGCACATTTGGCACATTTGAATGTTCGGGAAGACATCCGTGACAGGAGCTAGGTGGCAGCCACAGTGAAAGGCAGTCATGCTTTCGAGATAGAAATGTTCGGAAGGAAAAGGGACAACCAGAGCGCACGCAAGGCAGAACTATGGTGTGACGTGAGTAGGGTAGGCATCTAATGATCAGTGTTCACCCTGCGTGAGCCCCTGTGATTTATTTAACAGGCGCTGCTGTAAACACTTTACATGTATTAACTGACTTCATCATGAGAACCACTGGTAGGTTTGGTTGCCATCCTCATTTTACAGAGGGACCCGAGACACAGGGGGATGAAGCACCCTGCCCAAGGTCACCCAGCCTGGGAGGAGCAGAGCTGGGCCTGAGCCCACTCTTCTACCAGCTCTACTGTAGGAAACCAACAGGGACCCACCCTGGGACTCACACCCAGGCAAGACTGGACCAGTAGCCCAGCAGTCTCCTTTACTGGGCTCTTACAGTGTGCCAGGCACTGGGCTCCTCTGGGAATAAGGAAATGAATGAAACCCAGTCCCTGCTTTCGAGAAATAGATGATCACAGGAAGAAAGTGGTCATTTAAGCAATTAAAACAAATACAATGGAAGGCAAAGGTACAACAATAAAGAGTTTGCAAAACACAGAAACAGCACAAAGTGGTAGCTGATTTACATCAGTCTCCTTGGAGGCTGAGGCAGAGAAATCTTCCTGGAGGAGGTGATGTCTAATCTGAGTTTTTAAGGATGAATAGAGGTTGCATATGAACAGGAGGGGGAAGTGTAGGGAATAGCAAGTGAAAACACTGGATGAAGCCAGGGTGGAGGGAGATACTGAAAGATTTGTGAGCCATGCTGGAAGAGTAAAGTGAGGTCAGTGATGGAGAGGTTGTGAGCAGAGGGAGCAGCTGATTCAAGCTTGGAAGTTTAGAAGCGCTGGGGTAGGAGCCCAACAGATCAATCACGCTCAGTTGTGTCCGACTCTTTGCGACCCCATGGACTGTAGCCTACCAGGCTCCTCTGTCCATGGGANACTCCGGGAGATGGTGATGGACAGGGAGGCCTGGCGTGCTGCGATTCATGGGGTCAGGAAGAGTCGGACATGACTGAGCAACTGAACTGAACTGAACTGAACTGAACAGTGAAAAGTAGCTAGTCCTTAAGCAATTCTATTATCACAACTATGATTAATGAACATACTTCAGTATAGTAAGTCCCCTACATACAGACGAGTTCTGTTCCAAGAGTGATTTTGTAAGTCTAATTTGTTCCTAAGTCCAACAAAGTTAGCCTAGGTACCCAACTAACACAATAGGCTATATGGTACTATACTGTAATGGATTTATAACACCTATCACTGCTGCCTTTACTCTTGCTTCTGGACATCTTAGGATACTGTATACTCTATACAGTACTGTGAAGTACACAAAAACGCAAGCACTCATGGAGGATGCACACATGTGACAGGGTACACCAGACACCTGAACTAACTTACAAGACTGGACATGCGAACACACGTTGTACCTTTGAAAGTTCACGACCTGAGGGTTCGTACGTAGGGCACTTAGTGGGCATGCAAGGTCCTGCACACAAAGTCTGCGTCTCCTCTCTAATTCAAGCTTTTTACCCCCCTCTCCCTCCTTTATTCTCTCTCCTCAGTGGCTCTTTCTCTGCTTAACTTTCCCTCCTTTCTTCATCCTCCCACCCCTTTCCTCTAACGATCCTCTTAGCATCTACCTCTTCTTCCTTCCTTTCTTAACTGTGGTTAACTGGACTGGATAGGAAACTTAGATTCTGGAAAGAATGGTATTACTAGCCTGGTTCTACTTGGGTTACATTCTTCTCTCTCCCGGATTCCAAAACCTCCTCCTGGAAGTTTTTCTCACTAATCAGGAAGGTGCTTGAGTGTTTCACATGTGAATGAGTTATCACCTTCAAAATTAGCCTTGGATTTCAACCTCATTCTTAGGGCAAAACCTCATGAGTGGTGCTAACACATGTATCCACTCATGTGTTCATTCATCCATCTATCTATTCGCTCGATCCACAGAACATTCTGAATCCCTGTGGTAAGCACCAGGGAGGTTGAAATGAACACAGCCCACTAGCCGAGCCAAACACACAAAAGCCTAAATGATAATAGACTGTAATATAAATCAGAGTTGAAAGCACTGGCCTGTGGAAATGGAGCCTGGAAAGGGGATTGAAGAGTGATCAGAGAGGTAGAAGGAGGATCAATAGAGACTGGTGTCGGAAAAACCAACAGAAGAAGGTTTCAGAGCAGGGGAGATGCCACAGGTCAAAGGCAGTTGAGTGGTCCAGAGCACAAGAACAGATGGAAGAGTGGATAGAAGCTCTCCACACAGATCTGACCACAGGAAGTTGCTGGTGACTGTGGTGGGGCAGTTTCAGTAGACAGGGATGGAAGCCAGGGAGGTCATGGATGCTACAGAAATGGAGGTCAGGGAGGACGTGGGTGCTACAGAAATGGAGAACTTCAGTGCACAGAACTCCGCAGAAGTTTGACTGGATGGATGGAAGAGAGAAATAGGGCAGTAGATGGAAAGAGACAAGCAGATAGAGAGTTTGGGGATTTTTTAGGATGGAAGAAGTTTCAGCAATATGACAGATCCCACTGCCTCCACCTGGAACAGGGAAAAAAATCATTCATTTCCCTCTTTCCTTGCTTTTAGAGGGTCCCAGTCCTCATCAACACCTGTCATGTGGAGGGTGGGCAGGGAGCCTCTGCTAGTCCTGATTCTGCTAGGGGATCTGGAGCCAGCAGACCACCCACCCCAAAACTGGCTTTTTAAGTTCCAGCTGCAGGATCCAGTTAAGTGTGTGTCATGGTTGGTTGCAGAGGGCACCCAGGCCCCAGAAACATGTTGGCTGGGAAGCCTGGTAGTCCTTTCCCATGCAGAGTGACTCTCCAACACACCTTGGCTATTCAGGTGAGCCCTTCAGAAGGAGTGAGACTTGCAGGATGCTTCTCCAGGCCCTACAAACTTGACTGCTTGGTTCATTTCATGCACAGACCTGAGTATCACCACTCCTGGGTCACTCTTCCTGAACATTTGACAAATGCACAAAGACTGGCTGGAGCCAGCAGAGTCCTGCCCCTCNCAAGGAGCCTGCAAGATGAAAACCCTCCGATTCCCAAGTCTCCTCTGTTGCCACCGGAGCAGCAGATCCAGATTGCCAGAAAGTTCTTGTCACACGCCTCTGTTGGTGGAGGTCACCCTGGCTGGGGACAGGGGTCTGAAAGCCTTTCTGGGGCACTCAGGTGGCCTACACTGTGCCTTTGTGTGAGCTGAAAAGCAGTGCCCTCTCTCAGCAGACACGGCCCGTGCAGGGCTTTAGGCCTGGCTAGTGGACCCAGGGTGGGTTTCAGGTTCCATTTCCCCCCAAGCCACACCCCCATTCCTGCCACGATGCCTGAGAGTGTACCCCCGGCACAAGCTTCTCCAATGGCCCCACTTCTGCCTTTCTGGAGGCCAGCCAAGCCCAGATCCTGACCCAAAGTCTTCAACACAGTAGAACTTTCATGAAAACGAAATGAGGCTTTCGTTCCCTCCCCTCAACCTGGCAGATACTGGGAAAGGAAAAACACTTACATAAACAGGAATCACAGCTCTGCTTTCCTAGAGAAGGCAACAGGACTGGGGGACCTGGCTCCTGAGTGGTAAAGAATCTCACCTTGGGAGGTGGACACAGAGAACAATTACAGCTAGAAGGGCAGCTTCGCACCAGACCCGGCTGACCGGCCAAGCCCTGCCCCCAGCATAAGGGGATTTGTTTTGTCCCACTGGGCCCCGTGTCTGGTGGCTTCTATGGGAGGAGAGAAGCCTCATTCTGGACAATGGAGAAGGGAGGTGAGCAGGGGGAGGGTGCGATCGGCTGGCCCAGGACGACGCCCATCTGGGGACCCATTCCGCCACACAGTCATTCCGTGACATTGTGCATGGCAGATGTCAAGCACAGATTAAAAACCAGTCCATCTTGCTATTATTATCCCTAATTACTCACTCACGAGCTGAAGGCTCCCTGCAGAGGAAACTGGCTCCATCTCAGGCCCTGGGCCTCATGGGCCTGTGAAGAATTCCTTTTTCTGGGCTTTTGTGCTTTTTTTCCAACCCCCTGCAGTGAAACTCCTTCCCCTCAGCCTCCCTAAGCTTACATGCTTGTGCGAGCACACACACACACACACACACACACACAAGCATCCTTGCTGCTCCCTGGCCCCCAGCTCACTGACTGCCTGCTGGCTCTCAGGAGTGAGGCTGATATGGGTCCTGGCACAAAGGTAACCAGTAACAGGGCAGTGCCAATGGCACAGGATCCCAGGACTCGGCTTCTGCACAGTGGGACCCACACACCCTGAATTCACTGCCAAACCTGCAGATGGGTGTGTCTCCTGCCTTCTCCCTGCCTCCACCGCAGAGGTTCCCCTGCCCAGCCCAGACCCACAGACACCCGTTCAACCCATTAGCCCCTTATCTTCTGTGTCCTCAACCTGGCTCCGGGCGCCTGGACAACAGCCTCTTCTGTCTTGAAAACATCCCTTTCAGGGCCAGCTATTACTCCACCCTGGCCTTCCCTTCACAGCCAAATCTCTTAACCAGGGGTGTCTGCACAAGCATTTCCCACTTCCTCACCTCCCACCTCTCTCAGTCTGGCTTTGGTCCCTCCAGGCCCCAGGGGCTGGCCTCTCACAGCCACCTCTGACCTCTTTGTTGCTAAATCTAGTGGGCGCTTTTAACTCCACATCCCACATGGTCTGCGGACGGGAGCCAAGGCTGCCGACCACTTCCTCTTCCTGACACACTTTCTCGCCTTGGTTGCCGGCCACCATTGTCTCCCCGCATGCCCCACCCCCTGCTGCTGGCAGCACCATCCAGGTCACAGGCACAGCATCCTCTCTTCCCACACGTGTGTTGCTTGGAGGTCTGCTCTCGGCTCACACACCTTTACTTGCCATCTCTGAGTTGATAAGACCCCCACACCTTTGCACGTGGACCTCTCTCCTGCCCCTTAAGTCAGCATTCTGCTGCCCTCCGGACATCTCACCAGGTGCTTCGCATTCAGCGTGTCCACAACTGAGCACATCATCCCTCCTCCCAAAGGTCTTCTCCCATCTGGGCCAGGAATGGGTACCACTTCCTCCCATTTGCAAAGGCCAGAAACCAGAGCACCGTCGTAGATGCTGTTCACATTTCACAGGCAGACCAGCAGTTCTTTCTGATCCTTTCCTTGCCCTCCCTGCTTCCCTCATCCTTCCCAGTCCTCCCCCGGCTGGTGCCTTCTGTTGCCTGGCCAGGCTCCTTCCTTCCCTAGGACCCTGCAGAACAGCTGCAGTGAGCTTTCAAAATGCCTCCTGGATTCTAACAGTCTTCTGCCCAAACTTTCACGAGCTCCCTGTCACCCTGAGAAAGCAGTTCAGGGTTCCCAACATGTCCTGCACCTGGGACAGGTACACCCCCCACTGTCCTTCCACATACAAGCACTGTCTGCCCTGGGTGTTCTAATTCTCTCATGATCCATCTTCCCCGTCTCGTGGCCTAGCTGGTGGGTGCTCTGTTCACCCTCAGCTTCTAGCTCAGCCGTCCTTCACCCCAGGGGATTTCCTAGAGCTCCCATCTTCCCTAGCTCTCTCTCTTGGACTAGGCACCTCTCACACAGCTCCATACTGGCNGTCTCGTGGCCTAGCTGGTGGGTCCTCTGTTCACCCTCAGCTTCTAGCTCAGCCGTCCTTCACCCCAGGGGATTTCCTAGAGCTCCCATCTTCCCTAGCTCTCTCTCTTGGACTAGGCACCTCTCACACAGCTCCATACTGGCTCGCTCCTAACCCTTTTTAGTCCACAGGGTCCAATGCCCTCTTCCCATGGCCACCCTGTCCAGGGACCAGCCTGGAGTTCAGAGCCCAGGGTGCATCACTGTGTCCCAGGAATACGCCTCTAGGGTGTTGCTACCTTGCTGCTGGTGGACGGCCACAGTAGAGACCTAGGTGGAATCCCCACATCACCCTCATCTTGCTTTCCCCACTTCCTTTGGTGAGACAATCAAGGAGCACTTATTTCAAAAGAACTTCCTAAGTACTTGTAGTACTGGGGCCACTGTCTGGTCCTGAGGGCCACCACCCTGCCCTCAGACAGCTTCCAGGCCACGTGGGTGGACGGGTCTGCAGAGCCGCCACCCTAAGTCTGCAGTCTGGAAAAGGGCCAAGCCATCCTTGCCTAGAGGGTTCCATATGTCACCACCAGGACCTTGCCCGCCACCTGAATCTGCATCCACAGAGAGTCCAGACCTTCTCTTCCTGAAGGGTTTCTGGGTGGGCCAGTCCCCACCTGGAGCCAAAGGCCCTGGCGGGGTGGGTAGGAGATGGGCAGAGGCGGTATTCTCGTTTCTTCTAGTTACTCAAAGGCATCAGGCCTTGTGTGGTTGGGAAAACAGGGCTCATGCAAATAAAAAACAACTCCAGTGAGGTACTGACCAGAGGCCCATAGTCCAACAGGGTAAGGGGCCCCTCTAACAGGCCATGACCCGCTGCCGCCTCACTCTGGTCTGATACCCCGTAGGACTCACCATCCTGAATCATAATCATGATGGGATCCTCATCCTCAAAGTGAGAGTAAGACCACTGGCTCCTTCAGAAACTGGTGAAAATTTTCAATGAGAAGGTGCACGAGGCCTCTGCCTGGCGCCTGGCATCCAGTAAGCATTCAACAGACAGCAACTCTCAGAATCTTATTACTCATTACTGACATTCCCATTAAGAGGTCAGGGCAAGCTGAGGGTCTCAGAGTGTCTAGACTTCCCTCCAAGGGAGGAGTACATTTCCCCTTGCCTGCTCTGGGCACTTCTTTTGCCTTCCAAATTCAGCAGGTCATGTACACCTGTAGAGATCCCAGCTCAGATCAAACCTCAAATATGTAGTCTAAGGGCCAGAAATACCTCCCTTGCTCTCAGCCCAAAGACGCTGGCCTTCCTTCCCTGACTTGTCTCTCTCCACCCAGACCTGCATGAACCAGAGGTGGCTGAGCAGTGCCTTGTAAATATGTACAAAGGAGGCGGCTGGGGCTCCCTCAGTCAATGCCCCCCTACCCTCAAGAGATCAATAGAGCTAATGCAGCAGTCTGGAGTGCCATCAGCCTGGACAATGTTGCCCGTGGACCCGCTGTTTATTTTCCTCCGAATCTCTCTTCGAGCCTCCGGCCCTCAGGGCTACCCACACCTGCTGCCCCAGGTGGCAGCCAGTGTGCCTGCGGGCCTCCCTGGAGCCGTGACCCTGGAGGGCGAGCAGGAGGAGGGTAGGCTGGGGGGCCGTCAGCCTTCAGGCGGCTGATGTGGAGGTCTTAATGAATATGAATCGCCTCCCCCTCCACGGAGCCGGCCCCATCAGATTCCTTCACACCTCGCCGAGCCCAGAAAGGTTACTCAGAATTAAATGTAAATCACATATTTACTGGTATGAATCAGATCACAGTGTCACTTTCTCACAACACAGAGTTTAATCACGCCGCAGCCCTCAGGGTTTCTGCTTTCTGGCGGCTGCACCTGGGCTCACAGAAGAACAGAAGACCAGCTCACAGCCCTTCTGATGTGGGGGTGGGTGGGTGTGGACGCCCCTGGAGCCTGGGAAAGGGCAGCGGACACAGCGGGAGACCCGACACTGATGTGTCCAGCCCTTTGGTGCCCAAGTCACGGCTGCCTTTTAATATCACGTCAGTCGGAGGTGGTCAGCACCGGCTAGTCAGCACTTTACACACTGCGGCTATTTAATAAATGTTGAAAAACCGCAGGAACATCACTGTAAAAGACTGCTGGCAATGACCTCCTTGCCCAGTCTCTGGTGCTTCAGAAGCCGGGCCAGAAAGGAGACACACATGAAAAGGTTTCAGTGATGTGCCTCTCTGTTGGAAGCCGCAGCAGGGAAGGCCCAGGGGCTCTGGAGCCAGGAGGTCCAGCCGAGAGCCTGATTGGGCCACTTGTCTCGCAGTGGGACTGGGGCAATTCACTCTGGGGCAGGTTCTTTGTCTTTAGAGTGGAGATACAAGGCAGGTCCTGTGGCTTCATGGATGCACTGCATGGGGAGTCTTGTCCACCATGAAGCACTCTGCAAATGTGAGGCGTGATGACCACAAGCTCAGTGCAAACGCGAAGCAATAAGGGAACCAGGTTTCACCCTGGTTCTCCCACCTAATGGCTATACGGTGCTTAGAATAGCCTTCAGCTCCTTTCAGCTTCAAGTTCACAGGAACAAAATGGAAATCACTACTCTCTCCTGATGGAGAGAGGCTCTAATGAATGCAAGACAGGTAGGTCTTTGTGCAAAATCTAAAGCGCTGAGAACAGGGAAGGGGCTCTGAGTGGATCATTCCCCTCGGCCACAGCCACCCACTAGGGCGGCCTGGTTTTATGTCATAGACTCCCCAACCCTAAGCTGCTCACTGGGAGTCTGGTCTCCAGGCTCACAGCTGAGCATTTGGAGAGTTCTTTATAGTCTGCAAAGCGCTGTGCAGAGTCAGAGTTTGCAGTGTTCTTAGGAAGTCATGTCAGTGTTGGGGGCTCCTTGGTGGTTTACAAATCCGCATGAGGGTGCTTGCTGGAGGAGCTGGTCCCTCTGCCAACCTTTGTGCCCAGTACCCTCCCCAGAGCTATATAAATGGCCAGAGTTCTCGACTGGAGAGTTTCCTAACTGGATAACTGTTTCCCAGAAAACTGAGCCTGTGTTGTCTGTACCGGAAACAGTACACATCGTGTGTGTGTGTGTGTGTGTTAACCTGAGAAACAGATGTCACTTCTTCAGGTATCAGGAAACCTCTTTTCACCAGTTTTAAGGAACAAAGCTCTCCTGGGCTTAAAGTCAAGGGACCTTCTTTTTATAGCCAGTCCCAGTCTTGGAAAGGCTCTGCCTTTGTAATGGACTCAAGGAAATCTCTTTTGGATTTAGAACTCATCTGTTAACCGTTAGCTGGACATGAATAGGAGGTGAAATCATGATTTTAGGGAAAAGAAATTCTGTTCCAGTCATCTATTTTAGTTACCTTTTGTTTTAAAAAAAGACACCCCAAAACCTAGAGGGGTGAAACAAAGCACAATTTATTAAATAATTCAAGACTCGAAGACCTCGAATCCCTGAGTCCGTCCTGTGTCACCTTTACGAACAAAGACGAGACGGTGTAGACCCCAGAGTCGGAAACCGACCCTTCTAAGTTTAGGACTTAAAGACCCCCGACACGAGTCGACCTTCGAAGAAGTGGGTGGACAGGTCATGGACCCGACACTATAGAGTTTCGGACCCCAATCGACTCGACTAGTAGTCTTGTGAGGGTATACCGGAGAGAGAACCAAACCCCGAAGAGTATGGGACTCCCGATCTAAGACTCCCCCGATCAGTGGTACTCTCAGTCACAAGGTTCTTTGGTTCGTCTTCGAAGTTCTAAAGGATACTGTATTGGAACCTTCAGTACGTCATAGTACAGACGGTACAAGATACCTAGGGTTCCCTCAATGATTCTAGTCGGGTTCAAATTCCTTCTACCTAATCCCTATCCGCTCACCGTTCCAACGTAACGGGTTCTTGTACACCCCACCCTCAATGACAACGATGGTAGAAACTTTTTGTGTGGGACGATTCCAGACAATAACGAAATTTAATTCGTTGGCTCTGTAATTAGTGCGACGACGGTTTATGCTCGATAGACAGTACCCGTTCCGTAACTCGGGTGACTGTACCGTCCCTCTCCTGAACCTGAGGTAAAGAGTTTCAGAGTCTAGGGTGTACCATTTTACCCTCGGTTAGACCCTGAAAACTACTCTTCTTTGTCTCTCAGTCCCGTCCGTCGAGTTCATTTCTTTACGAATAACAGTCCGGTGAGTCCACAGAGTACCTTTAGATTCCTACCTTATGGTTTAAGTAGAGGTCTTTAGGACTCCGAGTTGATCTTTCGATGGTCATTACCTGTGTCGGAACCTAGTGTACTCCTTTAACGAAGAGAACCCCTTATACAGGTCAAAGGAAACGAGTAAGTCTTGAAGGGACCCAGAGGTAGTGTCGAGTATGCTGCTTTATGGGCCACAACGGGCCACCATGGCTCAAATTCTACTTCTTGACCTTTCAGCTTTGCATTCTCTTCACTCAGAATCCCATTCCCCAGTCCTGTCTGGCCCAGCCCAGCTTTCTCAGCTGTTTCTCATAGGTCATGGGTTGCTGATCATTCTTTAAGTAAGATAGCTTTGTATCAGGTACTTATCTCTTGGTCCAATCAGGCAAAGGACATGGGGAACTCCATAAGATGAAACACAGAAACACAGCCTTGTTCTTTCAGCAGCATCTACAGGTGAGATGCTAGTGTATAGGGCTTTGTGCAGAGTAGGCTATCGTCATCTTCTCTAGCATCCCCTCACAAGACCTCAGTGAGGAAGGAATTGCTAAAACAGGGGAAAGTACTCTTGAATCTATAAAGCTGCTGGAGAGGTGGGACCAGCATCACATTCAATCCATCCATCCATTCATTCACTCAACAAATATTTACTGAGCATCAGTTGGTAAAGAATCCACCTGCAATGCAGGAGACCCCGGTTCTATTCCTGGTTTGGGAAGATCTGCTGGAGAAAAGATAGGCTACCCATTCTAGTATTCTTGGGCTTCCCTGTGGCTCAGCTGGTAAAGAATCAGCATGCAATGCAGGAGACCTGGATTCGATCCCTGAGTTGGGAAGATCCCCTGGAGAAGGGAACAGCTATCCACTCCAGTATTCTGGCCTTGAGAATTCCATGGACTGTATGGTCCATGGGGTTGCAAAGAGTTGGACACGACTGAGCGGCTTTCACTTTCACTATGTGCCACAGACCATGCTTGGAACCAGGGAGAGAGCCACAAACAAGTTAGAGCTGGTCCTTGCTCTCCTCCTCATCTCTGAGGTTATACATCAAGACGTAAGATACAGAGTCTGTGGAAGCCCAACTAGCTTTAAATCTGACTAGTGACGCAGGCACAAACCACCAGAATTTGATTTAATAGTCTACAAGCAAATTAAAGTACATTGGAATAATATTTCTTTTCTAATCAAATTGGCACAGATGAAAACACCCACTGAGAGTGGTGGTGCACAGAAATGAGCACACATCTGTGTTACTGGTGGGAGTGCGAAGTAATATGAACCTCAAGTAGAGCCATCTGAGAATCACATGTGCACATCTCCTGGGAAGCTGTACTTCCACGTGGAGGGAGTTATGCACTGTGGTCCAAATAACTAGAAACAACCTACATGTCCATCAACAGGAGAACGGTAAACTGATGATGGAACATCCACTGAATGGACTCCCAGACAGTTTGGAACTCAGTGAGGAACCTCTCTACGTGCTGCTGTGTGAAGGGGTCTAGACTATACTGTTGAGTTAAACAAGCCAGGGATGGAACTGTAAAGTACCAGTTGTGTTGATAAATGGTGGGAGATACACACACACGCTCGTGTGCACATGCTTCTATTTGCTTTTGTGTGCATAAAATATCTCTGGAAGAATTCATAAGAAGCTAGACACAGTGGTTTTCTGCTGGAAAGGAAATTAATGGTAGAAAGGAGGCTGCTTACTATATATCTTTTTATATCCAAAGTTAAAAATCCAATGTTTTTAACTTTGAAATACTTTAATGTCTTATTTATTAAAAATTAAAATTTAAAAAAAGCAACATAAAATTAATATCCTGTTAGATCTGGTAAGTTGCACATGATTAAAGCAAAGTAACCTTCTGAGATCAAGACAGGGCTTTGCTTTGCTGTGCATCCAGACTCTGGTTTGGGCTGCCTGTCACTGGGCCCATCTGACCTAGAAGGTCCAATGCTGCTGGAAGGCAAGGCAATGTTAGAAGGCATTCTCCATGGCAGAAAAGGATACTGGGTGGAGTTTTTGGGGACAGAACCCTGGGATTCCAGAGCAAGGCCATTCCTCTTATTGCTGAGACGTCTTGCTCTGGGTACCACTTGAAATTGACAAGGGACTCTGAGTGACTGTGGGACTGGACCTTACCATCATAAGCTGGTATTGGATGTGCCAGCTCATCAGGTTGGGTAGTGTGATTATGACAGAAATGGTACATTTGGGATCAAGCCCAGTCATGTTCAGAAGACATGAGTAAAATACAAGAGCACGTGACCCAGGCTGTTACACACGATGCATGTGCTTCAGCATGTCTCACTGAACACCTATGACTTCAAAGGGGTAGGCATAGCTCTGATCATCTGATGGGGAAGGAGGAAAATTTGGCCTGGTTCACAGATGGGTTAACATGATGTGTCATCATGAGTTGAAATGCTAATTTCAGGCTGTGCTACAGACCTAGTCTGAATGGCCCGAGGGGACAGAAATGAAAGGAAAACCCGTTGTGGGCAGAGCTGCAGGGAACCATGATCTGAGGAAAGTACTCACAAAGATGCAGCAGTAAATGGCTTGGCTCATTAGTCAAGGGCTAGGAAAAACAAACACTAGGGTGAAAAATGTCTGAGAAAAAGGTACATGCAAAGACCTACAGGAACAGGCACACAATGGGAGGTGCTGGGGTCTTACATTAATGCCCACTGTGAGGGAGACGCTCAACAACTGGGAGAGCAGGACAACTCACCCTGTGGGTGTCAGCCACCCTTTCCTCAGCCACCTCATCAGCCACGATGGCAAGGAGGGGAGCCGTGAATACCCCTGGCACTGGGGTCCCTTTCTCTAAGGTGAAGCTCAGGACTGCCACTGTGGGATGTCCAATCTGCCAACAGCAAGTGGTGTTCCTGAGCCCTTGGCATGAAGCCATCTATACAGAAGGCTAGCACACTAGTTATTGATGAGCTGGTCATGCTGGAGCCTTTCTATCCCTGTTGCTGCTGCTGCTAAGTCGCTTCAGTCGTGTCCGACTCTGCGACCCCATAGACGGCAGCCTACCAGGCTCCCCTGTCCCTGGGATTCTCAAGGCAAGAACACTGGAGTGGGTTGCCATTTCCTTCTCCAATGCTTGAGAGTGAAAAGTGAAAGTGAAATTGCTCAGCCACGTCTGACTCTTAGCGACCCCATGGACTGTAGCCTACCACTACCAGGCTCCTCCGTCCATGGGATTTCCCAGGCAAGAGTGCTGGAGCAGGCTGCCATTGCCTTTTCTGTCCTATCCCTGAGACAACAGCAATTCCTCCTCACTGGATGCGGTGGAGAACCATCCTGTCTACCTTCAGCACTCCCACCAGCACCACCATAGGAAGTCCGATGGAATGTCTTACACCCACAGAGTTTCCCTTGTCAGTGACTCCCATCAAGGAAATCACTGTATGACGAAAGAGGTGCGACAGTGGGCACGTGATCAAGGGATCCCTGGAGCTATCAGGTACCCATTACCCAGAAGCAGGGCCTGGTTACAAAGTGAAGCGGCCTGTTGAGGCTCAGCTAAGGAGGCGGCTTGGGGACAATGCCCTGCGGGGTTGGGATACTGCCCTTTAGGATGTGCTGTAAGCACCTAAGCAATAGGGAGTGAATGGTGCTGCTCCCATTGCTGAAATTCAGTCTGGCTGTTCAAGGGCTATAAGTTCATCTGCCGTTGCCATCACTCCTGGTGACCCTCGGGTAGAATTTACACTCCCTATCTAAACAAAACCTAGGCTCTATGAGTAGAGGGATCTTGGTCTCCACCAGTTGACATTTCTATTGTGGGGCTAATACTTTTGCAGGTGACAGTGTAAGAGTCCCACTGGACTTAAAAGCTGTGACTGCCAGCTGTCACTTTACGTGCTCTTGTCAATGGACCAGCAAGCGAGGAGAGGAGTTCCCACACCGGCAGGGTGATCGACACTGATGGCTTTGAGGGCAAGGGTTGTCCCTGCCAAAGGGGACAGGATTCTCTGGGGCTGTCTTGGGGTCCCCTTGCCCATTGAAGAGAGTTTATAACTGAGCAATTGCAGCAAGAGCAGTTCAGACCCCTCAGGATGATGGTCTGGGACATCCCTCCCCCACTTCCTGCCCCAGTAAACAATACAGATCAGCCAAATTGCTGGTTGAGAATGAGGGACATGAAGATTGAACAGTGAAGGTAAGAGGCAATGAATATCCATTAGGCTTACAGCAGCCCACACTGTACCTCATTTCAATAACCCTTTTGCCTTAACATTTATGAGATTGGAAGGAGGCTCTGTAACTAATCAGATTTATATCCTATTCTTGGATGGGACTGAAGCAAGAACATCCCATCTTCATTGAAAAGGGAGGCCCCGGGTGTAGTATGGGAGCAGGACACGGAAGGTGGAAGNTCTAGTATTCTTGGGCTTCCCTGTGGCTCAGCTGGTAAAGAATCAGCATGCAATGCAGGAGACCTGGATTCGATCCCTGAGTTGGGAAGATCCCCTGGAGAAGGGAACAGCTATCCACTCCAGTATTCTGGCCTTGAGAATTCCATGGACTGTATGGTCCATGGGGTTGCAAAGAGTTGGACACGACTGAGCGGCTTTCACTTTCACTATGTGCCACAGACCATGCTTGGAACCAGGGAGAGAGCCACAAACAAGTTAGAGCTGGTCCTTGCTCTCCTCCTCATCTCTGAGGTTATACATCAAGACGTAAGATACAGAGTCTGTGGAAGCCCAACTAGCTTTAAATCTGACTAGTGACGCAGGCACAAACCACCAGAATTTGATTTAATAGTCTACAAGCAAATTAAAGTACATTGGAATAATATTTCTTTTCTAATCAAATTGGCACAGATGAAAACACCCACTGAGAGTGGTGGTGCACAGAAATGAGCACACATCTGTGTTACTGGTGGGAGTGCGAAGTAATATGAACCTCAAGTAGAGCCATCTGAGAATCACACGTGCACATCTCCTGGGAAGCTGTACTTCCACGTGGAGGGAGTTATGCACTGTGGTCCAAATAACTAGAAACAACCTACATGTCCATCAACAGGAGAACGGTAAACTGATGATGGAACATCCACTGAATGGACTCCCAGACAGTTTGGAACTCAGTGAGGAACCTCTCTACGTGCTGCTGTGTGAAGGGGTCTAGACTATACTGTTGAGTTAAACAAGCCAGGGATGGAACTGTAAAGTACCAGTTGTGTTGATAAATGGTGGGAGATACACACACACGCTCGTGTGCACATGCTTCTATTTGCTTTTGTGTGCATAAAATATCTCTGGAAGAATTCATAAGAAGCTAGACACAGTGGTTTTCTGCTGGAAAGGAAATTAATGGTAGAAAGGAGGCTGCTTACTATATATCTTTTTATATCCAAAGTTAAAAATCCAATGTTTTTAACTTTGAAATACTTTAATGTCTTATTTATTAAAAATTAAAATTTAAAAAAAGCAACATAAAATTAATATCCTGTTAGATCTGGTAAGTTGCACATGATTAAAGCAAAGTAACCTTCTGAGATCAAGACAGGGCTTTGCTTTGCTGTGCATCCAGACTCTGGTTTGGGCTGCCTGTCACTGGGCCCATCTGACCTAGAAGGTCCAATGCTGCTGGAAGGCAAGGCAATGTTAGAAGGCATTCTCCATGGCAGAAAAGGATACTGGGTGGAGTTTTTGGGGACAGAACCCTGGGATTCCAGAGCAAGGCCATTCCTCTTATTGCTGAGACGTCTTGCTCTGGGTACCACTTGAAATTGACAAGGGACTCTGAGTGACTGTGGGACTGGACCTTACCATCATAAGCTGGTATTGGATGTGCCAGCTCATCAGGTTGGGTAGTGTGATTATGACAGAAATGGTACATTTGGGATCAAGCCCAGTCATGTTCAGAAGACATGAGTAAAATACAAGAGCACGTGACCCAGGCTGTTACACACGATGCATGTGCTTCAGCATGTCTCACTGAACACCTATGACTTCAAAGGGGTAGGCATAGCTCTGATCATCTGATGGGGAAGGAGGAAAATTTGGCCTGGTTCACAGATGGGTTAACATGATGTGTCATCATGAGTTGAAATGCTAATTTCAGGCTGTGCTACAGACCTAGTCTGAATGGCCCGAGGGGACAGAAATGAAAGGAAAACCCGTTGTGGGCAGAGCTGCAGGGAACCATGATCTGAGGAAAGTACTCACAAAGATGCAGCAGTAAATGGCTTGGCTCATTAGTCAAGGGCTAGGAAAAACAAACACTAGGGTGAAAAATGTCTGAGAAAAAGGTACATGCAAAGACCTACAGGAACAGGCACACAATGGGAGGTGCTGGGGTCTTGCATTAATGCCCACTGTGAGGGAGACGCTCAACAACTGGGAGAGCAGGACAACTCACCCTGTGGGTGTCAGCCACCCTTTCCTCAGCCACCTCATCAGCCACGATGGCAAGGAGGGGAGCCGTGAATACCCCTGGCACTGGGGTCCCTTTCTCTAAGGTGAAGCTCAGGACTGCCACTGTGGGATGTCCAATCTGCCAACAGCAAGTGGTGTTCCTGAGCCCTTGGCATGAAGCCATCTATACAGAAGACTAGCACACTAGTTATTGATGAGCTGATCATGCTGGAGCCTTTCTATCCCTGTTGCTGCTGCTGCTAAGTCGCTTCAGTCGTGTCCGACTCTGCGACCCCATAGACGGCAGCCCACCAGGCTCCCCTGTCCCTGGGATTCTCAAGGCAAGAACACTGGAGTGGGTTGCCATTTCCTTCTCCAATGCTTGAGAGTGAAAAGTGAAAGTGAAATCGCTCAGCCATGTCTGACTCTTAGCGACCCCATGGACTGCAGCCTACCACTACCAGGCTCCTCCGTCCATGGGATTTCCCAGGCAAGAGTGCTGGAGCAGGCTGCCATTGCCTTTTCTGTCCTATCCCTGAGACAACAGCAATTCCTCCTCACTGGATGCGGTGGAGAACCATCCTGTCTACCTTCAGCACTCCCACCAGCACCACCATAGGAAGTCCGATGGAATGTCTTACACCCACAGAGTTTCCCTTGTCAGTGACTCCCATCAAGGAAATCACTGTATGACGAAAGAGGTGCGACAGTGGGCACGTGATCAAGGGATCCCTGGAGCTATCAGGTACCCATTACCCAGAAGCAGGGCCTGGTTACAAAGTGAAGCGGCCTGTTGAGGCTCAGCTAAGGAGGCGGCTTGGGGACAATACCCTGCGGGGTTGGGATACTGCCCTTTAGGATGTGCTGTAAGCACCTAAGCAATAGGGAGTGAATGGTGCTGCTCCCATTGCTGAAATTCAGTCTGGCTGTTCAAGGGCTATAAGTTCATCTGCCGTTGCCATCACTCCTGGTGACCCTCGGGTAGAATTTACACTCCCTATCTAAACAAAACCTAGGCTCTATGAGTAGAGGGATCTTGGTCTCCACCAGTTGACATTTCTATTGTGGGGCTAATACTTTTGCAGGTGACAGTGTAAGAGTCCCACTGGACTTAAAAGCTGTGACTGCCAGCTGTCACTTTACGTGCTCTTGTCAATGGACCAGCAAGCGAGGAGAGGAGTTCCCACACCGGCAGGGTGATCGACACTGATGGCTTTGAGGGCAAGGGTTGTCCCTGCCAAAGGGGACAGGATTCTCTGGGGCTGTCTTGGGGTCCCCTTGCCCATTGAAGAGAGTTTATAACTGAGCAATTGCAGCAAGAGCAGTTCAGACCCCTCAGGATGATGGTCTGGGACATCCCTCCCCCACTTCCTGCCCCAGTAAACAATACAGATCAGCCAAATTGCTGGTTGAGAATGAGGGACATGAAGATTGAACAGTGAAGGTAAGAGGCAATGAATATCCATTAGGCTTACAGCAGCCCACACTGTACCTCATTTCAATAACCCTTTTGCCTTAACATTTATGAGATTGGAAGGAGGCTCTGTAACTAATCAGATTTATATCCTATTCTTGGATGGGACTGAAGCAAGAACATCCCATCTTCATTGAAAAGGGAGGCCCCGGGTGTAGTATGGGAGCAGGACACGGAAGGTGGAAGAAGATCGGGGGCCAAAATTGTCGATGTACAGATACTAATGCACCACTTTTTCTAGACACACCCATCTCCAGGGTCTTGGACACTGGTTTCCACCACATTCCACCATAGCTGCCAGCTCTGTGTGACTCTGATAAATTAACGTAGGCATGACTCCAAAGCATGTCATCTCAAGTCTGTGCCATTCCTGTTGATGCTGAGTCCTGAAATCAAGATCCACACGGCACCCATACTGGTTCCACCAGGAAACATGTAAGAATAAACACACTCCCAGGCAGTCCTTTGAACGATGGGATACAGGAACTTCTGAGTATGTTCTTCTCCCTTCCTCCCCAGGATGGACCATTCTAAGATGCAGTTACCATATAGCCTTTGGAAAGACCTTTTCATGGGATCAGCCAGTCCGTTGCATTTGACACCACTGGGTGATCCACAGTCTTTTGTACACCTGTTGTGTTGTTGTTTAGTCACTAAGTTGTGTCCAACTCTTGCCACCCCATGGACTGCAACTCACCAGACCCCTCTGTCCATGGAATTTTCCAGGCAATTATACTGGAGTGGGTTGCCATTTCCTTCTCTAGGGGATCGTCCTGACCCAGGGATCAAATCCACATCTCCTGCATAGGGAGGAGGAATCTTTGCTGTGGAGCCACCAGGGAAGCCCCTGTATGCCTACAGTCTCTCGGTTTTTCCTGTCGCCAGCTTGGCTCATCACTGCCCTCACTCCTGAGTCCCTGGAGTTGCACTCCTCAAAAAAAGCTTGTGACACACAAAGCTTGGCTTCAGGGTTTGCCTCCAGTGGACTCAGGTTAAGGCAAAATATCAGGTTCTTTTCATCTTTACCCCAGAGCTAGGCAGTCAGTGCCATGATTATCCCAGATATTGATCCAGAACCATAAAACAAGAAAGCAGCAAAGACAGAACTTGATTCTGGCTCGGATTTCAAGCCTGGGCTCATCCCAGGACACTGAGACCTCTGCGTCTGAGCAAGGCTTCATGTAGGGGCAGGACTGGAGTGTGTTGGAAAGGAGTGATGTTTGTCTGGAGGAGCCTATTGGGCTAAGGGGAAGCAAAGTTTGGTTGGGCAGTGAGGCTGCGCGTGGTGAGCCTTGGTGTGGTCAGCCCAGGTTTCCTAGTCAAGGAGTAGCAAAATCAAAGCCCTGAGATGGATATTGAGTTCATAGGGCACATGGTGATGTGTGGGGGCAGTGAGTGGTCCAAATCTTAAAGCTAAGAAGATGTCTTAAGAGTGTCTCCTTTATTTTTTGTCTCTCAGAATCACAGAAGCCCCCAAGAGTAAGGGCAGAGTGAGACCTATCCATTCCAGGGTTTCCCACTCCATGCTCCTGGGAACTCTGGTGCTCCAAAAGACATTGACAAAGTGCCACAAAAAGATAGCCTCCTCTAAGGCGGTCACAGGTGCTGTGTTTATATTATACAGGCACATGGTACCCATGTCCTTACAACAACAAGCAAACAAAAACAACTTTATTAACCTGAATCCAGCATTATCCCAACTTACTAGGTCATGTAACCTTTCAAAATTTTTTTCTTCTGCATAATAAATATTTATATCTTGTGGCATGCTCTGTTTTACAGAGTGGCTTATAGAATAATGTTTGGAAAAGCACTGAGATAAGGCAATCCCCTCATTTGACTGTGGAGGAAAACCACAGACCAGAGAGGTGACTCAGCTTGTCCGGAGACACACAGCAAGGGTTAGCAGACACCCTGATTCCTTGGCCGAGGTTCTTTCTTCAGCCTGGGAGAAATTTCCACTGCATGATTGTTGCCAAGCTATTAATGAAAATGAGACCTAAATTAGCTTCAGAAAATGAGGTTTTAGCATTGGAAAGTTTTTGACTATTGAAATTGGGAATGCAAATGAGTGTATATGATAGAAATCAATTAGCAAGTAAGAAGGGCGCCCCCCATATTCTAGTCACTGTCATTCATGGCACCCCTTGGGTCCTCAGTTTCCCCCTTATGAGGGGCCAGGCTAGCCAATCGCTAAGCTTCTTCCCAGATGTGATGGGATTCTGTGATTTCAGAGACAAGTGTCAAATATCAGAGAGGGTTGGAGACTCAGGTGGGGGAACCTGGAAGGGTGGGGGTGACCCGTTGGCCCAGCATACAGCCCCTGGCAGGTTTCTCAGCTGCCCACCAAGGAGGACCGTGTCCCCGGATGCAAAGTGAGCATCTCATATTAGCTTGCAAGGCAGCACTGATTAGTAATTAAACCACTTAAAAAAAAAAAAGAAAGCCATTAAAGCTAATGCCATCAAAATCAGAACCTCAGATGCTGGCTCATAATTACGAGTGTACCTCGAGACCCACAAGAGAGGACATTTCCATTTTAACACGCACACTGCACAGCCATTACGATCTCCCCCACCCGCCCCTGCTCCCACCATTAGGAAACCCGCTGCTGAATTCATTCGTTTTCCAGTTTTACTCCGATCCTAGAGAAAGCAGTTTATCCTGCAGGAAGGCAGTGGAGAGGAGAGAAAAGAGGCTTGGCATTAGGTTGGCGTTAGCCCTGCCATGACTAGCCACATCACTTTGGGCAAGTTACTAATCACCTTGGCAAATCTCCCTTTACTTATCTGTAAAATGTGGATAACAATGGGGATTAAATGAGTCAATGCATTTCTGAATAACACATGCTGATGCGAACGCTCAGTCGCTCAGTCATGTCCAACCCTTTGTGACTCCGTGGACAGACTCCTCTGTCCATGGGATTTCCCAGGCAAGAATGCAAGAATGGGTTGCCACATCCTCCTCCAGGGAATCTTCCCACCCAAGGATCAAACCTGTGTCTCCTGTGTCTCCTGCATTGGCGGGCAGATTCTTTACCACTGAGCCACCTGAGAAGCCCAAATAACACACAGTCCCACTTGATGGCTGATAACCATCATTAGATCTGGTACCTAGCACTCATCAAGTACTTACTCAAGGTATCCTGAATCTAACACGGACATGTGGCCAGCACTATACTGTACTGCTGGGGACCTGGGAGGAGGACATGGAACTCAGGGAGGTTCGTTCTCCCTGGGATATGAGATGAATGAACACAAAATCATTAGGCTCATTCAAACCTGGGGCTCTTGGAGGCTGATCTGAAGTGAAGGGCAGTCATAGCTCTAGCTCTGCAGGCTGGGAAGAAGAGCTGGCAGCCCTGGAAGGACTGGTTCTTGCCTAGCTTCATCCCGGGTGCCTTATACACATTATCTCACTTAATTCCCACAGCCATTGCCATTCCCATTTGACAGATGAGGACACTGAGGCTAAGAGAAGTCAGCCAGTTTATTCAGCATCACAGAGCTAGAAAGTGGAGGAGCCAGTGGCCACTGGGATCTGTGAGGTCTGACAGCCCATTGCTTTTCCACAACTCTGACTGCCTGCCAGGCAGGAGTGATGTGAATCTGCAGTAATCCTTGGCATCGGGCTGCAGAAACAGAAAGGAAGAGGGTCTGCGGCTCTAAATGACAGGCTGAGAGGCAGACATGGCCCAGAAGGTCTAAGCAATAAAAGTCAGCCCCCAGTTCTTTCTGGACTTCACAGTCTTGCCTCTGAGCCAAGGCAACTCCACTCATCCAGAGCTTGGGCTGCCACAGGAAGCAAACCTCCTTGTCAATCATCCTGGCAGAGACTTCCCTGGTGGTCCAGTGACTGCAGTCCATGCTCCCAGGGCAGGGGTCTGGGTTCAATCCCTGGTCCAGGAACTAGATCCCACATGCCATGGCTGGAGATTTCAAGTGTTGCAACTAAAAGGATTACACGTGCTGTGATGAAGAGTCCGCCCACGTCAGCGGGGATTCTGTGTGCAGCAGCTGAGACCTGATGCAGTCAAATAAATATTTTTTAGAAACTTACAAAAACATCATCCTGGTAACTTTGTGGACTCCAGCATAGGGAATCCCCAGGCTTTCCCTTCAGCCTCTTGGAAGAGAAAACCAGCTAACAGCCTGGTGAACCAGACAGGCCTGAATTCTAGACTTCTAGAATGTTCTTCATTGCTGTGTGACTTTGGGCCAGTCGCTTCACCTCTCTGGACCTCTACTTCCTATTCTATAAAATGAGATGAGAAGATGGGAGACGAGCCAAGCTCTGCTGCCCCTCCCAGGCTTCATTCTCTGATTCTGTGTGAGCTTTTGCATCCCCCCAAGCTTTTTAAAAATAAAATGCCTATCCTTGCTATGTGGACTTACTATGAGGTTCACTCTTATGATTTCTCCCAGAGACTGAACTCTCTAAGGGCTTAGACACAAAAGTTTGGGAGTCTTTTTAAAAAAACATAAAATATCAGGACCAGACAGGCCATTTTCAGACAGTCCCTGGGGCCCAGTCAGCTATTAAGGATGGAAATTATATATTCATAACACAGGATATTGCTGCTTGCTTATTTATAACTTGCTCCATTTCAAGAATATTTATTCTAGACGAGGAGGCTTGATAATTTTCATCCAATCTACCCTTCATAGCTTAGGGCAAAAGAAAGAAACAGCTCAATTGAAGGAGAGGATTTCTATTATCGGCAGGTAAGAAAAGAACACCTCCCCCCTTCCTGCGGGCCAGGAACACAGCCAGATTGGGGCCGCAGCCAGCACCTCGGTCTACCCCAGCCTCCTGGGCAGAATCCTCTCTAATGAGGCAAAACAACACAAAACGGGGCAAAGTGTCTGGAATTCAGCTGTCTCCTTTGACTTGGCAAGAGGTTGAGGCCCAGGCAACGGGCCTGAGATTACTCAAGTTCACAGGGATGGACAGACAGACAGACACACACACACTCACAGGGCCGGGGTGTGAACCCACTGAAGTCTCAGCCCAGCGCTGTTTCAAGGAGAGTAAGGGAACTATTGAGTACCTACTCTGTGCTATCTCCGGGCTGGATGTTTCACCAAGTCATCAAGATTTTATTAAGCACCAACTATACGCCCCGTCCTGTCAAGAGGAGGAGATGACGTCTAAAGAAAAATTGCTTTGAGAAGGTGAGAGCAAAGCACTCTGCAGCCCCAGCTGCTCTGTCCCTCCCCTTGGAGCCCAGCCCCAAGCCTGTAGGGTCATCAGCCTTATTCCCATTGGGATGAGTGAGGAGGACCACAAGGATCTGGGCCAAGTTCACAGGGCTGGCAAGGAAAGGCAAGGGTGGAGTCTAGATCGAAACCCACTTCTGTCTGTCTCAGATCCATTCTCTTTCTATCACCTCCCAACCCTACTCTGGTCAAATCCCAGACAATTTGGTCTCTCTCTCTTCCCTTTCCCGTGGGCAATCTCCTCTGAGCATGGCCAAACCCTGAAGCATCTGGAGGAGGGTTGTATTTCAGGGAGAAAAACCCAGACTCCCAGGGGCCGTTGCATGATTGTTGGGGAAAACCCGTGGTTCAGTCGAGTGCAGCCTCTGATTACCATACCCTATGTGCAGGCACACACATGCACAGGCATGGAAGATACGGCTGCCATTCTGTACTTTCTCAGCATCTTCAATTATACGGTCCCTGCCTGCTCACTTGGTGAGGCTGGAAAACCTCTTCAGGGTAAGAATTGCCAGCAGTGTGTATTTATGCTGTGTCATCTATTCATTCTGCGAAGATTTATTAAACACCTATTACATGGCAGGCCCTGGGCAGACGTGTGGGTGCCGGATAGGGGAGTGAGCAGAGCCGACCCATCCCTGCCCTCCTGAAGCCTGTGCTTTGGTGGAGAACTTTGGGTTTGTGCCTGGGGCACTGGGAGTTGAGAGGGGTGGTTGACTGAGAGGGTAGCAGGGATTTGAGTTCAGCCAGGTGGGGAGATGGGGAAGAGTGAGCAGAGCAGAGAGAATTGCCCCTACAGTGTTGGAGAGCTTCCGGGTGAGCCCCTCAGGGGACCCAGCCCCACAAGTCTGTATATGCTGCTTTAGGGATTAGCATCTGGGCCACTGAATGAAGGAAAGAACAAAATCAGATTGGCTTTCAAAGAATGAGATTTAAGCCACCTAAATGTCCATCAAGAACTTCCCTGGTGGCTCAGTCGGTAAAGCATCCACCTACAATGTGGGAGACCCGGATTCAATCCCTGGGTTGGGAAGATCCCCTGGAGAAGGAGATGGCAATCCACTCCAGTACTCTTGCCTGGAAAATCCCATGGATGGAGGATTCTGGTAGGCTACAGTTCATGGGGTTGCAAAGAGTTGGACACGATGGAGCAACTTCACTTAGCTTAGCTTAAATGTCCATCAGCAGAGGAGTGGGTGGAGAAGTTGTGGTGTGTATACCCAGTGGAATATTAGCCTTAAAAGGGGATGAAGTGGGTCATTTGTAGAGATGTGGCTGTCATGCAGAGTGGAGTAAGTTAGAAAGAGAAAAACAGATATTGTAGATTAATGCACATATGTGGAATCTAGAAAAATTATATAGATGATCTTATTTGCAGAGCAGAAATAGATACACAGACGTACAGAACAAATGTGTGGATACCAAGGGGAAAGGTGGGGGTGGGAGGAATTGGGAGATTGGGATTGACAGACATACATTTTTGATACTATATATAAAATAGATAACTAACTACTGTATAGCACTCAGTGAGTGTGTGTTAGCTGCTCAGTCGTGTCTCAGGGTTTGCGATGAACTCTATTCAGTGCTATGTGGTGGTGTGAGTGGGAAGGAAATCCAAAAGGGAGGGAATATATGTATACATATAGCTGATACAATTTGCTGTACAGTAGGAACTAATAGAACGTTGTAAAGCAACTATACTTAGATAAAAACTAGTTTAAATTAAAAAAAAAAAAAAACACAACCCACAGTGCCTGAGAGTTGAGGAGGAGAGGTGGGGGAAGCTAGGGTTTCCTAAGCAGACATATACTCTAACCCAGCCTATGGTGTGCATGTGAGCTGGTTATCGTCCTGCCACTTAAGCCTCTATCGTTGGATCCCAGGACCAAGGACCACCTGTGTCAGCACCAGGGAACTGGGAGCTGATTTAAGCGCCAATTTCCAGGTCTGGGCCAGACCACTGTAATCAGAAACTCTAGCGTGGCCCTGAAGCCTATTATGAGTGCAACAGGAGACTTGGAGGCAGAGTGATAGCCAAAGACCTTTAATCCAGCCTCCGTGAGACTTAGTCTATAGTGCGGAAGTTTTCTGCCCACTAGGGCATCAGTTCTCAGTCCACACTGTGCATTAGAATGATGCAGGAACTGTGAAAATGCAGATGGACAGACCTCATGCTTGAGATTCTGGTTCCCTTAGTCTGGGGGGTCTGGGCAGCTTTACTTATAAACAATCACCAGGTGATTTTGTGGTGCAGCCAGGGTGAGAGAGACAGACAGACAGAAGCACAGCTCTGAGTCCTAAATCTGGGAGCTTCTTCATGCATGTGTTTCCACAGCTCTGCTCCAAGCCAAGCCCCGGGCCTCTGCTGGGACCCTGACATGCGTGTCCCTGTCCTGGAGGAGTGTCCTGTCTAGAAGGGAACATGGTGGGGTGTGACAGTTCCCCAACCATGTCCTGGCTCCCATCCACTCATGGGGGAAGTGAGGAAGCTTGCGTGTTGAGAATATCAAAGCTGGGGTCAGGGGAGGAGCAGGGGCTGTCCCAAGGTCACCTGGTGTAGGGATGAGAGATGGCTGAGCCCACGGCAGAGGAGGGGCTAGGCCTCCTGAGGGAGGCTGGAGCTGCGCGGGGGCAGCAGGAAGGGCTTCCCAGGCGTGAGGAGGCAGGGAGGATGAAAGGTCAGCGGGGACCTTCCAGAGCAGGAGAGGAAGGCCAGTCCTGTCAGAGGCCCCACAGGACAGTTGAGCATGCCAGTGCCCACCAGGAACCAGGATTCACCTGGGCCTCACCCCTCAATTTATAGTTGTGAGGATGCAGTCCAGGAGCAGGGCATGTGTCCAAGGTCACACACACACACACACACACACACACACTCACTCACATAAACACATGCACTCATGCACATACACACAGACACATGAACACGTGGACACAGGCACATGCTCCAGGGACTCATAGACACACAGAGACACGTATATGACATAGTATATACATACACACTGACGCACATGAACACAGACACATTCACTCACAGAGACACACATACTTGAACACAGAGAAACACACACACAGATGCACACACAATAGACACGTATATGCATATACACAAAGACACACATACAACCTATATCCATGCATATATACAGAGATGCACACAACATACATACCCACACCCATAAAACACACACACACCGACATACAGCTCCTTAGTCATATAACCTCCAAAGCTCTTTCCACATACTGCTTCGTGTCTCAGCCTGAGAGTTCATTGATTCTTTGGTATTGAAAATTTTATTTCTGCATTTTTTAAAGTCACAGTTCTTGCTCAGGATATCCTAAACCTTAATATCAGATAAATCATAGTGACATGAGGTTTTGGGTGGGGGAGAGGGTGAATTTCTTTTCACATCCTTTTAATCAATAAATCATTTATAAATGCCTTTAATAGAGATAAATGAAAACCAACCTTTACCTTATTATAAAATTGGTATTTTTAACCTTTAAATACTGGATTTGTCAGCGCAGGAGTCTATAGATTCTCTAAAAATAGGAACTTCAGATCGCTTTGCCTTCCTGTAGACCCCTACCCCAGGCACAGGGAGCCCTTTGGCTGTGAGTAAAGCAGTGTAAACTCCCCTTTGCTCCCTGCCTGGTAAGGTGCTCCCCACCACAGCCACTAGGGAGTCAGGCTCATTCTCCTTTACATCTAGAAGAAACATACTCTTTTCCGATACCCTTCTAGGAAGCAGAGCCCCAGGAGCACCAGATCCAACACCAGTCCTTCTTGGGAACGACTAGGAGCCAGCAAGTCTGGGCAGGGTCCTGGACCAGAGCTTGGTAGTGAAATCACTGTGCAAACACAGCCTGCACTGATCAGGAGGCGCTCGGCCCCCATCTCCCTGCGGTCCCTTCTGACAGAGGTCGGGTAGTAGGCTATGACACAGGGGAGGCTCCAGGGGGTTCCCAGATGGCCTATGCCAGGACCACTCTAAATGCATGACCCATAAGCTTTTAGAGGTTATTTATTATCTGAGACTTGACAATCCACCTCCTCAAAGAGGGAGTGAATGGATTTACTGCTTGAGTTTACAAAGTTGTTTAAGACGAGGCTTTCCCTTAAGGCTTCCAACACCCCTGTGAAGAGCACACAAGTTATTTTTATCCCACCTCTGCAGATGAGGAAAATGAGGCCCCAGAGAAAGAGCACCCTGCTCCAGGATACGCTGACAAGAAGTGGATGGGGCCAAGACACAGATCCGATGCAGGGTCTGTGATCTCTTGGCTCAGATCATTCCTAAGTGGGTCGGAATAGAGGTGGTGTCCTCCCAAGTCCTGCCTGGATGGTGTGAAAGGACTGACTCTGAGCCTGAATATAGTCATCTGTCCTTTGCCAAAGGTGCCACTGCCCCACCCAGGGCACGGGGAAGGCAAGGCCTGTCATCACTCAGTTCTCAGCATCAACACAGTACCCGGCACAGGACAGAGGGTCAGATCATCTTTGTGGAATGAATGGAGGAACGTACATGGCTGGCTGATTGGCTGGACACAGAAGATGACAAAGGGTGATTAAGGCTTTGGAGTTTTACAATCTTAAACTCTAATCAGCCTCCATCTTCAGATATGCCTCTGGACAAAACCCAATACCTCTAGGTTTCCATTCCTTTGTCTAGAAACCAGGTAATGACATCTACCTCATAGGTGTGATGAAGATGATTTTAGCTATCCAGGCAAAGCCCATTATATGGTACCCAGCATGGTGACATGCTTCCATCATGGGGCTTATTTCTACTTGTTTCTGTTGGGGCTGGGGTTGTGCACCAAGCTCCCCACCCACTTCAAGTCCTGCCCACTCTTGGTCTCTGTTAGTCTGTAGGATCCCTGGCCAAGACTGGCAGCTGGCCAGTCATTACTCTCTGGCCCTGTCTGACCTAAGTAGTTCATGAACCAGGTCCTGCTTCCCTTTCCCTGTACCCCATAGGACAGCTGGACCAAGAAGAGTGACTGGATTCAGTCTTTTAGGATCCAGGAAACTGGGAATATCTGTGCTTTAGGGGAAACCTAACTCTGATTAGCAACAGGCATTGGAAGAGAAAGGGGAGGCAGATTCTTCCCTGTCTCTGCCCTTCTTTACCTCGACTCCTCCAGGAAGCTGGTGGGTGATGAGTAGAACCTACTTTATCAGTTAGGATGCTTCCTGCTGCCTGCAACAGGGAACCCGAACTCAAGTGGCTTAAACAATAAGAAAGCTGTGATTCAGCAAAAGATCCTGAGATAGAGCAAAGCCAGTGAGATCTCCACATGGTCACAAGATGGCTGCTGAGGCTCCATGCATCATATGCAGATATGACTGACACAGACAGAGTGGGAGGTCATTCCAACCATGAGAGAAAACGTCCCCGGAAGAAACATCTTCTATTCACAAACTTAAGCTCACACAACCTAGGCTGGCTGGACTTGGAGTCTCCTTGATTTGTAGGGTCACGGCCCCCGCCTGACAGGGCAGTGGGCCTTGGGTAAGGACCCCAGAGCCCTACTCCTCATAAAGGTGATACAGCCACTTTATTATCTGCTCAATATGTCCTTTGATGGGGACGGACCTGCTGGGCTGGCCTGGAATATTAGCTGGGTTAATTGTCCCTTCAAATGAACAACCAGTTTAATCAAGGACTTAATGCCCTCAGCCATTCAATTATGCCTGCCTTTGGACATGCGATTCCATTACCGCCTCGAAGCCTTCCGTGCAGGGAGAATGAGATTGGCCCGTGTGTGTGTGTATGTGTGTGTGTGTGTGGTCATTGCCCACAGGCATTTGTTGAGAGCAAACTGTGGGCTCAAAGCCCAAGCTGGCAGGCAACATCTGACCTTGGCTGTTGGCTGCACGGCTTCATCAAGTACCCTGCCCTGCTCTGCTCAAGAGGATTTTGTCACCACCTCTCATCTCGAATGGTGTGTGTGTGTGTGTGTGTGTGTGTGTGAGAGAGAGAGAGAGAAGGAGAAGAGGCTTGATAAGATCTCTATTGGGTTAAAATTCTTCAAATTAAATTATTTAAATCAAATTCAACCCACAACTCAAGAAGGGAATGGCAATCCACTCCAGTATTCTTGCCTGGAAAATTCCACGGACAGAGGAGCCTGGTGGGCTTCAGTCCACGGAGTTGCAAAGAGTTGGACACAACTGAGCAACTAACACTGTCACTTTAACTTACAATCCACAAAGACCCACATTTACACACACACATACACACACTCACATATTCCCACATCCAAATTCAGCCATTGTTCACTCTACAAAAACAAAGGCAAACCAATAAACTTTATTCCAGAGTTTTTCATAGAACTACATTAGAATGCTCATTTTCCAACACACCAACACACACAAAAAATGTAGTTAGAAACAAACCACGTGTCCATCATCAGGAGAATGGCTACATGTTTTCTGGCACATGTACACAATACTCCGCCAAGTCTGATGTGTATCTCTACTCACTGACATGTACCTGACATGTTATTGAACTGAAAAGAGAAGATTGCAAAACTACATGCTTACAGCATGATCTATTGATGGAAAATTGTGCTTATTTGAATCTCTATGAATATTTCTGGAGAGAGAACTGTCTGGAAGAATAGATCCTCAAATTTGCCTACTGTTTATATCAGATGGTTAAGGCTTCAGGAAACCTTAAGAAATAGAAGAAAACAAGAGAATGGGAAAGACTAAAGATTGCTTCAAGAAAACTTAGAGACACCAAGGGAACATTTCATGAAAAGATGGGTACAATAAAGGACAGAAATTGTATGGACCTAACAGAAGAGAAGATATTGAGAAGAGGTGGCAATAATACACAGAACTATACCCCCAAAAATATAAAGACCCAAATAATCATGATGATGTGATCACTCACCTAGAGCTAGACATCCTGGAGTGCAAGGTCAAGTGGGCCTTAGGAAGCATCACTGAACAAAGCTAGTGGAGGGAGTGGAATTCCAGTTGAGCTATTTCAAATCCTAAAAGATGATGCTGTGAAAGTGCTGCACTCAATATGCCAGCAAATTTGGAAAACTCAGCAGTGGCCACAGGACTGGAAAAGGTCAATTTTCATTCCAATCCCAAAGAAATGCAATGTCAAAGAATGTTCAAACTACTGCACAATTGCACTCATCTCACACGCTAGCAAAGAAGTGCTCAAAATTCTCCAAGCTAGGCTTCAGTAGAATGTGAACCAAGAACTTGCAGTTGTTCAGGCTGGATTTAGAGAAGGCAGAAGAACCAGAGATCAAATTGCCAACATCCATTGGATCATAGAAAAAGCAAGAGAATTCCAGAAAAAATATCTACTTCTGCTTCATTGACTATGCTGAAGACTTTGATTATGTGGATCACAACAAACTGTGGAAAACTCTTAAAGAGATGGGAATACCAGACCACCTTGCCTGCCTCCTGAGAAACCTGTATGCAGGTTAAGAAGCAACAGTTAGAACCAGACATGGAACAATGTCCTGGTCCAAACTGGGAAAGGAGTACATCAAGCCTGTATATTGTCACCTTGTTTATTTAACTTCCATGCAGAGTACATCTTGCAAAATGCCAGGCTGGATGAAGAACAAGCTGGAATCAAGATTGTGGGGAAAATATCAATAACCTCAGATATGCAGATTATACCACCATTATGGCAGAAAGTGAAGAGGATCTAAAGAGCCTCTTGATGAAAGTGAGAGAGTGAAAAAGCTGGCTTAAAACTCAACATCTGAAAACTGAAGATCAAGGAATCTGGTTCCATCACTTCATGGCAAATAGATGGGGAAACAATGGAAAGAGTGACAGAATATTTTCTTGGGCTCCAGATCACTGCAGGTGGTGACTGCAGCCATGAGATTAAAAGATGCACCTTGGAAGAAAAGCTTTGACCAACCTAGACAGCATAGTAAAAAGCAGAGACATTGCTGACAAAGGTCTGTCTCGTCAAAGCTATGGTTTTTCCAGTAGTCATGTATGGATGTGAGAATTGGACTATAAAGAAAGCTGAGCGCTGAAGAATTGATGCTTTTGAACTGTGGTGTTGGAGAAGACTCTTGAGAGACCCTTGGACTGCAAGGAGATCCAACCAGTCCATTCTAATGGAAATCAGTCCTGAATATTCATTGGAAGGACTGATATTGAAGCTGAAGCTTCAATACTTTGACCACCTGATGCGCAGAACTGACTCATTAGAAAATCCCCTGATGCTGGGAAAGATTGAAGGCAGGAGGAGAAGGGGAGGACAGAGAATGAGATGGTTGGATGGCATCACCAACTCGATGGACATGAGTTTGAGCGAGCTCCGGGAGTTGGTAATGGACCGGGAAGCCTGGTGTGCTGCAGTCCATGGGGTGGCAAAGAGTTGTACATGACTGAGTGACTGAACTGAACTGAAGGTTTCAGGTTTCTTTGCTGTTTTCCTTTTTCTGCATTACCTGACTTTTTCTACAAAAGCCTATATAATCAACTTAGAACAATGCAATCACTTTTATTTGGGGACATTTTTTAACACCTTTCAAGAGTCTCATCCTAGAGGTAAAGATCACACTTGTCTCATTTCTTTTTTTTAATCAGTTAATTTGCCCTTTGCATGCAGCATGTGGGACCTTAGATCCAGGTTCAGGGATCAAACCTGGGTCACCTGCTTTGGAAGCGTGGAGTCTTAGACACCGGACCACCAGAAAACCCCTTGAGAGGTCCAAAGCCCAGTGTGGGACTCAGGAGATTGGCATGGCTCCAATTTTCTCACTCACTCCCTTTGGATGCTCTTGGACTCAATTTGCTCCTCCAGAAAATGGAAAAGCTCTTTACTTCAACACCTTGAAAGGACTTTGATTTGCTCATAATGACCAGCATATACATGTTCACTGACCAATCAAACCTTGGAAAATGCAGAAAAGTTTCTGGAAGAAAACATGACCGACAATCACACCAGCTGAAGAGATCCATCATTAACATTTTGGTGCATTTATTTTTTGTTTCGTTTTCTAGGCATCTTGGGGCTCAGGACTTGGAGGCAGGCATGAGCATGTGCACTGAGTCTATAATGAGACGCTCCACCCCTGGACTCAGCATGGCCTGTGCCAGGCTGGGTGGCCTTGAGGGCACTCCCAATCTCTCAACCCATTTCCTCCTTGGTACCGGGAGTGACAGCCNTGTATGCAATTTGGAGTAAATAATGTGAAAATTACTCTGTAACAACCTAGAGGGGTGGGGATGGGTGGGAGGTTGGAGGGAAGTTCAACAGGGAGGGGACATATGTATGCCTATGGCTGACTCATGTTGATGTATGGCAGAAACCAATATAATATTGTAAAACTATTGTCCTTCAATTAAAATAAATAAATTAAAAATAAAACTAGTCAAAGGCCTTCTTTAATCAGGTTTACAATGACTATGTGAATATTCAGAAGGTGTGACAGCTAATTTCATGTCTCAATTTGACTAGCCTATGGTGCTCAACTCTGGTCAAACGTGTCTAGATGTTGGTGTGAAAGAATTTTTTGTATGTGAATAGCATTTAAATTGGTAAATTTTGGGTAAAGATTATCCTTGATAATGTTAGTAGATCTCATCCAATTCACTGAAGACATTAACAGAAAAGACTGAGGGACCCATAAATGGAAGAATTACCTTTGGATTCAAGACTGCAATATTGACTCCTGGCAAAATTTCCAGGCTAGCACTGCTAGCACTCCTGGCTAGCACTGCAGATTTCACACTTGCCTGTGCCCCAAACCATGTGATTCAATTCCTAAAGTTAAATTTCTCTCTAAATATATGTGTGTGTGTGTGTGTGTGTGTGTGTGTGTGTGTGTATCCTATTGGTTTTGGCTTTCTGGAAACTTTAATTAAATAGAGAGTAACAGCATATTAAGAAATATACT
>SJYV01001165.1:50060-119626 GCA_006410875.1 Neotragus pygmaeus | reverse complement strand
TATATGTGTGTGTGTGTGTGTGTGTGTGTGTGTGTGTGTATCCTATTGGTTTTGGCTTTCTGGAAACTTTAATTAAATAGAGAGTAACAGCATATTAAGAAATATACTGGCTAAGAGGGAAAATCTGCAGGCTAGTTTCAGAGATGTGATTTCTTTGTCACAAAGATGATGGGCACACTATACACTTGAAAACCCATTTGCTTTATGTCACATAGGAAACACAGGGCTCTTTGTAAGTATAATGTGAAAACTATAAACATTTTGGCTTGGATACTAAAGACATAGGATTCAATAAAAGAGTAAAAGAACTACAGGAGAATTATTCAAGGAAAGCAAAATTATTCAGGGAAATAAAAAGAAATTCTCCTGTAGTAAACGAAGATAAAAGTAAAATTCACTCAGTTGTGTCCAACTCTTTGTGATCCCATGGACTATACAGTCCATGGAAATCTCCAGGCCAAATTACTGGAATGGGTAGCCGTTCCTTTCTCCAGGAGATCTTCCAAACCCAGGGATTGAACCCAGGTGTCCCACATTGCAGGTAGATTCCTTACCAGCTGAGCCATCAGGGAAGCCCAAGAACACTGGAATGGGTAGCCCTTCCCTTCTCCAGCAGCTCTTTTGGACCCAGGAATTGAATCAGAGTCTCCTGCGTTGCAGGCGGTTTCTTTGCCAACTGAACTGCTAGGGAAGACAATCGTAAAAGAACTACAGGATAATTATTCAGGGAAAGCAAAAGTTCATTTATACTTCAGATAGAGTGGAGAAAATCATATCATTGAGAGTAAAAGTTGTGGTTTGGGTATGATTTCTCTCAAGCACTGCTTGTGCAATCTTCAAGAAAAACACCTGTGTTAAGTGCTGAAAGTAAAGTGAAAGTCACTTAGTTGTATCCAACTTTTTGCAACCCCATTGGCTATATAGTTCATAGAATTCTCCTGGCCAGAATACTGGAGTAGGTACCCTTTCCCTTCTTCAAGGGATCTTCCCAACGCACGGACTGAACCCGGGTCATCCACATTGCAGGTGGATTCTTTACCGGCTGAGCCACAAGGGAAGCCCAGGAACACTGGAGTGGGGAACCAATCCCTTCTCCAGTGGACCTTTCCAATCCAGGAATTGAACCAGGCTTTCCTGCACTGCAGTTGGATTCTTTACCAACTGAGCTATCAGGGGAGCTTTGGTAAGCTCTGTCAATCTTAATGTCCTATTTATAGAACAGTAAACAACATAGAGCTGGGGAGGAAAAAAGTTTCTATTGTACTTAACTCACTGACAAGTCAGATATGTGAGTGAAACTAGGTCCTCTTAATTGTATGTTCTAACAAAGAAAGAAAGCAAAGTGAAGTCGCTCAGGCCTGTCCGACTCTTTGCGACCCCGTGGACTGTAGCCTATTGGCCTCCTCTGTCCATGGGATTTTCTAGGCAAGAATACTGGAGTGGGTTGCCATTTCCTTCTCTAGGAAATCTTCCTGACCCAAGGATTGAACCCAGGTCTCCTGCATTGTAGGCAGACATTTTACCATCTGAGCCACCAGGGAAGTCAAAGCCAATATAATAAAAGGAAAATAAAGGAAACACAAAACAAAACTATTCAAACTCCTCCAAGTGCAATAATCCACATTCCACATTTACTTCTTAATTTTAGTTCAACACTTTTTCCAAAATTTACTTTCTGTATCAGGAAAATGATAAAGAGTATAATCTGCTAGTTTATTACATTAACTGGAAACACATATTCTTAGAGGACTAAGTATAATCCTCCTAAGGTATTTTGACATTATGATAGTCATTTCATAAGCATCAAAACACGCTTTTTATTTTTACTGGACTTTTGGCCATTAAAAATGTCTTCCTAGTTTACAGAGACAACAGGTCAAATTGACTTTAGAGTTGAATTTACACTAAAACTTTAGAATTGCAATTATGTTAATAACAAGGGTAAATGATGCCAACTTAGGTGGGTTTAATTCCAGAAAGTTAGTGAAGAACAGCAAGGTGAATGTTACATTAATTCAAGCTCTTTCCTCAAAATGTCTGCCAATTAAAGTAATGCCAGGATAAAGTCCTAGTGAAAAATACATTTTGGAGATGCCAAATTTCCTGGGAATTGAAGAACATAATTCTCCAGAGTAAGTGACAATAGGAAAACGAACCCAGATGCCATTGAGATGTATGCAAAGCATTTTAAAAACCTGGATTCAGGATTGGGAGCTTGTGTACACCTGTGGTGGATTCATGTTGATGTATGGCAAAGCCAATAGAGTATTGCAAAGTATAATTTAAAAAATAAATTAATTAATTAAAAAAGAAAAACCTAACTTCAAACTATGAAAGCGTTAAAGCTTAAATGTATTCTATTAGCATTTCAAAAGGAAATGCAAGGCTCTTAATAGAAAGATAAGATCATATCTCCATGATTTTAATATACCATAAAATACTCCCTATCTCTATGTTTTTTCTGTTCTTTCTTCAATAAACTTATTTTTGCCATAGGTAAGACCTTAACTTCTTCTTTGTGCCTTTACTGAGAACTAAGCCCATGAAGAAGAGTCCTCTTCAACTCTGATTGTCTATTAACTGTAGAACTATACTTATATCAGAAACAGAAGTTTAGAAGCAAGAAGAAAGAAGTGAAAGTATAAATTCAATGACAAGTTATGAAAATATTGAGAATTTACTTAAAATATAATTTAAAAATGATAGTGGGATGATTTGGGAGAATGGCACTGAAGCATGTATACTATCATGTAAGAAACGAGGCACCAGTCTATGTTCGATGCAGGATGCAGGATGCCTGGGGCTGGTGCATGAGGATGATCCAGAGAGACATTGTGGGGTAGGAGGTGGGAGGGGGATTCAGGATTGGGAGCTCGTGTACACCTGTGGTGGATTCATGTCGATGTATGGCAAAGCCAATAGAGTATTGTAAAGTAAAATAAAGTAAAAAAAAAAAAAAAAAGATAGTGAAAAATAGATTAAACTAAAAAGAAAACATGGAATCTATGATAGCTGAAAATTCAACATATTTAGCCAATTTAAATAAATATATATATTTTATTTATGCATATATATTTCTGACTATACTTTCTATATTTGTACATGGACTATTTATCAAAATGAGCATATCTGGATCATAAAAAGAGTTTAAATGAGTTTTAGAAGATTGAAATCATAATGAGAATATTCCATGATAGTGGAATCAAAGTAGAAAACAATATCATAAATATGATACAAATTGAAATATGTGATTTATATAACTTGTCAGAGAGAAAAATAAAATTAAAATTAATACTAATCTTCATAGTTTACTGCTAAAGCTGCTCTTACAGGAAAATTGTAGCTTTTAGTGAATCTATTAAAAAACAGACATGTGATTAATTATTTAACAATGTGCTAATATATTAATAAAAATATAAACAGCTTTATAAATAATATGAAAAAGAAGACATTTAAATATAGGCAGAATAGTGGAACAAGTGCTTCAAAAAGAATATCTAAATGTATCATAAATGTATGGTACTATATCTAGCATTATTATCCATCAGAAAAAAAAAAAAAAACAAATAACCATAATGTGCTTTTTCTGTGAATACACCAAAATAACAAACATTGAAATGATTGATAGTGTCAAGTCCCAACAAGCATTTATAGTAAGTGGATTTTAAAAATATTTTTCCTGATAGAAGTACAAATTGGTAGAATCACTTTGTAAAGCTGTTTGGCAGGGTATACTGAAACTCAGCCTAGTTTCAACCATACACAACAATGGCACAATCTGTGATTTACTCAAAATATAAAATGCAAATATAAGAAGCTGTATTTCTAAGAGCCCAAAGTGGGAAACAACAGATGTCCATTAAAAGTGGAAGAAATTTGTTTACAATCATATAGTCATACAGTGGGGAGAAGGAAATGGCAACCCATTCCAGTACTCTTGCCTGGAAAATCCTGTGGGCAGAGGAACCTGGTAGGCTGCAGTCCATGGGGTTGTGAAGAATTGGACAGGACTGAGCGACTTCACTTTCACTTTTCACTTTCATGCACTGGAGAAGGAAATGGCAACCCACTCCAGTGTTCTTGATTGTAGACTCCCAGGGATGGCTTAGTCTGGTGGGCTGCCGTCTATGGGGTTGCACAGAGTTGGACATGACTGAAGCGACTTAGCAGCAGCAGTCATACAATGGACAACCACACAGCCATTTACAAAAAAGAAATGTTNATTGTAGACTCCCAGGGATGGCTTAGTCTGGTGGGCTGCCGTCTATGGGGTTGCACAGAGTTGGACATGACTGAAGCGACTTAGCATCAGCAGTCATACAATGGACAACCACACAGCCATTTACAAAAAAGAAATGTTCCATGCAACTCAGGTGTAATTTGAACCACTGTACTTGTATGTGAATTTTTGTGTGTGTGTGTGTATGTGTGTGTGTGTGTGTGTATACAGAGAGAGAGAAGAGAAAGAAGGGAAGAGAGGGAAGAGGATATATTGAATAATTTCATAGACATGAAGTTAAAAAAGGGACTTTTTTGAAGAAATAAGGATAAGAGTTACATTAGGTGGGAGACTATTGAATGCGGGTTAAAGAGGGATTCATCTGGATAATGAAGAGTTTAAGTTGCTTGAGCTGTACATATATGATATAGATGTGAAATGGATTTGTTGTTGCTGTTTAGTGACAAAGTCGTGTCCAACTATTTTGCGACCACGTGAACTGTAACACACCAGTCTCCTCTGTTTGTGGGACTCTGGGACTAGGAAATTGGAGTGTGTTGCCATTTCCCTCTGCAGGGGATCTTTCTGACCCAAGGATCAAATCCATCTCTTCTGCATTGGCAGGCAAGTTCTCTACCACTGGGCCACCGAGGAAGTTCCTGTTAATGTAATGATTATAATAAGTATGTATTATATGTTTACAAATTCTTCAAATTTTCCATTAGCTTTTTGTAGTTTATTGCTTTCATATCTTAACTTAAAAAATTAGATATAAAACACTTTAGAGAATATTATTTTAATGTCAAGAGCTCTCTGATTTCCTGTGCACATCTTTATTGTGAAAATGCATACATATAATAAAACTCATTTTTTTAAAAAAGATGAATATAAAAAACATAAATGTACTGCCAACTTTTCAGATATTTTTCAACTTCATTGTTTAATTTTAAATGCAATTATGTCTATGTATATAAGCTGAATTTTTAAAATAGTACTTGCTTCTTAATAAAAGAAGTAGGAACTTCTCTGCAAGTCCAGAGGTTAACAGTCCACACTTCCAGTGCAGGGGGCACGGGTTTGATCTATGGTCAGGGAACTCAAGATTCCACATACAACCCTTTTGCAGCCAAAAAATGAATAGATAAATAAGTAAAGAAAGAGAGATAAAAAAGAGAAGTCATTGTTGTTCAATTATCAGTTCAGTTAAGTTCAGTCACTTAGTCATGTCTCACTCTGCGATCCCATGGACTACAGCAGGCCCAGGTTTCCCTGTCCATCACTAACTCAAACTTGCTCAAACTCATGTCCATTGAGTTGGTGATTCCATCCAGCCATCTCATCCTCTGTCATCCTCTTCTCCTTCTGCCTTCAATCTTTCCATTGAGTCAATCTTTGGCATCACGTGGCCAAAGTATTGGAGTTTCAGCATCAGTCTTTCCAATGAGTATTCAGGGCTGATTTCCATTAGGATGGATTGGTTGGATCTCCTTGCAGCTCAAGGGACTCTCAAGAGTCTTCTCCAACAACATAGTTGAAAATCATCGATTCTTTGGCATTCAGTTCAGTTCAGTTCAGTTCATTTCAGTCCCTCAGTTGTGTCTGACTCTTTGTGACTCCATGAATTGCAGCACGCCAGGCCTCCCTGTCTATCACCAGCTCCTGGAGTTCACCCAAACTCATGTCCATCGAGTCGGTGATGTCATCCAGCCATCTCATCCTCTGTCATCCCCTTCTCCTCCTGCCCCCNAGCTATGGTTTTTCCAGTAGTCATGTATGGATGTGAGAGTTGGACTATAAAGAAAGCTGAGCGCTGAAGAATTGATGCTTTTGAACTGTGGTGTTGGAGAAGACTCTTGAGAGACCCTTGGACTGCAAGGAGATCCAACCAGTCCATTCTAATGGAAATCAGTCCTGAATATTCATTGGAAGGACTGATATTGAAGCTGAAGCTTCAATACTTTGACCACCTGATGCGCAGAACTGACTCATTAGAAAATCCCCTGATGCTGGGAAAGATTGAAGGCAGGAGGAGAAGGGGAGGACAGAGAATGAGATGGTTGGATGGCATCACCAACTCGATGGACATGAGTTTGAGCGAGCTCCGGGAGTTGGTAATGGACCGGGAAGCCTGGTGTGCTGCAGTCCATGGGGTGGCAAAGAGTTGTACATGACTGAGTGACTGAACTGAACTGAAGGTTTCAGGTTTCTTTGCTGTTTTCGTTTTTCTGCATTACCTGACTTTTTCTACAAAAGCCTATATAATCAACTTAGAACAATGCAATCACTTTTATTTGGGGACATTTTTTAACACCTTTCAAGAGTCTCATCCTAGAGGTAAAGATCACACTTGTCTCATTTCTTTTTTTTAATCAGTTAATTTGCCCTTTGCATGCAGCATGTGGGACCTTAGATCCAGGTTCAGGGATCAAACCTGGGTCACCTGCTTTGGAAGCGTGGAGTCTTAGACACCGGACCACCAGAAAACCCCTTGAGAGGTCCAAAGCCCAGTGTGGGACTCAGGAGATTGGCATGGCTCCAATTTTCTCACTCACTCCCTTTGGATGCTCTTGGACTCAATTTGCTCCTCCAGAAAATGGAAAAGCTCTTTACTTCAACACCTTGAAAGGACTTTGATTTGCTCATAATGACCAGCATATACATGTTCACTGACCAATCAAACCTTGGAAAATGCAGAAAAGTTTCTGGAAGAAAACATGACCGACAATCACACCAGCTGAAGAGATCCATCATTAACATTTTGGTGCATTTATTTTTTGTTTCGTTTTCTAGGCATCTTGGGGCTCAGGACTTGGAGGCAGGCATGAGCATGTGCACTGAGTCTATAATGAGACGCTCCACCCCTGGACTCAGCATGGCCTGTGCCAGGCTGGGTGGCCTTGAGGGCACTCCCAATCTCTCAACCCATTTCCTCCTTGGTACCGGGAGTGACAGCCGTCATGGTTTTCTCATGTGGCCGTCAGTGAGATGAGGGCTCTACAGCTCAAGTACCTGGGAAAACTTTATGAAATTTTTGCCCGATTCAATATGATAAACACTAATTCCATAACCCCTTACTCCTCCCCTACCCCAGCACCTAATCAGTTTCTCTCATTTTAGAAGATGCTAATTCACGATAGTCAGTAGTTCCTAGCCCCAATTTCACACTAGAATCATCTGGGGAGCTTATAAAACACCATGTCTAGACTCCACCCCAGAATAATTAAGTAGGAATCATGGGGGTGGAGCTCTGACATTGGTGTTTCTGGAAAGGTCCCCAGAGGGTCCTAATGTGAGCAGGGCTAAAAACCACTGGTGTGCATCAAAGTGCTTTAGAAAGGCCAGCACTACAGAAGCGGAAGGGGTTATTATGAAAATGTATCTCAGGGAGTGGAAATGGGTTCCCTGACTCCTCCCCACTCCTGCCTGATCCTGCTAGTGGGCAACATCATACTGTCTTGCTCAGAGTGGGGTTCTTAGTGGGATCCTAAGCATTTTCCTATGACCTCTGGAGCTGGAGCTTGTGTGGCTTTAATGAGAGTCTAGCCTGTGCCAGGTACTGTGCTAAGCTGAGTCTTTAGTGGCAGACCAAAGGAAAACACATGCCCTGCTACAGCACCAACCTCTGTGCAGGGCAATTTGGCAATATTCATCAAAATTGAAATAAACATAGCCATTCCACTTCTAGACACAGAACCAATGGACAGGAGCCTTAAAATGTTCCCCCAAAGAATGTACATAGCAGCTTTATTAGTAAGAGTCTAATACTGGAAACAACCCAAATGCCCATCAGGATTTGAATGGATAAGTGAATTGTGGTATAGTCATACAAGGGAATACTAACAGCCATGAAGAAGAAAGAGCTGCAGCTGAACACATGGGTGAACCTCAGACATGCTGTTGAACCAAAGCAACCAAGCTCAAGAATACCTTTCTTACGAAGGAAATTCTGATTAGAAAATAATTGAATTAGAACATTTGAACATTCATGCTATGAACACCCCAATGTTTACAATAGCAGAACATCCCTATTCACAATAGCCAAGACATGGAAGTAATGTCAGTGTCCACTGACAGATGAATGGATAAAGATGTGGCTTATATATACATATAGACATATATATATATAAACTGGAGGGTGGGATCCAGTAGGACAAGGCGTGTGGGGGTGCTAGAAATGTTCTATGGTAACCTATCTGTTGATCTGGGTGGTGGTTATACAGGTGGATACATGTGCAAAATTTATGGAGCTCTACACTTTACTTTTTGTAAGCTAAACTTCAATTAAAACATTTTTAAAGCAAATAAAATTTATACATCCTTTGCCTCATTGATTCCACTTCTGACAATTATTTTCTATAGATGTATTTGAATGTGGAAGACGTTATACATGCATAAGATTATTTATTGTAACATTTACTGTAAGAACTAAAGATTAGAAAAAACAAAACATTCATCAGTGTGTGGGTGTGCGTTAGTCGCTCAGTCATGTCCAACACTATGCAACCCCATGTACTGCAGCCCACCAGGTTTCTCCACCCATGGGATTCTCCAGGCAAAGATACTGGAGTGGGCTGCCATTTCCTTCTCCAACATCCATCAATAGGGGCTGGGTAAGTAAAGCACAATTCCTCTTAACCATGCAACATGATGCAGCAAATAATGGAGAAGCTTGCCAAGATATATTATGGAAGTGAAAGAGTCAAGGTGTGGAGATGCATAAATACTGTGCTGTCTTTGGGGTTAGAAAATGTAAAAGGAGATAAAATGGGAGAGAGAGAAGGTAGGGGAGAGATTAGTTTATATAAAAATAAAATAACATATTTCTAGAAGGGCATGTGTGAAACAAGAGATTGGTTGACCGTGGGGAGGAAACCTGGGTGGCTGGATTGGGTTGAAGGAAATTTTTTACTGTATGCCTTTCATGCTTTTGGAATTCTGAACCTATTACAAATTTCGAATAAAAAAATTAAAACAGCCAGGCCTTCATTCACCTCCTTCAAGGTCTGGTGCTACAGAATAGAATTTGAACATTGATCCTGGCCTGTAATATAATCCCAAACCTAACTGCCTTGCCCTTCCTCTGTCACACTTGCCACACTACTTCCTGGTGCCTCTCAAAGGTGTCATGACTCTCACCCTTGCCCTGGACCCCTGCATCGGCCATTCTCACTTTGGAAAATGTTCATTCTCTGCTTGGCGTCATCTCCTCCATGAAGCCTTCCCAGACTTCCCCAGACTTCTGGGCTCCTACAGCCCATATTTCTTGTGTGTCATTTCTCATGTCCCATTTGTCATAGGGCTCCTAATAATTAGTTTCTAGGCTTCCGTGCCCTACTGTAACGTTGGCACATAGCCTGGTGCCTGGAAACAGGGTTTGTAGAATAATAGATGGATAATTTTTACCAGGTTCAGAACTGATGAGCACCTTTTGTCTTCTACACAATGCTGTTTAGTTTCCAAGTTCTGTGGAAGCATAACTGTGCCTCAGTTGTCTCGTCTGCAAAATGGGATTAATAATGATACCTATCTTGTAGGATTGCACTGTGAGGATTAAGTGAGTTAACGTATGTAAAGCACACAGAACTGTATTTGATATCACTAGTTATTATTGCTTCCATATCACTATATTGTGATGAAGAAACTATATTCTAGTAAGTTCAGAAGGCCATACGACAGCAGGTCTATATCCAGACTTCCAAGTTTCCATGACTAGCCATTCTTCTATGTGAGGGAGTGCTGGGCAGGTGTGGAGCTGAGGGATGTGGGGGTGGCCACAGCATCGAGCCCTCCACGCCCAGCCCCACTGCAGGCTCCTCTGTATCCTTCTTCACGATGGGATGTTCTCACAGGAGGGGGAGGAAATTAGTTCATGAAGGAGAGAGAGGAGGCACATTCTGAATGAAAACCCTAGTCAGAAAAGTGTTGGCTGCCTAACATAATGACGGACTTAGGCAGTCATATTTCAACCTTCAGACCTGATGATGGGTGCACAATTGGAGGCAAGGACCTCTCTTTTCATCTCTTCAAGCCACCTCCCATAAATCACTGCCTGAAACAAGTCTAGAGGACATCGTAACCTTGTTAAGGTCCAGTTTTCTCATCTACCAAGTGGGGATAGTTAGTGTAAGGAAGGAAGGAGATGATAATTCCATGAAATTATGTGGAAAAGAGCTCCAGAAATTGTCATGCATTAGCAGATGTTGGCAAACAGTCAGCCTGAGCCCAGCCACAATTTCCTTCAAATCACACGAGGCATAAGAGGGTCCTCCAGTTGCCCTAGTCCCCACCATTCCCTGCTGTTACTCCAGTTTGCCCCACACACTCACTGTACTTATCTCGTCCCTGAAAGCGTGTGAATTTGCCACCCCTTCTCCACAACATTGGTTACCAAGGTGCCTGCTCTTCTGCCAGCTGCCAGCGTGGATAGCCAGCTAGCTGGGGAGAGATGGTGCAGTTCTTTAAATAACTGGGATCTTGCCACTCGGCCCAAGTCATCAGACTCCACCAAGGTCCAGGCCAGAGCCCTATCAATCAGTCCTAGTACTCTTCCATGAGCTGAGAAGAAGCCAGACCTGCGTGAATCCTTGGACATGCCTCCCTTTAGCCTTTAGATACAGAGAATAAATCTGCAGCCTCCTAAACATGCCAAATAACTGGTCTGCTGGAGCCTGGAAGGCCAGATGCTGCTTACAACTCTGACTCCTGGATGCCTGAAATTCCACCATTATCAACACATTCCTCCCTGTTAAGCTGTAAAGTTGAAAGATCTACTGGGAGGCATAGCAGAATGAGTCCAAGCTAGGCTGGAGCAGATCTTTAAGGATAATCTTGGTGAGAACGCAGATTCTGTAAGCAGGCGAGGGAAGGGTTGAGGGGTGTCAGGAAGGAGAAGGAAAGAGCGGCAGAGAGGTGCTTGAAAATGAAGATTCCTTTTAGGAGCAGGAGTGGCTGCAGAAGGGAAGGAGAAGGGGAGAAGAGCCTGGAAGCAGAGTGGACACTCAGGCCAGCAGTGGCCCTGGAAAGGGGGTGTGGACACCCAGCTCCAGAGTGGGAGGGGGCAGCATCCTCTCTGAACAAACCTGCAGGAGAGAGGGGGAGTGGAACAGCCCCACTAACTACTCACCCCTTCACCCTCTGTTGCCTTAGGGAATGTCAACCTTTCCTGGGCTGGAGGATTCTGCTCCCACTGGGAAAGGAACAAGGATGAATCAGGTCTCCTGATCAGAAAATATAACCTGATCCATCACATCGAAGGCAAGGGACAGGTGCACAGGACCTCTGGTCTTATCACCAGCTCTCACACCCAGAAAGAGCCACCTCCTTTAGGGCCAGTTCAGGAGCGCTTGGGAGGGGTGAGGTAGAGAGACTTGGATGCCTCTGCTGCTGCTAAATCACTTCATCTAGATCCCCCAAATTCACTATGTGACTTCAGGCGAGATGCTTAACCTCCATCCTCGGTTTCCTCATCTGTAAAATGGGGACAGTGATGAGACCTGCTTCACAGGGCTGCTGTGAAGATTCAATCAAAGGATGCTAAGGATGGGTTTTGAGCTGAGCCTTATAAGGTGTATTAGACTTTGACAGGTGTTCCAGGCAGAGAGCAAAGGTCAGGGGGTGGGGCTGAGAGTACAGGGCAGATCTGGGTACTGGTAAAGAAGCTGGTGGGCTTTCTATTGATGCTGGTGATAAAGAACCTACCTGCCAATGCAGGAGACATAAGAGATGTGGGTTCAATCCCTGGGTTGGGAAGATTCTCTGGAGGAGGAAATGGCAACCCACTCTAGCATTCTTGCCTGGAGAATCCCCGTGGACATAGAAGCCTGGCGGGCTACAGTCCATAAGGTTGCAGAGTCGGACATGACTGAAGCAACTTAGCACGCATGCACACAGAGAAGCTGGAGCATAGCTTGTGCTGGGGAAAACTCATTCTGGAAAGCCAGGGTACAGTTTGATGGTGGAAGGCCTCCACACCCCATACAAACCCCAGGCTTTGTGCTAGAAGTAGTGGAGAGCTACTGAGGTATCAGGCATGTAAGAGAGGCCCTCAGTGGCCAGAGAGGGGATTTGTCCCAGGATGCAGGGGTTGCTGGGTTATGCCCATCTGGCCAAATTACGCTCAGAAGCAGCCACCTCCTTTAGGTCTGCTCCTTACAGCTGATCCCAACCTCCTTCCTTCCGCCCTTAGACCTTTTCTGTTTCTAATTTGGGTGAGGACTTGACCTTGAAGTGAGGTGGACTTGGTCTCAGATATTGGTCCAGCACTACTAGGTAGGTGACGGAATAAGACCCTGAACTCACAAACCTCAGTTTCCTCATCTGAAATAAGGGGGCATGGCAAGGATTTCCCAGAGTTGCGAGGGTGAAATGAACTGGCACACATGGGTGCTGGGTCCTGCTGGCCCCTCCTCTGATCTGTAGGCAGGACCTCCTGCGGGCTGGGTGTACTCAGTCGCCGCGGGCATCTTCCAGCTCTAACTGCTCACAGCCTCTCCCCTCTGTGACTCTGAGAGCAGCAAAGGGGAGAACGACCTGTGCCAGGAAACCTCGAGGCCAGGCTTAGGCTTATTGGAAGAATCTGAGACAATTATGAGCCACAAGGAAACTGGTTTTCTCTGCTTTCTTTGGCAGAGAGCAGAAAACCCGTCTTGAGCCTGGATTTAAGCCGAGGAGAGGTAGGAACCTGCTGTGCCTACAAAGTGTCTTGGGAAGAGAATACAGGTTTTCTGTGGACCTACTAATGGCCAGGCATGGTGCTGGACACCTTCATCCATGAAGTGACAGTTCATCATGCCTCCTGTGTGCAAGCACTGATGTATTGGGTTGGCCGAAAAGTTTGTTCAGGTTCCCCATAAGAGGGTATAGCAAAACCTGAATGAACTTCTTGGCCAACCCAATAGGAAAAGGGACACCGCCTTGAACAGACAGACAGGGTCCCTGCCCTAGGGAAGGGGTGGGTAGCAGATAAGAGGAAATGAAAACAAAAGCATAAATCATCTCATGGATGGATGTCATGATAAAGGAATGCAAAACAAAAGTATAAGGGGACGGGCATATTCAAAAAGTCCTCTGAACGAGGAGAAATGACCTGTCAAAGGGAGATGAGCATTTCAGGTGGCAGGAACTCTGCCTGAACGATCACCGACATCCTGTCTGCTCAGCCTCACCGCAAGTCTGTGCTCTGAACATTGTCCCCATAGCACAGGTGACAAATCTGAGGCTTAGGGAGAGAAAGTGGCTCATGCCAGATCAGCACAGTGGGAGGATTTGAGCCAGCCCTTCAAAGCCCACGCTCCTCCTTGCAACCTGGTCCTCCCGCCCTGGACACAGGCGAGGGACCCAGCCTTTCACAATCTTCCCAGACTCAGTGAAATGAAAATGTAAGCATGCCTTTCTCCATATCCCTTACAGGGGTGGCCTGTAAGCCCACAGGAACAGAGAGCCAGGAGCCGAGGTGGCTAATGTCTTACAGTTCAGAATCACCCTAAAAGGTGTTTTCCTGGGACATCCCCTGTGAGCCTGGGAGCCACAGGGGAAAGCCCATCTGCTTGAGCAGCAGAACCTGGGAAATTTCCCGGTGTGTCCTCCCATCTACTGAAGGGCTCCCAGGAGACCTGTGTGTGCTCAGTGTCTGTGGTCTGAGAGGCGCAGGGACACCATGGGACTTGTGAGCTGCCATCCTTGTTGCTAGGGGTGACAGGCTGAACAGGAACTCTGCCGGAGCTAACAGCCATCTCTCCTCCCACTCTTCTACAGCTCCCTTCATCAGATTAGTTGAGGGTTGGGAGCCTGTGAGCTCACAGGGCAGGGGAATATACACAGGCCTCTGCAAACCTGTGGGGTTCACATGGTGAATGATGTGGTGAGATCCTAGGTCAAGGGCTGGCCAATTTCTGAAACCTTATTCATGCCTTCATACGAGGACAGTACGTCCTATGACACGGCCATTTAAAAAGATCTCTAACATTCTTTGTGATAATGAGTTAATCCCAAGGTATAGGCAACAATTAACTTACCTACACATTCTATTGTGGGGGTATTTTATTTTATTTTTTAACGGGGAACTTTTAATTTTTATTTATTTATTTATTTATTTTCGGCTGTGCTGAGTCTTCATTACCACTAGGGCTTTTCCTTAGTTGTGGCACGCAGGGGTTGCTCTGTACTTATGGTGCGTGGGCTTCTCATTGCGGTGGCTTCTCTTGCTGTGCAGCGTGGGCTCCAGCGCTCAGGCTCAATAGCTGTAGCTCAGAGTTTAAGTTGCCCCTGGGTATGTTGGATCTGCCCATACCAGGGATCGAACCTGTGTCCCCTGCACAGACAGGCAGACTCTTTACTGAGCCACCAGGGAAGCCCCCTGGGGGTATTTCAAAGTGAATCATCACAAGAGTAGTTTGACCCCTAAGTGCGTCCATGGACCAGCAGCATGGGCGCCACCCAGGAGCACATTAGAATTGCAGACCCTCAACCCCTCCTCCAGACATGGAAGAGAATCTACACTTTAGCAAGATCCCCAGGTGATTTGTATGCACATGTGGAGTTTTAAAAGAAGGTATAATCATAACTCTCGTAAAACATAAAATGAATCTGGGTCAAAGATTTTATTTAACTCATTAATTAACGAGGAAACCACTAAGATGTTCTAATCACTTAGAGGAGACTGCAAAGAGTAGACACAAATATAGGTCATCAGGAATCTGAATTAATTTACAAATAGATGCATTACTGGAAAAAAAATCCACAGAGCGATAATCAATTGCATTGCATTAGATACAATTTACATATCTATGCTGCTGCTGCTGCTGCTGCTAAGTCGCTTCAGTCATGTCCGACTCTGTGCGTCCCCATAGACGGCAGCCCACCAGGTTCCCCCATCCCTGGGAGTCTCCTGGGCAAGCATAATTTACATAGCCATCAGTTTTCTACAACTTCAAAGTTGTAAAATATCTGAGATAATGAAAGATTGAAAAAAAAAAAACAAAAGCCAGAAGCATCTCTGGACAGGATACCCTGTAATCTCTGTCTTTTTCTCCCCTTTCTTTTCCTCCCTCCCTCCAACCCTATCTTAGTCTTTCCCGATTTTTCTTGACACATAATAAAGTTTGATAAGCCCTGCCCTACACCACTTCTGTCTTCTAGCATGCCCGGACCCAATAACCTCTACAGGTCATGACTAGAGGGAACTTTTGAGTAAACCTCAGTGCTCCCAGGGCTCTACTGGGGAATTAGCAGGTGGGCCAGGCCAGGCTTCAGGGCAGCACTGGCTCAAATAACAGAGCAGAAGTTCGGAGGCCTAGAGGATCTGAGTTGCCACCTACTGCTGGTGGAGTTGCTTTATGTTCTCTAAAACACTTCGTTTGTGACGCAAAGATAAAAATGTGTGTACTTGTTAGCTTTCATTTCTATCCTGTTGTTGTTCAGTTGTTAAATCATGTCTGACTCTTTGCGACCCCATGGACTGCAGCACGCCAAGCTTCCCGTCGTCCACTATCTCCTAGAGTTTGCTCAAGTTCATGTCCATTGAGTTGGTAATGCCCCCCAATCATCTCATCCCCTGCCGTCCTCTTTTTCTTTTGCCTTCAATTTTTCCCAGCATCAGGGTCTTTTCCAATGAGTCAGCTCTTCGCATCAGGTGGCCAAAGTATTGTAGCCTCAGCTTTAGTATCAATCCTTCCAATGAATATTCAGGGTTGATTTTCTTTAGGATTGATTAGTCTGATCTCCTTGCAGTCCAAGAGATACTCAAGAGTCTTCTCCAACACCATAATCCGAAAGCATCAGTTTTTCAGTGCTCTGCCTTTTATATGGTTCAACTCTCACATCTGCACCTGACTAACAGGAAAAAAAAAACAACAACCAACATTTCTACCCTACTAGGTAGGACCAATTGCACCAATTGGAAATTCATCAGCAGAGGCAGTGACTCCATACTCCAAATTCTCCTCAGTATTAGGGTCTATTAATTAGTAGAGTGAATGTTAAAAAGGATTTTTCATGGCACATGGGTAGTGAAGACACGTGAATTAGCTAGAATCTGGTGGCAACATTTCCAGCCTGAAGGAGGTATGAGAATCCAGTGAGCCAAGCAAAGGTTCCCCGGACTTGGTTCCTGAATTGTCTGTGTGCAGCCACTGATGGGGAAGATTCTTCTCTGGCTGTTCTCACTGGAAGCATAGCTGAGTAGTACTATTGTCACTGTTGACTCAGGTGGAACTTCCGTTGACGATGCCGTCAGAACATCTGAAAAGACAGAGACCCAGGTCCTCACTGAGCTCATGGGAGGTGCCTGGCTGACTGGTTACTTGCAGAAACTGACCGCATGTGGGACTCCATTCTGCCTGTGGCTTATCTTCAGGGAGCCTGGTGTGGAGGCTGAGGGAAACAATCTGAGTTCTCACCTGTCCCTTAGCTATTGGCTATCAGTTATTTACAAAAAAGAACCACTCGTTCTGTATAAGTAGAGTGGCTTAAGGGCCTGGAGAATGGAGCAAATGGTTAGGATTTGCGTCTGGTTGTGCTCTTCTGGGGTAGATCATCGCAGAGGCTGAGAAACAGAATGGCAGTGGGCAGGTCTGGAGTTGAATCCCAGCTGCATTCCTCCACGGCCCTTAACTGAGCTGCTTGTTTACACCCTGCTGGGCACCAGGAATGGGGCTGGGGCTGTGAAAAACTCAGTGGATATGAACGTTGGGGCTTCCTAGAATCAGGGAAGCGCATGAAAGGAAACATCCCAAATATTGTTTTGTAAGTTACCATCATGATAGCATCATGGAAGGAAGGTTTATTGTGCAAAGGACTATATAGGGGAAGACGTTTCCTTGTCTGAAGAATCAAAAGACTTCCCAGAAGAAGCAGAGACTTAAGAGTGAGTCGGAGGTAGAGGGTATTAATCAAGCAGAAGAAACAGCAGGGACAAAGGCCTTAAGATGGGAGGGGTTTGGTCCACTCTAGAGATGCAAAGGGGCTTCCCAGGTGGCGCTAGTGGTAAAGAACTCACCTGCCAATGCAGCAGACCTAAGAGATGTGGGTTTGATCCCCAGGTTAGGAAGATCCCCTGAAGGCGGGCATGGCAACCCACTCCAGTATGCTTGCCTGCAGAATCCCCATGGACATAGAAGCCTGCTGGGTTATAGTACATAGGGTCACAAAGAACTGGACATGACTGAAGTGACTTAACATGCATGCACACACAGAGGTGCAAAGAAGGCCCACGTGAGCAGTGTCCCTCAGCTGTTTGCAGGCTGGCAGACCACCGGGTACATTGCTAAAAATGGACCTTCTTGAATCTCACTTCCAGAAATTCTGATTCCACGGGTTTAGGGTGGGGACCTACAGATCTGCATTTTTAACAACCACGTCAGGAGGTGTCAGAGAGTAGTATTGCTTGGGGCCGCACTTTGGAAGATATTGTCATAGAGCCTGATGAGAGCGGCACAAAATAAAGACAGCTCATTTAACTTCTCTATGCAGTTCTCAGTTCAAATCTAACACTGGGCTTGTAAGATGGCAAGAGGATTAGAGGAGTGGTATCCAGGGCCAAGCACAGAGCCTGGCATGCGGCAGGTATTCAACAGATCATTGCACATCTGTTATTGTCCTTCTCTGATGCTCTGGAGGAGTGAGAACAAGGCTAGGAATCAAATTATCTATACTCCAGCCTCAAATGGGTCACTGACTTACCACCTCACCTTGGGAAAACCCTTCTCTTTCTGAGTGAGTAAACCACAGTTTCCCCATCTGTAAAAGGAAGGGAGTGTGATCAGGTGACGCTTAGCTCAACTATCATCTGCCATCTTCAATTGTCCACCTGGTGGGGCCCAGAGCTCCCACACCAAATTCAGTGATCCTTGACCTGGCTGCTCCTTAGAACCATCAAGAAGGCTCTAAAAATACCAAGTTGGGGACTTCCCTGGTGGTCCAGTGGTTAACAGTCCACCTGCCAATGCAGGGAACATGTGTTCGATCCCTGGCCTGGGAAGATCCTACGTACTATGTGGGTCAGGTAAGCCCATGGGCCGCAACTACTGGCCTGTGCTCTAGAACCCCATGCCTACAACAGGAGAAGCCACCAAAAGGAGAAGCATGCTCACTGCAACTAGAGAGTAGCCTCTGCTCACTGCAACTAGAGAAACCCCATGTGCAGCAATAAAGACCCAGTGCAGCCAAATATATATATATATATATACCAATACCAATTAGGGACTTCGCTCATGGATTTGATCCCTGGTCAGGGTAAGATTCTGTATGCTGCGTGGCATGGCCAAAATTTTTTAAATAAATAAATACCAATTAAATCAGAATCTCTTGAGGGTGAGTCCAAGGCATTGGTAACTTTTCAGCTCCCCAGGCAAATCTAATGAGAAACAGTGATCTAATTCCTTGAATCCCCCTTATTTCCAGAAGGGTTAAAAAAGGGGCTTCAGAGAGCACCCCAGCCAATAAGAACCTTAGACATTATCCAGCACCCCACCCCAACTCTGTTTTTTAAAAATAATTTTGATATAAATTTTCAGGAATCTTGTCTGAGAAAAATGAACATTGTTTAAACAAAATCAGATAATTCAGAATGGCTTCTCACCTAACCCTGGCACCCCCAAAGGTCACGGCATTTGGTGTAATCAACTTTACTGAGGTATAATTTACATGCCATAAAATGCACACATTTAAACTGTATGGTTGGATGAGTTTTGACAAATGTATTTCCCTCCCCCTCACCCACCTCTCACCTCCCACTTCCCACCAACTCCCATGAGACAACACTTCAAAGAGTTTTCATTTTACTCTGGTGGTTTCCCCATGTCGTGATCTTCTGTTGATACTTTTTGATTTATCTATTTCAGATTTGGGGTCGTATCATTAATCCTCAACCAGCATACTGCTGAAAGCAAAGAGGAACAGAACTAATAATCCCACAGAACAACAGGTGTAAATAGGTTTGTCCTGGGTCAATTAGGGGTATCTGGTTGAGCAAGCATTCTCTATTGATGCCTAGTATTGATGGATGAGGATTCAACTTAGATACTCTATCTCTAGCTCACTTCTTCTCCCCAAGTGTTGCTAATTCTGTTCCTATTTCAGTTTCCCTGTTGCTTAACTTTGAAATTTTAACTAATATTTGTAATCCCATATTGCTGGGCCCACTTGATAAGGATAGCTCTGTTTCCTGCCCCGACTCCCATTTCTGTTCCCTTCTACCTCCTAATTTCTTTTCTCTTTTATCTTTGTGTTTATCCTATCAAGGGTGATAGCGTTTACTTCTATTTTGCAGTCATTATCAAGCCTTTCCTATTTTGTCTATGAAAGACCCAAGGCCCAGTGTTTACATTATATTCATGATGCAACTTTTATCCTGTGAGCCTACAGTGTATACTGTGATTGATCATAGCTTCTCCATGTTTACACTGTGGTTATCCCTGAGTCTCTCCCAGGAAGATGCTTCCAACATCAGCACTAAAGGAATTCTCCTTTCTTACTCTGTATGACTTCTTCTAAATCATCTCAAAATTTAGTTTCCTTCATATGTGAACCATTGATTATTGGTTGGAAAAATTTTTTTTTTTTGGCAGGAGGATTTTTTTTTTTTTTCCTGGTTGGATTTTTTTTTTTTCCTCTCTCCTTCTTGGTGTTTCCTCTTCCTCCTTGGTGTTTCTCTTCCTTTCTCCAGTAAGAGAAATACTTGCTACTTCATCATATTCCTTAAATCATCCAGCCTCCTTTGACATACTGCTTGAAATCTGCTTCTTTCTTCTTTCTAGATTTATTCTATGTGGGTCCCTGATTCTCTCCTCTTACCGTTCTGAGGGTTTCATGGGCTGGCTGCCTACCAGTCATCCTGGAATTCTTTTATATTAGATTGCTGGATTAATGCTACTAGTTTTTATCCTTCACAGTTTTCAAGTTGTTTTGTTGAAATACATGTTCAAATAACTTCTCAGAAAGGCAGCATGGGAAGCAATTTCTGAATCCTTGACTATCTGAAAATGAGGGGTTTTTTGCCCTCACTCTTGACTGATAGTTGGGCTGGGTATAGAATTCCAGGTTCAAAGCCATTTATCCTTAGCTCTCACAGAATATTAGCAAAAAGATTAAAAACAGTCTCTGGCATGAGACAGTTCAGTTCAGTCTCTCAGTCATGTCCGACTCTTTGCGATCCCATGAATTGCAGCACGTCAGGCCTCCCTGTCCATCACCAACTTCCAGAGTTCACTCAGACTCGCATCCATCGAGTCAGTGATGTCATCCAACCAACCAGTGTCAAATAAAAACTTTACAATCTATTGGACCCAACAAGTCACTGAACCTCTCTGTGCCTCCATTTTCTCATCTATAAACAGAGATTAAAAAGTACTAGTTTATGGAGTTGTGATGAAGATTAATTTATGTGTGAAAAGTGCTTAAAATAGTGCCTGCACATAGCAAGCATAAATTTTGTTGTTTTCTAGTCTTCAAGTCATGTCCAGCTCTGTTACAAACCCCATGGACGATACCTGCCAGGCTCCTCTGTCCATGGAATTTCCTAGGCAAGAAGCCATTTTCTTCTCTAGGGGACCTTCCTGACATAGGGATCAAACCTGCATCTCCTGCTTTGGCAAGTGGATTCTTTACCACTGAGCCACCAGGGAAGCCAAGCATCAATAGTAAGCTGTTATGCTTCTGTCTTCTATTGAAACTGATGAGAATTATAGTATCAGTCTGATCCTGCTTCATTGTCAGTCAAAGAAATACATGTTCTGGTTCTTTGTAAGTCAATGTTCTGGTCTCTGTAGAAATGTTCAGAATTTTTCTAAACTTTGATTTTTTATTTTTTAAAATTACTTCTTTGACTACTACTTCTGCTTCACTGACTAAGCTAAAGTCTTTGACTATGTAGATAACCATAAACTATGGAAAATTCTTAAAGAGATGGAGATACCAGACCACATTACCTATCTCCTGGGAAACCTGTATGCAGGTCAAGAAAACAGTTAGAGCCAGGCATGGAACAACATGGTTCAAAGTTGGGAAAGGAATTCAACAAGGTTGTATATTGTCATACTGTTTATTTAACTTATATGCAGAGTACGTCATGCAAAATACTGGGATGGGTTAATCACAGATTGCCTGGAGAAATATCAACAACCTCAGATATGCAGACCATACCACTTAAATGGCAGAAAATGAAGAGGAACTAAAGAGCCTCTTGATGAAGGTGAAAGAGGAGAGTGAAAAAGCTGGCTTAAAACTCAACACTCAAAAAACTAAGATCATGGCATCTGGTTCCATCACTTGATGGCAAAATAGATGGGGAAAAAGGTGGAAACAGTGACAGATTTTATTTTCTTGGTCTCCCAAATCACTGCAGACAGTGACTGCAGCCACAAAATTAAGACACTTGCTCCTTGGAAGAGAAGCTATTACAAACCTAGACAGTATATTAAAAAGCGTATTAAAGAGATGTTGCTATGCTGCAATGGTTTGTATAGTCAAAGCCATGGTTTTTTCCCAGTAGTCATGTACAGATGTGAGAGTTGGACCATGAAGAAGGCTGAGCACCGAAGAATTGATGTTTTTGAGCTGTGGTGCTGGAGAAGATTCTTGAGAGTCCCTTGGACAGCAAGGAGATCAAACCGGTCAATCCTAAAGGAAATCAACCCTGAATATTCACTGGAAGGTCTGATGCTAAACTGAAGCTCCAATACTCTGGCTACCTGATGTGAAGAGACCCTGATGCTGGGAAAGATTGAAGGCAGGAGGAGAAGCAGATGACAGAGGATGAGATGGTTTGATGGCATCATTGACTCAATGGACTGAGTTTGAGCAAACTCCGGGAGACGGTGAAGGACTGGGAAGCCTGGTGTGCTGAAGTTCATGGGGTTGCAAAGTTGGACCTGACTTCGTGACTGAACAACAGCAACAACTCATGCTAAGCTTGTAGCAGGGATTATTCACTCAGTCCTCCTGCCAATTGGGTTGGTCTTGTTTGATCTCCATTTTATAAGAAAGACCACAGAGCAAGGAGGTGGCTAGAATCTGGACTCAGAGGAGGTTGTCTAATGTCTTAACTCTCAGGTCTGACTCTTCTCTCTGATCTGTCCAAATGCCCCTGGAGGCATTTCTACAGGTGACACACCTGTAGGCACAACCCTGGCCCATGGCCTGGCACAATCCTGGACCCATTCCGCTCCCATCATCTTGGTCTTGGCTCCTCAAGAGCCACATGGGCATGTGGCTCCTCAAGGGTCATTCTCCCCTCCTCTTTCTGTCTAGCCTACTCTCTCTGAGCATGGCACAGACCGAGCGTGCTGGCAGCTCCCCAGGGACGGTTCATGGGAAAGACTCAGGTGCTGCCTGGTCACAGTGAGTGCTTACTAATCATCAGGGACCACTGTTTTTACTGTAACTGAAGTTTGCTTCTCAGGGAAGGGGTGGGGGCAGCACAGGCAGGGCCCAGGTGTGCACAAGATCTGTTCGGAGACCCAGTGCATCACTGGCTGGTAGTGTAAACAGCTGCTGAGGCCTCGCCTGGAGAAAGCTGGGAGATGGAGGAGGTGAGAAGGAAGCCCACATCTCTGGGCCCCAACAGGAAGCCCAGCAGGCACATTCAGATGGAAACCAGCTATAATTGGGTAGTACCTCTGGGGCCCCCTTGCAGGCTGGCTGGCTCAGTGGTGAGAGGTCCGTGGCCGGAAGATGAAGTGGTGATGAGGTGTCAGACAGGAGGCCCTGCAGGCGGGGACACAGGCGGGTGGTCACAGTGTACATTTCATTAGCTACCAACTGAGGATTTGCGGAACTTTCCTTTGCTGTCTCAGCCAGTAGCTAGGTTTTTAAAAATAAATTCCAGGACATCAAGCTCAAATTTCCGGAGCGGCATCCCCAGGCCCCAGGCTGACTTCCAGCACAACTGTGTGATGAGCCGAGTTCATTCACCTAGGCCTTACCTTAGGTGCTCTCCCCACCTGCTCAGATCTCTCACCTCTCAGATCTTGGGCATTTCCTTGTATTCCCCCAAGAGTCTTTGTCCAAGCAAATCCCAGTCCTTCTGTGGCCTGCTCCTAGCTGCCAGCTTCAGGTCTTCTCAGCATCTCATATCAAAGTTGCATGGGGCTGGAGGAGCAGTGTCATGGAAGGGCCAGGTATAGAACAGAACCGATGGGTCAAGGCTTGTGGCTTAAGGTGTCACCATCCCCAAAGAGATCTGGGGACTCCCAAAGGAGTCAGCTCCTCTAATCAAGCAGCTGGACCATCTCTGCAGGAAAATACTCAGCACAAAGCATGCTTGTCCATGACAGCGGGTCCCAGAGCCAGAATTTCAGAGCTGAGAAGAGCCCGCAGGCTATCCTATCTCACTCCTTCCATTTTAAAAGATCTGGGGACCAAGCCTCAGGGAAGTGAAGTGACTTGCTCTCTTTCTCTAATACATCTAGGAAGCTGCTGAGACACTGAGCCAACATCCAATTTCCTGGGGCATGGCCCTGACCGGCCACAGCCAGCCAACTGAGCATGGGCAGCTTTCCCCAGCCGGGGAACCACCAAGAATTCCATGCAGGCCACCCAGATTCCTGGCAGCTGCCAGCCCCACCTCAGCCCTGACCTGGTGGCCTGGGTCGCTTCCCTGCCAACTCCACGTTCCCACTTGGAGCTGCGCAGTCTGAGTCTCCAGTCATTCCAGACACAACAAGGATTGAGCGGTTCTACTCTGGCTTGCCAGGAGGGTTTGCAGCCAAGCCGCGCTCCTCCAGGGGCGGAGAGCTGACCGGGGACGTCAGACACAGCTTGCCTTTTGCCATCCCAAAGGTCGTGTCTGCTCCACTCTGGCTGCTTCACCAGCTCAGCCACCCCTGTCAGAGTCTCCTCTCCACCTGGACCTCCCCTCCCCTCCAGGTCTCACTGTTGCTTTATCCATGGAGCCACTGCTCCCTTGGTCTGTAACATATTCTTGTGCTGTCCCCTCCAGCTTGCCTTTCTGCATCAGCAGATAGAGTAGTGCTGTATCCCCATTCAACCTTCACCTTCAAGTTTCAATAGCACCTGTGTACTCCGTGTAACAGATTTAGCGCTCTGTTTTACTTTACATACTCTGTTCTTGACTGTCAACTGTCACTGTGATTTGGTTTCAGTTATTTGCACTTCAGAATCTAGCTCACTGTCTGAGCAAACATGCTGTTTGGTGAATGAGAAAAAAGATGGACAGAGGGATGGATGAATGGATATTGGATGGATGATGTATGTCAGTTCAGTCACTCAGTCATGTCCGACTCTTTGAGACCCCATGGACTGCAGCACATCAGGCCTCCCTGTCCATAACCAACTCCTGGAGTTTACTCAAACTCATATCCATTGAGTCAGTGATGCCATCCAACCATCTTATCCTTTGTTGTCCCCTTCTCCTCCCACCTTCAATTTTTCCCAGCATCAGAGTCTTTTCAAATGAGTCAGTACTTCGCATCAGGTGACCAAAGAATTGGAGTTTCAGCTTCAGCATCAGTCATTCCAATGAATATTCAGGACTGATTTCCTTTAGGATGGTCTGGTTNGGTTCACCAAGAAGCGGATGAAAGAACCGAGGAAAAAGAGATAGTGGAAGAGAGACAGGGAGGCTGACGTGAGACCACCATGAAAAGATTCCCACAGGAAAGAAGACACTCAAGCAGTGAGGTCCTGGAGGTCCATCCAAAAACGGAGCAGAGTCCCTGGGAGACCACTGTGGCTCCATGTCAGAACTTCCCAAAGATCAGGTCACTGGAAGGAGATTTCTCAGAGGGTGGGGACCTTCCTTCTCATCGCTGTAGGTGTTTAAGAAGAGGCAGGGGGATCTTCTGCCAATGATCCTGCAAAGGTTCTCCTCTAGCACATGTGAGATGGACCAGATGAACTCTCAGCTCCCTTCCAATGCTGGGACCCTCTCTGGCAGATGTGGGATCTCTTTCTACATCTGTAAATATTTGTGCATTCCCAAGTGATAAAGTGGAGCTCTTGGCTCACAGAGGTCAGGATGACAGGCTCGTTGGGGGAACAGTTTGCTTAGTGTTTCTGTAGGCTCTGTTTCCAAGATTTCTTGTCATCTGTGTCTGGAGTGGACACAAGTGGCGGGGCTTTTTGCTTTTTTTTCCTTACTGAGAGAGAATTGTTCAAGAGGAAAGGATGCAAATGGCGATCATTCAAGAATGTAGACGCAAAGCTGAATGGCAAGGACATTAGACGGCTACAGTAGAGACACACGCCCACCCCGCGTCTTCCAGTACAGGATCAGCCTGGGGGTCTCTTGTCCCATCGCCTGGCATTTCCTGGGAGGAGCTGGAAGGGTTACCCCCACCCCGCTGCAGTGGGTTTGGCCCATCACTTGTTTACAGGTGGGTGAGGAGGTGACAGGTCATCAGGTCTTTTTTTTCTGTGTATTAATTTTATTCTTGGCTCACTGGATCTTAGGTGAAGCATGTGGGTTCTTTGTGGTGGTCTGCAGGCGTGGATCTGGGCTCCAGAGCTTGTGGGCTCTCTAGCTGTGTCACACAGGGTTGCCCCACGGCTTGTGGGATCTTAGCTCCTTGCACAGGAGTCCAGCCTGTGTCCCCTGCATTGAAGGCAGATTCTTAACCAGTGGACCACCAAGGAAGTCCCCGGTCATCAGGTTCTGACACTCAGCTGGTGTGGCTATTTCAGCTCCTTCCCCAAGGAGCTGGAGGCAGGGGCGCAGAGGTGGGGAGATGCTAAGATCCCAGGTGAGTGGAGAGTCAGAGGGGAGTCTTATTCTTCTGTGCCGCTCACAGCGTGAGTCTTATCATGATCTCTTGTTCTTCACATTCTGTCTCTTCTACTGCATTGACATCCCCCTGAAAACACAGATCGGAGGCGGCCATCTTTCCGAGGGCTCCATCCACGAACACGCCCCACTTGGTCACGTGTGTGTCCTTTCTCACACTGGCCTGGACTTGGCTTCCCTTCCCCATGCTTTCATTTCCATCTGAGAAGAGGGGGAAAATAGCATCTGTCTCATCAGATCACTGCGGTAATTTAAGGAGTTACTCTGTGTAGGACTCTCAGAATAGTGCTTGGTATTCCAGGGTAACTGTTTCTGTCTTTATTTTATCTGATGGCCAACTTCTACTCATCCTGGGTCATTTGCTCTGTGAAGTCTTCCTTGTCTTCCCCAGAGGTAGATTTGTTTTTCATTGATTTTCAGGTTTGAGGTTTTGCTGTTAATTTGAAGTCTCTGGGGGCAATTACTGTTTGGGACCAGCCCACATGCTGGTCTCTCCCACTAGACCTAGACGAGGGCGGGGGACTCCCTGGCCAGTCGTATCCAACTCTGTGCCTAGTACACAGTGTCTGCCCTGGGGTAAGAGCTCCAAAATTGTTGTTGCCCAAATGAATGGGAGGATGAGTAAGTCAGAAGAAAATGGTGGTCCTGAGAGCTGGCCTGTTGGTTCCTATTAGGATGACGTTGTCTTAACCTCAGGAGACCCTGGTCTTGGCTTCCCTGCTGCCCCCCACCCCGCTCTCCTCCCCACACTGTTGGACAGACACCTCATTTCCCCACTTCTCTAAAACGTTTTGGATTCAGAAAATAGCAATCGTTTAGGAAAATGGGTAATTACCGAGGGCTCAATCACGGAAAACATGTAACTCCTGGAGTCTTTAGTGAAATGTCAAGGACTTGATTAGAACAAGCCCAGTCCCTGATGATTTGAAGAAAATATGATCTGTTTGTCCTAGAGGGGGAAGAAGGATCACTCTTTGTTTACAAACCAGCCTGGCTAATCCCTTCTGACAATATGGGAAGTCATTCTGCTTGGCTGAAGTATTATTTCAAGGCTCCCTTAAGGAAGAACTATCTTCTACTCAATTAAAGCAGAGCCTGAACTCGCTCTGACCCCATCATTCCACGGCCAGGAAAGCAGGCTTGGCTCCTTCCAGCAGGGTGGCTGCCCGGGCTCCAGGCCGAGTGCTGTTACATCAGGACGTCTCAAGCATTTACTGGGGTGAGAAGCAGGGGAGGGGAAACCACCGCTCCCCAGCTCCCTTCAGCCTGGCCCAGGGTTGGGTGCTATGCAAGAAAGAGGGTGCTGAGGAGGGAAGCGGCCCAGTCCTCCCAGTACGGTGGTCCCCAGGTTCACCCCTGCTGGCCTAGCTCCAGCTGGGGGGCCAGCAGTCGAATGTGATGAGCAGTGCCCCCCACCCCAACCCAGTGGCAGGTAAGGGCTCCTCAAAGACCTTTGAGTCCCCACCTACCTCGCAGCAGAACTCAGCTTCTGCCCTGCTGTTCTATGCAGGCCAGTGACTCCTAATCAGAACCTTCCTGCCAAGCCCCGCCTCTGTCTGCAGGAATGAGCGGTCTCATTATTTCATGGAGACCAAACCAAGATGCATGATCTCACTGGAAAAGCACACGCTCAGAGAGTCTCACCGCCCCCCTTCCCCAAGCCTCACCAAGCCCTGGGGGAATCAGGAGGGAGCGGGCTTAGCCAGACCGACTGCTTAGGAAAGGGTATGTTAGCTCAGAAGATCATCTATGCAGGAAAGTGTAATTTTCCTCTTGCTCTTCTCAATTACAAAATAATAAGATTGTTAAAAATCCAATAGTATGAATGTCAATATTGGCAGGAGCAGCCGCAGGAAATTTAATTGCACGATGAGTGCCAGTTAAAGATGGTATGTGTTCTTCTTGGCTTTTCTTAATTCTAATTAGGATAAAATTTACCAGTCTTACAGACTCACAAACAGAGGCTTGTCACCGGGCCAGGCATAGGTCCTAACGACGTTGGCTTCCTTTTCTGGGTCCCGGGCCTTTTCTTCTCTCTAAACATCATCTCTGATTGGGGCTTTTTGCTGGTTGTGAACATCGTCAGCTCTCCAGTTTCTTTGCCATGTCAGAGGACCAGATGTTTTTTATTTGAGAGCAAATTGACACATTAAATTACACTGTGCAAACATTAAAGCCAGCCACGGGTAAACAGGCCGAGATTCATTGAATTTTACGGGTCACAATAATGTTTATGTAATTTAACAAATTCCTGCCCTGCTGCTGAGTCTCTCCCAGAAGTATTAATTTAAGAAAGATGGGACCTGCCCAGAGGCGCCCCACGCCATCCTCTTGCTGAGGCCCACTGCATTTAGATCTGGGCATCTGAATTTCCCATACAGAGTGGGGAACCACTGGTAGGTCTCACTTTGTCTTAAGTTGTCTACTATTTTCACGCACATGGAACCTTATGAAACACTCCTGGTTGTGGACATCTGTTGGATTTGCCTGTCCAAGATCCATCTATTCTTTCTCTTGGTAACTGCACTGTGATTTTTCTCTAGGAACCATCATTTCTGTCTTTTTATCCATTTCTAAGCTTCCTTTGGGGGCAGAATTCACACTAGCAATATGAGCACATGATGTACTCCATTCACGGCATGGCCAATCAAAGCATTCCATTAGTCCCTGGCCTTGTGATTGGTTCAGAGGAGGGAGTGTGATCAAATCCAGGCCCGCAAGCATCAGTCGGCCCCAGTGTCTTTAGGGAAACTGGCAGAATAAGGAGCTCTCTTTCCAGTGGTCTCAGTAAGTGGTAAAATGTAAGTTGGCAGTTGCTGGGCACTGTTTGCCACCAGTTGGGGAAGGGTGGCCTGGGAATCAGGCCAACACAAAAGAAAGCCAAAATGGAGAAGGGCAATTCCCATGAAATTTTTTTGAGCCCTTGGATCGAGTTGTGGTTGAAGTCTACACCTGAGCTTTGGGGTTATGTGACTTAATAAATCCACTGTTAAGGTTAAGCCAAGCCGAGCTGAATTTCTGTGACACTGCATATTCAACGAGGCAAGACGTCACCCCCTACCTGTCTGTAGAAATAGGACCCCTTTCCTAATTTCCTGCAACACTGGCATTGGCCCCCATGGGTGCCCTTCTCATCTCTGATTCTCTAGTACACTCCTAGGAGATCCACCACCCTCCACTCCAGCCAGGTTCTGTTTCTAAACATACCCTGCTTTTTGCTCCTGCCTTCCTTCTCTCATTTTCCTCTTATTGCTGACAGTACCGTTCTCCCCCACCCCTCATCTACCCGTCCATCCTTCAAGGCCAAGTTTAATTCTGCCCATAATTCCCCTGCCCCAACCAGGAAGTCACCCTACCTATTCAGAACCCTCTGCTCTGAAATCCCAGATGCCTTCAGTAGGCTCCACATCTTTGGCCTTTATAAGAATTAAAGAGTTATTGTACTTTTATTGCTTCTTGTATTATATGGCTGATTTTCCTCGTCTGTTCTCTCTAGCCTATAAAATTCCCAAAACAGTGTTGGACACAAGAAATCATAGATAATTCATATTTGGAGGTATATTAAAGATTAAAAAGATCACCCTGCCCCACAGCTTACAGGTGAGGAAATTGAGGCCCAGAGAGGTGGGCTAACTTGCCCAAGGTCATGCAGCTAATTTATGGCCGGGCCAGGGTAAAATTCCAGCTGAATGTTCTTTTCACAACACCAAGCTCCATCAATTTGGTTGATTTATTTTTTGGTTAAGTGTATGTACAGCTTGAATTGGCATCGTACCATCTATTAATGGTCCTGAGTCAGCACCTGCCGAAAGAAGAAGGGTGGACTTGCCCGAATCAAAAGATCTGGTTTTGGCTTCCAGCTGGGCTGTATGACCTTGGGCAAGTCCTTCTGCCTCTTTTTTTTTTTTTTCTTTCTTTCTCATTTTCACAACTACAAAAATGAGTCTTGGCCTAGATCTGAGGACAAGTTTTATTTGTAGCCTTCTCCCAGGGACTGGAGGCCCTGTCTGCAGTGCTGTGTGGGAAGGATCTGACGTGGCATTCAGCTCAGTAGGAAAGAGGGCCATGACCTGTTACCACTGGCTCAAGTTCAGGAACATGGGTGGGGGCGTGTCAGATACTTGCCTCACATGGACGAGATGTTTTCTTTCTTTTTTTAAAAAATATTTATTTATTTTTTATTGCATTGGGTCTTAGTTGCAACATGCAGGACCTTTCCTTGCAGTGTGTGGGCTCTCTACTTGCGGCTGATGGGCTCCAGAGTGCCTGGGCCCTGTAGATGACCTGCTTAATTGGGCTTAGTTCGGGCTTAGTTGACCTGTAGCATATGGGATCAAACTTGTGTCAGATTCTTAACTGCTGGACCACCGGGGAAGTCCCATGGATGAGATGATTTCTGAGGTCCCCTTCTAGTCTGTTATCCTAGGTAGTTACATACTGATGCCAATGCAAACACAGAGCTCATACTCATCTTTGGGGCCCCTGTCAGGTCCCATCAGCTCTGGGCTGCCTCTCTGTGTAGGCTTCTGTGCCCATGGCATCATGAAACTTCCTGACTCCAAGATCCACATCTCCACCCAACAGAAGTTCTTTTGGACCCTACCCTGGATCCACTGAGTAAGATAAATTTGGGGTGTGAACTTGGCGGATCTAGGAAGTCACATGACTGAGAAGAGGTATGAGGTTATGGAGAAAAACTTATGGTTGGGGAACACAAGGGGACTGAGGAATCTATTTCCATTTTTGCACTGGTCTCCTTCTGGCAACAGACATCTTCCCAACACCCAAGGGGAAATAGGGACCTGGAGCAATAATCCATACAACTCTGGTGTGGGTTCCCCTGGAGGGCCAGAGGCCAAGAATCTAGGGTCAGCTGGGGGATCTTGTCTGCCAGTCTACTTCTAGGGGGTGTCTGCATATGGTCCAAATTCTGAGATGTCAGAAAAGTACCCAGCTTGGAGGCTTATGTGCTGTCCTGTGTCTGAAGTTCTGACCTTTCACTAGGACCCCTTTCTTCCTCACTTTACCCCTCTTTCAAGTGGAGATAATAGTCCTAATACTGCAAGATTGTGATAAAAGAGTCTACTGAAATAATTTACGGAACGTGCCTGGCACTCAGGACCAAGTGGTATCTGGCAATGCACCTTCCTCTTGAACACCAACCCCATTCTCCTCCAGTCTAAGGACATTCAGACACTCATTTAACAAGACTGTCTCTGCATGCTGGGTGCTAGTAATGCAAAGATGAGCGAGACTTATTACTTGGTTATCTTTTAGTCACAGGTAACTGGAATAAAATCCAAAGTACTTATGGAAAGAGAAAGTAGGATGGAGATCTTCTGGTTTATAGAAGTAACTGCCTTCAGGCATGGCTGCATCCAGAAACTAAACCGATGGCACTGGGTCTTGACCGCTCTCTTCGTCTCTCAGCCTGGTTTTCTGCATGTGACAGGCAAGATGGACATTGGAAGCCCAGGTCAGTTTAAGAAACACAGAAGAGGTGGAAGGAAGTCTTCTGACTGGCCTGGCTTAAGTCGTGTGCCCGTGATGGATCCAATCATGTGGTTAGGAAAGAGGTTGGTCAGTCTTGGGTCATGTGACCAGGGGAAAGGCAGGATGGATCCCCCACCCCCAATCCTCATGCAAGAAGCTTCCTCTGGGAAGGAAAGGGTTCTCTCTCAGGAGAAGCTGGATGGAATAAAACCACAGGGGTCTACATAGAATGGCTTTTGAACAGGCGTCGGGGAGGAACATATCCTCTTTTAAGAAAATTATTAAAATGTACCCTGGATTCTTTCTGGCATTCCCTTGGGATTTCATGCACAGCAGGCTTCCTGTCCCCCTTGCTGGGCAGGGATGATGACAGTTCCTCGGCACCTAGTCCCCGCCTGCTGCCCTGTCCAGGGGCAGGGAGCCAGTGGCAGTATAACCAGAGGTCTCTGGGTCTTTAGTTTTCTCCAGAGAACATAATGACATGATGCTGACCGCACGGGCCATGGACTGGGGCCTGGCGGCAGAGGCTTCTGAGGCTTGTGGTTTGGTTCCTGCCAATGTCAACTCCTTTCTGTCTAACTTTAGAAACCCACGGTTGGCTTCCCTTGCATCAAAGAAGTCAAAGCAGTCAACTCCAGAGGCTGTGTATTTTTAAAATAACAACAACAACAAAATCAAAACAAAACCAGTAAGGAAGAAAAAAAAAATCCACTGATCTTTCAGAGCCAAGGAGACTCAGCACATACACCCCTAAGCTTCAGGGAAATGCCCAATGACTGTGGTCAGCCCAAATTAAACATATCTACTCTGTTTTTAAAGCTAAAAAAATTTCTAAATGACCTTTAATTAGTAGACCCACTTCTTTCCTTCCCATCAAAGCCAAGTGTTTCATGCAGAACTACATTTCCTAAAAAGGCCTAGGGCTGGAGTCTTAGCTCCCTCACCTTGCACATGATAATGACCTGCAGACAGCATTCCTGCCCGGCTTCGTGGTCCATGGCTGTACTGAGTGGGGTGCTGTTGCTGGACCAGAGGGGTAGGAGAGTGGCCAGGCCATGAAACCTCAGTAAGGAGGCCTGGAGTTCCCCAAATCTGCCAAATCTCTACTCCATTCTTTTTTTAACTGTGCAACTTTGAACAAGTACCCTAACCTCTCTGGTCTTCATTTTCCCATCTATAAAATAGAGGCCTCCAATACCAGGTAGCCACCTCTGGGTGAGAGAAGTGGGCTTTACCAAAAGCCCCAGACCCTCTACAAAACGATGAAATTGTTGCTAATCTGTCAAAAATGCCTTGATTTCTCTTCCCCCTTTTCTTCTTCCTCTTCTTTTTATTTAAACATGTCTCCCCTTTTCTCTGTCTTTGCCCCTCTCCTTGGATCTTCTTTCTTGGTCCGCTCTTCTCTTGTCCTGGGGGCATATCATTCATCTGGTTTCCAAGCAACAGGAAGCTCAAAGGTGATGTTGGTACTAGGGAGAAGGGGGGTTTCCTGAAAGGGCCAAGCTGGATTGTATAGGCATCGTCACCGAGGCACTCTATTTGTGCATCTTTTCCAGGTCATCTGGCCAGATCCAGCCCCTTGGACATAGAGCTGTGAGAAAACATTCATCCTTTTAGATCCAAGGTGGTGCAACCCTCAGGAAATTTCCCTCTGCCGGCTGCCCAAGTTGGCCAGACAACTTATCCTCCGATCAGGGGGGTCACACATCATCCCAAGAGAATGGCTATTTTTTTCTGAAGGCTGTAGGGCAGTAGAAGGAGATGGAGGAGGCTTAAAATAAAACACATACACAGTAGACCAGTGAGTAACACTGATGGACTCACACAGACTTCAGGATTAATTTATTGATGCTTCTTAAGCTGAAGTGACTTGTTCAGGCAACTGGGACAGGCCAGGCCACATTCCCTCGGCTCTCCATCTACTGAACCTTTCTGTCCTCAGCCCCAGCTAATGCAGAGGAAGAAAAGCACTGACGCTGGCCACAGGCCCAGGTGTGATCATGATCCAGGTCTCTGTACTCAAGCCTCCTAGAATGTTAGAGTCCTAATAATTTTTTTAATTTCTTTAGTTGTTTTGTTTTTCTCAATCAAGGCAAAGTTTACAGAGAGTACAATGTACCTGTCTTTAGTGTGCAATGCAGTGACTTTTGATGAACCTATATACCATATCAGTTTTAATAATCCAGGCAGCATGTTAAAAAGCAGAGATTTTACTTTGCTGACAAAAGTCCATCTAGTCAAATCTATGGTTTTTACAGTAGTCATGTATGGATGTGACAGTTGGACTGTAAAGAAGGTTGAGTGCTGAAGAATTGATGCTTTTGAACTGTGGTGTTGGAGAAGACTCTTGAGAGTCCCTCGGACTGCAAGGAGATCCAACCAGTCCATCCTAAAGGAGATCAGTCCTGAATATTCACTGGAAGGACTGATGCTGAAGCTGAAGCTCCATCAATTTGCCCACTTGATGAAAAGAGCTGACTCATTAGAAAAGACCCTGATGCTGGGAAAGATTGAGGGCAAGAGGAGAAGGGGGTGACAGAGGATGAGACAGTTGGGTGACATCACCAACTTAACGGATAAGAGTTTGAGCACATTCTGGGAGATAGTGAAGGATAGGGAAGCCTGGTGTGCTGCAGTCCATGGAACTGCAAAGAGTATGACATAACTGAATGACTAAACAACAACCATATCAGTGACATTATAGAACATTTCCAACACCCCAGAAAGTTGTTTTGTGTCTCTTACAGTCATACCCACCCCAAAGGTACCACTCTTCTGATTTCCATCACCATACTCCAATTCTGACAATTCTAGAATTTTATGTCAAAGTAATCCCCCTATATTTGTTCTCTTGTGTATTGTTTCTTCACTCAAATTCATGTCTGTGAAGTTCAATCCCACTGTTATGTGCATCAGTATTTGAGTCCAATTTCCTCTGACTCCTATCCCAGTGTGCGAACACACCACTGTTTATTTGCCCAATGCCTCTGTTCATGCATATTTCTCTCATTTCCAGTTTGAGGCTATTGTGGATAAAGTTGCAACAAGCATCCGTATACAAGACATGGTGTGGACATATGTTTTCATTTCTCTTAGATAAATACCAAGGAGTGGAATTGCTGGATCATAAGGAGTCAAATATTTAAATTTAGAAGAAATTTATAATTGATGTGGTTTGTACCACTGACCCTCGCAACCAGAAATGTATGAGGGCTCCAATCTCTCTTCATTCTCACCAACATTTTGTGTTGCTGTTTTTTTATTAGTCACTCTTGTGTTTGTATAATAGTGGCTCATCGTGGTTTTCATTAGCATTTCCCTGATGACTAATGATGTTCAGCATAGCTTACTGTGTGTATTGGCCATTCATATGCCCCAAGGTCCCAAAGAGTTTCTTCTAGATTTTCTTCTAAAAACTTTGTAGTTTTATTGTATACCTTGATGTCCGTAATGTAGCTCAAATTATGTTTGTCTGTGGTGAGAGGTAGAAGTCTGTCTTCATATACATCCAATTATTTAATAGTGTTACAAAGACTTTCTTTGTCCCATGAAATTGCTTCAACACCTGGGTTGAAAATCAATTCATTGTGTGTGTATATATATATATATTTCTGGTCTTGCTAGTCTGCTAAATTTATATCTTTGTTTGTGCCAATGCCACACTCTCTTGACTATGTAGCTGTAAGTGTTGAATCAGGCAGTGTAAGTTCTCTAAATCTGTCTTTCTTTTTCAGTATTGTTTTGACTGTTCTATATCTTTGCTTTTCCATATAAATTCTAATAAGTTGTTTCTTGTCATTTGCTATAAAAACATCTGTTGAGATTGTAATTGGGATTACTTTAAAGTTGGAAAGAATTGGCATCTTAACAGTATTGAGTCTTTTCATTAGCATGGAATATCTCTTCATTTGTACAGCTTAAAAAATGCCTGTCAGTGTATTTTGTCATTTTTATGACAAATATTATTTATATTTTGTTATCATTCCTAAGTATTTTGTGCATTTGGGATATTAGTGTAAAAGAGCACTTAAAATTGAATTTTCTAATTTTTTGCTGCTAGTATATAGAAATACAACAGATTTCTGTATTTAGACCTTGTGTCCTATGATCTTGCTAAGCTGACTTATTAGGAGTTACTTTGTAGGTTCCTTAGGATTTTCATAAAAATTATATTGTCTATAAAGAAAATTTTAATCCTTTTATTCACATTTTGATGCCTCTATTTTTGTTGTTGTTGTTCAATCTTATTTCATTATCTGGGATCTCCAGCACAATGCTGAACAGTAGTGGCTAGAGCCTTATCCCTATCTTAGGGGGAAGCATCTAACATTTAGATTGGTTACATTTATGGTAGGGCTTAGTTTTTTATAGATACCCTGCAAGAAATTGAAGTAGTCATTCTCTATTCATAGTTTCCTGAGAATTTTTTATTATGAGTAGATGTTCAATTTCGTCAAATGCTATTTTGGATCTATGATTATATAAATTTTCTCCTTTATTCTATTAATATGGTAGATTACATTGTTTGGTTTTTCAAATATTAAACCAACCTTGCATTCCTGAGATGAACCCCTATTGGCCATAATGCATTACCTTTTTTAAATGTTGCTAGCTTCAGTTTGTAAATATCTTATTAAGGAATTTTGTATCTGTGTTTATAAAGGATATTGGCCTGTATAGTCCACTGAGGATGCTATAACAAAAACATCATAGTCTGAATGGCTTAAACAACAAACATTTATTTCTCATAGTCCTGGAGACAGCAGAGTCCAAGGTTAGAGCACTGACAGATTTGTGTCTGGTGAGAGCCCACTTCCTTGTTCCTAGGTGGCAACGGTCCTCTCTCTGTGTCCCCATATGATAGAAGAGAGCTTTGGGGGTCTCTTTTGTAAGTCACTTCAGTCGTGTCCGACTCTGTACGACCCCATAGATGGCAGCTCGCCAGGCTCCCCCGCCCCTGGGATTCTCCAGGCAAGAACACTGGAGTGGGTTGCCATTTCCTTCTCCAATGCATGAAAGTGAAAAGTCAAAGTGAAGTTGCTCAGTTGTGTCTGACTCCCAGCGACCCCATGGACTGCAGCCCACCAGGCTCCTCCGTCCATGGGATTTTCCAGGCAAGGGTACTGGAGTGGGGTGCCATTGTCTTCTCCAGGGGGTCTCTTTTACTAGGTGACTAATTCCATTCATGAGAGTTCCATCCTCATGAACTAATGCCCTCACAAAGGCCCCACCTCCAAATACCATCACAATTGGGGTTAGGATTTCAACATATGAATTTTGAGAGGACACAAACATTCAGTCTTTAAAGTCTGTAATTTTCTTTTTTTTAATGTCTTTTAATTTTGGTATCAGGATTAGCTAGCCACATAAAATGAGCTGGGAGGTGTTCTCTAGGTCCTCTGTTTTCTGAAAGAATTTCTGTAAGATCTAACTATTTTTTTCCTAAAGTATTTAATGACATTTGAGTGCAACCATCCGAGACTGGAACTGGGAGATTTCTTGCAATTGTCACTCTCTTTAACAGACAGAACTATTTAACTTTCTATATTTTTTTCTGTGTCAATTGGTAAATTGCATTTTTCAAATAATCTGTCTATTTCACCTAGGTTGTAAAATTTGATAGTAATAATGTTGTTCATAATACCCTCTTACTAACTCTTTAATTTATAACAGACATTGTGAGTAAGATATTGTAGAAACTCTGGATTCTATTATCTTCTGAAAAATGTTGAAATTTGTTATGGCTGTCAGTGTTAAGTTACTGGATAATCACTTTAAACTTGTAGAGGTTGAGTTTGTCCTTTCTTGAGGCATGGAATAATTGCTTTACCTTAGCTTTAGGGTAAATTCTTTGGTTCTGAGACACAGATTTTATTCTGCTAACTTGGTGAAACTCAAACCTGTAGCCAGGCCACAGCTGAAATCTCTGCTCAGCTTTTCCAACCTCTTGGTTAGTGCTTCCACCAGGCATCTTAAAAAAAAAAAAGTATTAATTTTTGGGCTGCATTCGGTCTACACTACAGCATGCGGGCTTAGTAGTTGAGGCACATGGGCTTAGTTGCTCCAAGGCATGTGTGATCTTAGTTCCCTGGCTGGGGATCAAACCTTTGTCCCCAACATTGGGAGGCAAACTATTAACGACTGGGCCACCAGGGAAGGCTTTCCACTGAGCCCCTTGATGTCACCCCGACACATGTACAATTCAGGGCTCAGTCAAGGATTTGAGGGCAGTTTACATGCAGATTTGGGGGCTCTCCTCTTCTCCCCTTTCCAGGATTTCTCTCCCAGGTTCCAGTTACTCTGGCAGACTTAACTCCAATCTCTGACACCAAAGATCAGAAATACTTTGGTTTTCCACATGAGTCCTGGCTCCCCCATGCCGTGCAAGCAGGGGTACAGTGCACTCAGGGGAAGGGTCATAGAAACGTGATTCACCCAGGAGTCCGTCTGCTTCCAAGGACCAATCTAACTCCAGTTTCTGCCTGGTTTTGGCAGCCTTCCAATGCTTTCAAATACTTGTTTGTACATTTTATTCATACATTAAAACTACATTGTGTGAGAGAGTTAGTCCAACGCAGCTACTCTGACATTACCAGCACAGGAAATTAACCACTTAACTATTAAAGTTGGGGAAAGCAATGCCCAGAAAGAATAGAAGAAGAACTCTGAGCCAAGTCTCAGGTCAGGTTTGCTGGCTCCTCTTGCTGCATCTTGGTGGTAGGTAACTTTTGATGCTTCAGAAGGAGCTATTGAATGAGATTTCATGCAGCCTCAGGGAGCCTCACTGCAGGCTTCAGGTGGAGAGCTGAAAGGAACAAGGGAAACTATGAGGTCAAAAAATTATAAGGCCACCAGAAAGCCAAGCATTATGTCTTAGAAGCAGAGGCCCAGCCCATAGGCAGGCTCAGAGGACCAGAGATTTCACAGCAGCTTCAAGTACCACCTGCACAGTTTTATCTCTGTAGTCCAGACCCCCTGAAACCTTAGATTCGATTTGTCTAGAACCATTATGGGGCTCTCCATCCATGACCCATTTTCTCTTGTGTTCCCTAGCTCTGATCACAGCCTTACCACTGGGACTCCTCATTCCCAATACAGGGGACCTGGGTTTGATCCCTGGTCAAGTAACTAGATCCCATGTGCCACAACTAAGAACTCACACAGCCAAATAAATAAATACTTATTATTTTTTTAAGAGGCCCTACCACCCATCTTCCTGAGTGTTCATCTTCCCAGAATATAAGAGCTAGTCCTGGACTCTGTCCTCTTGCCTTATAGAGACTCACACAGATCCCACATCCTGTAAAACCCAGGAGTCTGTCTCCTCCCTTTGGTCCCTGTTTTTGTTCAAGGTTTCTTCCCTTCTCCCTGGCTTGCTGCTGTGAAATCTGAACAGGCCCCAGCTCTGGTGAACTCCTATGCTCACCCTGCCCTTGATTGCATTTTTTCCAGAATTTTTGTGCATTTTTTTTTTCCCCTTAAGCCCTAAATAAGACCCTTCCCTTTCCTATCTACTTAGGAAACTCACAGCCCAGTGGGGAAAACAGGCAGATTAACAACTGGCTATAATACAAAAGATAGATGTGAATAGTAATTGTGAACTGGGAGAGCATCACATCCTTTGTAAGGGCCACCTTCTCATCTGCCTGAAGAGGACTTCTGAGGAGACACTAAGGAAGGCAGAAGAGCATTCTCAAAGCCCCCTGGGCTTCATGCCACTCCCACCCCATACCCCACCTATGCAAAATCAGGAGGTCTAGTATTTATTAAGGTTGGTGAAAAAGTAATTGCATTTTCCAAATTGTGGTTTCGGACTGTGAATTTCAAGTCATTATGACTAAGCGCAAACACATCCTTATTAATCAAAATAGGAACCATTACAATCAACACATTGCTGCCAATGTGAAATAAGTTTGTTTATTCCTGTAGCATAAGAATCCATGCTTTAGGATTCGACAAACTCTTGGAAAGCATTTTCTGCCTTGTGCTAGTTGAGGAAGTTGTCAAGATGTTTGAAGAAGTGATAGTTGGTTGGTGAGAGTCCAAGTGAATATGGCAGATGAGGCAAAACTTCATATCCCAATTTGTTCAACTTTTGAAGCATTGGTTGTGGGACGTGTGGTCGGGCTTTGTCACGGAGAGGAATTGGGCCTTTCTGTTGACAAATGCCAACTGCAGACATTGCAGTTTTTGGTGCATCTCATTGATTTGCTGAGCATACTTCTCAGACGTAATGATTTCGCCAGAATTCAGAAAGCTGTAGTGGATCAGACTCACAGTGACCATGAACCTTTTTTGGTACAAGTTTGGCTTTGAGAAGTGCTTTGGAGTTTCTTCTCGGTCCAGTCACTGAACTAGTCATCACTGGTTATCACTAAGTCCACTTTTCATCACAGATCACAGTCTGATAAAGAAATGGTTCGTCTTTGTTGCATGGAGTAAGACGACACTTCAAAACAACTTTTTTGATTTTTGGTCAGCTCATGAAACACCTATTTAACAAGGTTTTTCACTTTTCCAATTTGCTTCAAATGCTGAATGACCATAGAATGGTTGATGTTGAGTTCTTTGATAATTTCTCCTGTAGTTGTAAGAGGATGAGCTTCAATGGCAGAGGATGGCTCTCAGTTGGTCATTACCAATTTGTAATGGCTAGCCACTATGCTCCTCATCTTCAAGGCTCCCATCTCCTTTGCAAAACTTCTTGAACCACTGCCGCACTGTACGTTCATTATTAGTTCTTGGGCCAAGTGCGTTGTTGATGTTGTGAGTTGTCTCCGTGGCTTTATGACCCATTTTGAACTTGAACAAGAAAATTGCTTCAGTTTGCTTTTCATCTATAGTCTAAAATGAACAAAGTATACAGCAAGTAATGTCATTAGAAAAAAAACATAAATTGAGAAATGGACACTAAAGTCATGTATAGCATAGCCATATTTGTTTAAGAATGTATTCCAATATCAAACTGCAAAGTTTAACAATGCAAAACCTCAATTACTTTTGCACCAACCTAAGCATTTTGGCTTCAAAGGAGAAGGAAAAAAAGTTCTCCAAGCTCACGTTTTCAGAAACAAGACTAAAGAACAAAAGGAGCAAAACAAAAACAAAATGTTAAATAAGGTGTTTAAACTTTTGCAATAACTTCTACTTTAAAATAAAATCAATTTCTCAAAATATGGGGGAGGAATTCCTCCCAATCACCCACTCCAAGATTCCCATTTTAAAACTAAAGATGTGGAAGTCGCTCAGTTTTTGAGACCTGATGGAATATACAGTCCATGGAATTCTCTAGGCCAGAATACTGGAGTGGGTAGCCGTTCCCTTCTCCAGGGGATCTTCCCAACCCAGGGATTGAACCCAGGTCTCCCACATTGCAGGTGAATTCTTTACCAGCTGAGCCACAAGGGAAGCCCAAGAATACTGGAGTGGGTAGCCTATCCCTTCTCCAGTGGATCTTCCCAACCCAAGAATCAAACTGGGGTCTCCAGCATTGCAGGCAGATTCTTTACCAACTGAGCTATCAGGGAAACAAAACTAAAGGTAAAGGTGGGCTTGATATTTTCAAACTTCAGAAAGTGAAAAGGGCAGACAATGAGACGTCAGCCAAAATAGAACTTCTCTGCAACCTCCACCCCTCCTCTTTAAGGAAGAAGATGATCATTATCATCCTAGACAGCTCACAGGGTTGCTGCTTGTTGCATATTAGACAACAAATGAGAAGGCCCTTTGAGAAATTCAGAGTGCTATGACACAAGGAATTACTATCCCAGACACATTTATGTTCATTTTGCCTTCCTTGCTTCAGTGCTCCCAGGCCAATTAATATTCCAGAGACACAGAATAACTTGAAGAATTATAGGTAGGGACAAGCCCAGAAGGCAGAAATCTTTCAAATTCCCAGGAGACAATGGGAGCCATCACTATTTCTAGCGGGCAACAGGACCACACAGGGATCCTCTTAGCCTCATTTGACCATCCATGATGGCAAGTTCCAGGCAGACCATGAGCACTGGGGGGAGGGCTGAGACCTGGGCCCTCACCTAGCCCCAGTATAGAGCCCAAGGCAAGGACCCTATGCGCAAATCAGAGGGAAGCGTCTTGGCTCCACTTCCTCCCTGCCGGGCCATGTTGGGCACTTCCCACCTCTGCTCTGAGTTCAGTTTCTGACCCTGCTCTCCACTCCACCCTCTGTGCTGGAGTGGCTGGGAGAGCGAGATGAGCTCAGGGATGCAAAAGCATCCTGGTAAACCACATGAACTGCATACATTTCCACTGCCGCTGTCATCATCCATGCAGCCCGCATTTGGGGGAATAACGCCATCTGTGCGAGCAAGGCCTTTGAAGGTATCCTAAGTCTGGCAGGCTTCAACTGAAGCCAGTAATGGAGTGCGGTTTTCATCAGGAAGGCTGGCGGGAGACCAGACACCCCGTAGCCTGTGAAGCTTCAGGATGCAAACTCTGCCCCTGCCAGACAACCCTATCCCAAACCAGCCAGCCTCCTGTCCTGGCCTTTTCAGGCCTCTGTTTCCACATGGCACTTACTTTCAGGGTGGCCTGTGGATGAATGTTTTTTCCTTGCCTTTTTAAAATTTACTTCTAATTGGAGGATAATTGCTTTACAATATTGTGTTGGTTTCTGCCATATATCAACATGAATCGGCCATAGGTATACATACGTCCCTTCCCTCTTGACCCTCCCTCTCACCTCCTGCCACATCCTACCCCTCTAGGTTATCACAGAGCACCGAACTTGAACTCTGTGCATCATACAGCTGTCTATTTTACATATGGTTACATATGGTCATGCCTATGTTTCCACGCTGCTCCCTCCGTTCATCCCACCCTCTCCTTCCCTAGCTGTGCCCACAACTCTGTTCTCTATGTCTCTGTCCCCTCTGCTGCCCTGCAAAGAGGGTCATCAGGACCGTCTTTCTTTCTTTAGCTGAGGACTCTTAGGAAAGGCAGTAGGATTCAGATTCCCAGCTGGAACCCCAGGCTGTCCCCTTAATTGATTTCCTTTGTTTGCTTTGAGTCCTCAAAAATGTGTCGACATCCATTTGGAGCTGCCTTCCGCCCGGCACATGCTGGCCAACTTTCTTCAATTAATGAGCTGAGACTGGAATTGAGAGCCTCACTTTTCACAGCCACAGCGGGGACTGACCCTGCTGTGGTGATAAGATAAAAAATACACTGCCAGTGCTACATCTGTGGAATATAAGTTAATAAAAAGTGGACACGCCAGCTTGCATGGGCAATGTATCCTCACGGACGACTGTTGTTTTGGCTGTGGCTGGACTTCCTCCTCCCTCACCTCTGAACTTGGCTTGCCAGCGGCCTGCGCCTTTGCTCAAGCCTGTCCCCCACCTAGCATGCCCTCTCTGTGAACTTTTGGCTCATTACAACTCAGCCAGCCTTCAGGGCCCAGTTCCTTGGATTTTTCATTCACTCAACCAATGTTTGCTGTGCGCCTACTGTGTACCAGATTCATTTTTTAATAAAATTTTTATTGGAGTATAGTTGTTTTGCAATGTTGTATTAATTTCTGCTGCACAGCAAAGTGAATCAACCATATGCCTACACATATCCCCTCTTGTTTGGATTTTCTTCCCATTTGGATCACCACAAGTGGAGTTCCCTGTGCTATACAGTAGGTTCTCATTAGTGATCTATTTTATACCTAGTAGCCGAAGAATTGATGCTTTTGAACTGTGGTGTTGGAGAAGACTCTTGAGAGTCCCTTGGACTGCAAGAAGATACAACCAGTCCATTCTGAAGGAGATCAGCCCTGGGATTTCTTTGGAAGGAATGATGCTAAAGCTGAAACTCCTTAAAAATTGCAAATAGAACTGCCTTATGACCCAGCAATCCCACCATAGACAGCAGCCCACCAGGCTCCCTCATCCCTGGGATTCTCCAGGCAAGAATGCTGGAGTGGGTTGCCATTTCCTTCTCCAATGCATGGAAGTGAAAAGTGAAAGTGAAGTTCCTCAGTCATATCTGACTCTTCGCGTGCCCATGAACTGCAGCCTACCAGGCTCCTCTGTCCATGGGATTTTCCAGGCAAGAGTACTGGAATGGGTTGCCATTGCCTTCTCCACCAATACAGTATACTAGCATATACATACGGGGGAGCCTGGTGGGCTGCCATCTATGGGGTCACACAGAGTCGGACATGACTGAAGTGACTTAGCAGCTGCAGCAGCAACACATATATATGGAATTTAGAAACATGGTAATGATAACCCTATATGCGAGACAGTAAAAGAGACACAGATGTATAGAATGGACTTTTGGACTCTGAGGGAGAGGGAGAGGGTGGGATGATGTGGGAGAATGGCATTGAAACATGTATACTATCATGTAAGAAACGAATCGCCAGACTATGTTCGATACAGGATACTGGATGCTTGGGGCTGGTGCACAGGGGCGATCCAGAGAGATGATATGGGGTGGGAGGTGGGAGGGGGTTTCAGGATTGAAACCCCTCATGCACACCTGTGGCAGATTCATGTCAATGTATGGCAAACCAATACAGTATTGTAAAGTAAAAATAAAAATTAAAAAATTAAAAAAAATGATACAATTGACCATTTAGACCTAATTGATATCTATAGGACATTTCACCCCAAAACAATGAATTTCAACTTTTCTCAAGCACACACAAAACCTTCTCCAGGATAGATCACATCCTGGGCCATAAANGTGGTGTTGGAGAAGACTCTTGAGAGTCCCTTGGACTGCAAGAAGATCCAACCAGTCCATTCTGAAGGAGATCAGCCCTGGGATTTCTTTGGAAGGAATGATGCTAAAGCTGAAACTCCAGTACTCTGGCCACCTCATGCCAAGAGTTGACTCATTGGAAAAGACTCTGATGCTGGGAGGGATTGGGGGCAGGAGGAGAAGGGGACGACCGAGGATGAGATGGCTGGATGGCATCACCGACTCGATGGACGTGAGTCTGAGTGAACTCCGAGAGATGGTGATGAACAGGGAGGCCTGGCGTGCTGCAATTCATGGGGTCGCAAAGAGTCGGACACGACTGAGCGACTGAACTGAACTGAACTGAACTGAGTGTATACATGTCAGCTCCAATCTCTCAATTCATTTTCACATATTCATTCTAAAAACATTTCTTAGGTGAGCAAGATAAACACTGCTCTTATCCTCGTGGAGTCACAGACTTGGAGGGACACAGGGAATTTCAAGGGTGACTCTCGTGTGACAGGGTAGGCACAGGGCAGTAACAGATATGCGTATGGGCTTTTTAGGGGGTACTGGTAAGGGGCACTGACTGCTGGAGAAAGTGTTGTGATTTTAAAACTTTTTTGTAATACCAAATTTCAAATTCAGGCTAAATTGTATAATGAACCCCTATGGACCCTATTTTAATATCTATCATCTCACAGCCAATCTTTTCACCTATATTCCTATCTATCTCCCTCAACATAATCTCGTGCTGTTCTTAAGCAAATCCCAGGCAGCACTGTATTTTATTCATGAATCCACAGCCCTCCTTACCTGCACCTCTGGTTGGCTTTAGGTTAGTATTTATAAGCATTATGATTAGGGAGCCATCAAAGTGTTGAAGGACCATTTACTGGCCTTGGCATTAAATAAACCCGAGTTCAAAACCTACCTCCCATATGCACACACTGTGTGATATTAGTCAAGTTACTTAACCTCTCTGGGTCTCACATTCTTCACCTACAAAATAAGGATAATATGACCTAGCTTCTAGAGTTGCTTTGAAAATTAAATGAGGTGTAAAGTGCCTAACATGATACCAGACATATAGTAGGTGTTCTGTAAATATTTCCTTCCTTGTCTAGATTTGCCCTGGATGAATATGAAAGTAAAATAAAGCAACTGAGTAGGTTTGACAATGGCACTCCCCTTCTGATGTTCTAAGATGCATTGGAAGATGCCGGAGGGCGGACACCTGACCATAACGGTGCAGGTCGAGCCCAGACAGCTTCTATGAAAAGCACTTCTCTCTGATGTCAGCCTCCCTCACTGACTCTTTCTACCACAAAGACCTTTCACCAGCTGCACTTCTACCATTGTGCGGTTTCACCCGAGACAGACGTTGCCTAGGTTTTGTGAAGTTCAAGTCAAGAAGTCAGCCATGACTTTCACCTCTCTCAACTTTGGGGAGAAGGGGACACTCAGCCAAGGTGAATGTGCACACCCAAACCAAGCCTCCTCAGCTTTCTTTTAAAAACCTTGACCTGCTCTGGCAACTGTTGCAAACACCAGATTCCTCTCTACTCTGGGTGGCAGCAGGCGATAAAGCCACTAGAACTCAGACAAATGTGGCTGACGCCAGAGTGGAGTCAAGGGCCTGGCTGCGACGTCTGGGGCCAGCTCGGTCTTGGACCTCGCTGTGTGTTTACAAGTTTCTCTTTGACAATTTAGTTTTGAAGATGGGCTTCATTAAAGGGCAATTATAGGTTAAGTAACTTGCTGGCTCCCTGCCTAATGTGAAAAACTCGACTGTGACAATCAGATAATTTTGAGATTAAGCAAGACAGCAATTGCTACTGAAAGAAGAAGCTTAGCAAGAGGATAAAAGACTCTCCCCAGCCATGACCTCATCCCAGCTGCCCCGTCTGGGCAGGAAGTCTGAATCCAAGGAACCAGCAGGCTCTGGGAACCTTTGGCATCGAGGGTGACCTCTTCTGGGAAAGGGGATTGCAGAAGGCAAGGCGCTTTCCCATCCAGGTGGCAACATGCCCCCCTTGCTCCCAGGCGCAAGTCTTCTAGAGGCTTCTCACTGGGTCCTGAGGGCCAGCCTGCTGGTCTCTGCCATGACCTCTGTACCTTACTCTTCCCCATCACACATTTCTGCTATATCGTCCAGTGTCCCAACTTATACCTAGAAGCCTATCTCCTCCCACTTTTCTTACTATCCATGAAGCTTCCTGAGCCAGAAAGGATGACACACTTCAAAATTCCTAGTGCACTTTGTATCGAATGGGAAACTTTCTATTATATGTCAAAAACCCCACCCCAAAATATGGGCTATGCTCAAAGGGGGTTTATTGACTCATGTAACTTTTGGGCCTTTTTGACAGACCTAAAGATGACTGGTGTCAGGGATGGCTGGATCCAGAAGGTATAGACGTTCAAAAGGAAATCCAGGTGTTGTTATCAAAATGGGGACTAGATACCAAGAAGACCAAAACCTAACGTACTTCTCTTCTCTGTCATGCATGTAAATGTCAACTCCTTTGAAACGATCTCCAGAGAGGTTTTTAGTTCCAATAGGCCAGTGGTCCTGAGTGACCCCAATCCCTGTGAGCATCACCTGGCAACTCATTAGGAGGCACTTGTTCTGGGTCCACCCCATCCTGATGAATCCGAAACAACAGGTCAGGGCCCAGGAATCCGTGTTCTAACAAGAGCTCCAGGCACCGCTCATGCTCTGAAGTCTGAGGACTACTGCCGTAGGTCAAGGGCTGTATTTCACATTCCCTCATCGTTGGCATTTAATATTTACTATGTGAAATAAAAGTAAATAAATGAACGCATAGAGGGAGGCCCTGAGCTGTTCCTTTGAAGAAAGGCCTTCATCACTCAAGGTTCACTTGGGTGCCTCACAGAACTCTGGCCGATTTAGGCACGTATTTAGTCTCCTTCCCCTATTCTACTGGCACACAGTAAGAAAAAAAAAACTTGAGAAAAAAAAATGCTTGAGAAAAACAAACAAATCAGCTGTTTTGATTCCTGTGCCAAGCACTGTGTTATGTTCCAGCCATGGATGGCAACCAAACACAGACGGGGTCTCTGTCCTCTGGAGCCAGAGACTAGCAATCATGAAAAAGTCAGACAAATGAATGAAAATGAGGCACTCTGGGAAGTGCCCAAAATGAGAGATGCTGGTAGAATACCAGGGTATATCAGGGGAGGGGAATCTGATCAATGCAAGCAGGTGAGAAAGGCAGAAACAGAATTTGCTGGGAAATTCTGAAATCAAAGAATCAAAGGAGATCTGAGCTCCTGGCCTCAGGAAGACCATACCCAGGGCCGCCCTGAAGACCACAGCAGTCAGGACTGGGGGACTCCGTGTCCTGGGCTCTGCCTCTGAAAGAACTCACTGTCAGTGTTGTTTTCCCTCCACTCAAGCATCAGACTCTAGAGAGGAAGAAACTGCTTGGCCCAGCTTAGCCAGTTGCTCCATGCCCGGGACTTACTCGGCCACAGCTAAGCAGGCGGGACAGCACCCCAGACAAGGGTCCCGGGGCATCCTCGAGAGCCAGCACTGTAGAGTGGTCAACTCATTCTGATTTTCATGAGACTTTTTCAGTTTTAGTGTTGAAAGTCCCTTGTCCAGAAACCCCTCACTGTCTGGCTCAATCTGGCTCTACTCAAGCCCCGGCAGCCCCTTGGGATGGAGGCCACATGAGCCAAGGCCTCCCTGCCTCTGCTCCTCGATCAGTGCCACCCTCAGTCCGCCCAGTTCACAGTCACACAGGCAGGAGGGTACGGAAAGATGACCCAGCGACGGTCAGAGCCAGAACTTGTACAAGCCTTGCCCAACTCACTGGACGTTCCTGGGCCTTTCTTGCTTTCTAAATGAGAGTCCAAGGAGTCTGGACTCTGGAATCCTTGCTCCTCTGAAACTTTTGGGTGTGCAGACCTCTCTGCTCGACTCTGAGATGGGGCTGGGTCAGTACAGAAAAAAGAAAAGGTGATCTCTGCTCACACTGATTTATAATCCAGTTATACGTCATTCAGGTGACGAAAAAACAAAACAGGCCAAGCTGCTCACATTTCCTAGTCCAAGTGCAGGACACAAACACCAGGGGCCCAGTAAGCCCCCAGGAAACCACTGGGGGCTTCCTGGAGGAGGGGCTGAACCTAACTCATGTACTGGGTAACAGTGTTGAGGCGCCCTGGTTCTCCGTGGCTTCTTCCCCTACGTAATGCAAAATCTTGCTTCTTTAGCCTCAGAAAGCTGCAGATACTTTGTTAGAGGGTGCACTCAGATCTGGGTGGCCATAGGGACTGGATCAGGGCAGAGGGCAGTGAGTGTGATGCTGTGATTAAATTCACCTTCGAGGCTGGACCAAACTTGCTGAGGCTCAGATTCTGGGCAGTGGCCCCTCGGGTGGCATTTAAGAGGCGTTTGGGATGTGGATTTGGACTGTTGAGTGGGGGGCTACAGAGTACACCGTAGTCCAGTGCAGGGAGAGGGAGGGAGGCTGGCATCTCTCATCAATTTGTTCATTCATTCTATCAATATCCAAACATTTACTGAGCTCCTGCTCTGGGTCAAGGACTGTTCAGGCCACTGGGACTGCAGAGACTTCGTATGTTCTGCAGTGAAGGCTGGACATTAGAGAATGTCTCCAACACCTCATTTTACAAATGGGAAAAATGAGGCCAGACCCCAGGCACACAGGGGGTCAATGGCCTGCCCAGGACATGTCAGCAGTAGGCAGGTCCCCACCAGGAAAATGGGAATGACTCTGGGACGCTGGAGCCTTAAAGGGCCTGAGCCTCAACATGTAGGAGAGAGATGCAGGGGCAGGTGCTTCAGGTTGGGTGCAGCTTCTGGGGCTGGGAGGGGATGAAAATATCAGCACCAGCTGAAATTCAGACAATTAGCCACAGGGCAAGTTCTGCATCCCTCCACCCCAGGACAGAGGTGCCTGGGAGTCTGAGCAGAAGCAGAATGCAGCTAAAGAGGGCTAAGCCCCAGCACTGTGATTTCCTGCCTTGGAGAGACTAGGCTTGGTCCTGAGTGACTCAGGTAGGGCTGCAGCATCATAAGAAGAATGACAAGAAGCTTCCCAGGTACCGGGCATGCATTATCTGGGTAAATCCTAGCAACAAGTATATCCCCATATCACAGATGAGGAAACTGAGGCACAGGAAGGATAGGTTCTGGTCCAAGGCCACACACCTAGCACCTGGTTGAGCAGGACTTGAACGGAGGTAACTGGATTCTAAAGCCCCTGTCTGAATAGCATCCCCACCCCTGCCCTATGTTTTAACTTGCCTAGTACGCACATTTTCAAACATGTACAAAAATGGAGAAAGCAATTATATTGATCCCAAGTGTACTCATCACCCAGTTTTAATGTGGATCCACATTTTGTAATCTTATTTAATCTAAAGACCTACTATACTCAGGAGGGGGCTGGAATATTTTAAAGCATAATTACAGACATCATGTTTCAGCACTAAACACTTCAAGACTATTTTTCTTTTACATAAGCCTTATGCCATTGTTCCACCTAAGAAAATCAACATTGACCTCTGGAGGTCATCTATTGCAACCTTTTCTGATTAGCTCAATGTTGCCTTTTTTAAAAAAAGACTTTTTGGATGTGGACCCTTTTTAATGTCGTTATTGAATTTATTACAATATTGCTTCTGTTTGTTTGTTTTAACAGTTTGGCATTTTGGGCCCTGATCTTAGCTCCCCAACCAGGAATCGTACCTACACCCCTTGCATTGGAAGGTGAAGTCTTAACCACAGGACCACCAGGGAATTCCCCCAAAGATGCCTTTTTACAATTGATTTGTTCTTATCAGGACCCAGCTAACAGCTACCCAACGCATCGAGCTGCTTGCATCTATCAGATGCTTGTTTCCTCTCTACGCGCCCACCCCCGCCCCAGCCAATGATGTGTCCTTCCTTTTATAGGCTGGAAACTGAGGCAGGGTTCAAGGGGCAAGGCCAGGACCATAAGGCAACTGACTCAGGTCCACAGGTCTCCCCATTGACAGTTTAGAACCCCTTCATTTATTCTCTTCTATTTTTGAGCCAGCAGAGAAGTTAGCAAGAACAGGCATCCTTAAGCACTGTGAGTTCTCAGGATATAATTCACTTTAATCTTTTAAGCATTTGACAGTATTTGCTTGAAAGAAGGAGCAACAAGTACATAATTATTGCACTAATTAAGCTGCCAAAAACACAAGCGTGCAGCAAGAGCACCTTTGAAACGGGGAGCCCACGACGCATTAGCATCTGCTGTAAGCTTATTAATCACCTAACAGGCAATTAGCAAGCTGTTACTGTTTGAGGCTGCTATGTAAATAAATTCTTGGGTTAATTTCTTCCTCTGATAATAAAGAAAACATTATGAAAATTAGCTAAGCGACAATGTAAATGATCTTCACTGTTAATTATATGACGGTGTTACATATGCAAGGACCCCAGTGCTGATAAGGCCCTGGCTCCCTCCCTCCTCATCGGCCACCCCCAGCCCCCACCCTGGCTCTGCCGCTTTAAAAATAAAAGTGTTGACACAGGTAATGGGGGCGGGGGAGCCGTGGGGACTGAAGTCACAGCTGTTTGCTTGCAGCTTGCCCAGAGCAAGTGCCAACGCTGCAAACCAGGATGGGGCTGTTTTCTCGCTGGGACTTGAGGAAGCCCTGGGCTGGCCTGTGACCCCAACTGGCAGCAGGGGAGCAGGGAAGAGGTAGAAGATGTGACCGGGGTCCTCCCCAACCCGGGGCTGCCTGGTCTCACAGGCTCCCCTGAAGTGTTGAGTTAAAGCTTCCTGGGCTCCTGCATTGACACAGAAAGGCAGTTCCTCTGTATGTGGTATCTGGTAGGCTGGGACCTCCTGGCTCATCCATCAGGCATGAAGTACAAGGTAGATAATAGCCCTGGCTTCAGAGTTCAAATTAGGTCTCCACCACACAGGGGCTATGTGACCTTAGACAAATGATCAAAATCCCCTTGGCCTCAGTTTCTTCATCTGCAAATTGGAGATGGTGGTCATAGCACCTACAAAGAGTTGCTGTGAACAGTGAAATGGGATCCTCAGAAAGTCCTTAGCATAGCACCTGTCTATGGTGAGTACTCAATCAGTTCTGTTCAGTCGCTCAGTCATGTCTGACTGTGACCCCATGGACTGCAGCACGCCAGGCTTCCCTGTCCATCACCAACTCCCGGAATTTACTCAAACTCATGTCCATCGAGTCAGTGATGCCATCCAACCATTTCATCCTTGTTGTCCCCTTCTCCTCTTGCCTTTAATCTTTCCCAGCATCAGGGTCTTTTCAAATGACCCTTAAAAGTCGGCTCTTCACATCAGGTGGCCAAAGTATTGGAGCTTCAGCTTCAGCATCAGTCCTTCCAATGAATATTCAGGATTTCCTTTAGGATGGACTGGTTGGATCTCCTTGCAGTCCAAAGGACTCTCAAGAGTCTTCTCCAGCACCACAGTTCAAAAGCATCAATTCTTCAGTGCTCAGCTTTCTTTATAGTCCAACTCTCACATCCATACATGACCACTGGAAAAACCATAGCCTTGACTAGATAGATCTTTGTTAGCAAAGTAATGTCTCTGGTTTTTAATATGCTGTCTTCACTTTGACTTTTCACTTTCATAAGAGAAGGAAATGGCAACCCACTCCAGTGTTCTTGCCTGGAGAATCTCAGGGATGGGGGAGCCTGGTGGGCTGCCGTCTATGGGATTGCACAGAGTCGGACACGACTGAAGCGACTTAGCAGCAGCAGGTTGTCATAGCTTTTCTTCCAAGGAGCAAGTATCTTTTAATTTCATGGCTGCAGTCACCATCTGCAGTGATTTTGGAGCCCCCCAAAATAAAGTCTTTCACTGTTTCCATTGTTTCCCCATCTATTTGCCATGAAGTGATGGGACTGGATGCCATGATCTTAGTTTTCCGAATGTTGAGCATTGAGCCAACTTTTTCACTCTCCTGTTTCACTTTCATCAAAAGGCTCTTTAGTTCCTCTTCACTTAACAGATGGGAACCCTTATGGCAGAAAGCGAATACTCACTACATGTTCACTATTACCTCCAGCACTGACCTGGTAGCTGATTGTGTGCCAAGTGCCAGGAACCCAAGGGGAAAGGCGCAAAACTGCCACCCCAGAACTGAGACAGCCAGCAGATAGGTGTCAAAATAACCAGCCCACCAGGTGCCACAGGCCACGAGCTGGAGGAGAGAAACAGAGAGGGACAAGGCCAGCGTCTCATTTCCTGGGGAATTGGGTCTTGGATGTTGGTTCTAAACACGTTCACTGGGACATTGTGTAATGGCTTTGAAATCAGATAGCAGTTTGTCTCCCTTTGAGAAAGCTCTCTGCTTAAGTCTTGCTTATAGGGTTTCGGGAGTGGAGAGATGGATGGGACAAGCTCACATAAGGCCTGACCCTGATGGATGCACGATAAGAATGGGTCCCTTAAATTATAAAAGAGATGCCAGCACAGAAAGGCTTCTCACAAGGCTCAGCCCCTGAGAGTGTCAAGGTCCCCTGGGCAGAGGAGAGGGGCCTTGTCATACTGGTGAAAGTTGCTCATATGTCCACATCTTGATGACCAGGCCCAGATGCCCACTGCCTTACACCGGCCTTTCCCAAGCTAGTCCTCTGAGATTGTCAAGGAAGAAAAAGGGCTTATGGTCCATTTAGGGAGGGAAACAGTGACACAGGCTGCATCTACTGTGGTACTCTTCTGAGAATTTAAACGCTTATCATTCCAAATCGCAAAGTCTAACTTCTCCCACACTTAAAGGGCCCCTACAAGCAATAATAAGGTCAGCAACTCATTTTTTAAATGGGTGAAGTTGTACTTTTTTATACCCTAAAAATGCAACTACCCATGAGCAGGCAATTCCAATCCTAGCTTCACACTCCAGTCTGGACATTTTTGCCCCGGTGCACCGTGTCCCAGGATCACAGCTCCTGATTAAGAGCCTGGAAGGCCTCTGTTCCCCACTCTGCTCCTGGGGACTCAGGCAAAGGACAATCCAATCCTTTTATACCTTTAGATTTGTCCCATGTGATAGATCAGACATACATCTATATGTCTAAATGCTGAGATGCCTTTGAATCAACAACAGGGGTGTTGATATAACATGTATACATTTTCTACTCCTATTTCACTCTTTTTTCAGGGGACACCTGTTGACCTCCTGATATTCCAGGGACACAACTGGTAACCACAACATGCCCCCTGCTACTTGAAATCCCAGTTCTGTCCTCTGGGCCCATCCTGACGATCTTTACCCCATGACAACCTCCTTGTAAATGGAAGGCCTGGCTCATGGCCTTTACTTTTCTTCACCACCCCCTTTTTCCCCCAGCTAAGGGTCTTCATCTTATTCAATAAGGTCTTTCACAGGCTCCCCAGACCCTTCACCAGCTCAGCCCCTCTCCTTTCCATAGTCTGCCAACCCTGATGTGTCCTTTAAGCTGTGACACCTAGAAATAAACACATCTCAGAAAGGTGCCCACAAGCACAGAGGACCGTCAGGTCGTCAGTCCCCAGGCTCTGGGTGCATTGCCTCTGCCCAGGCCATCCATGTAAAAGGCAGAATTCTCTGTGGGCAGCTGGATCACGCCACAAGCTTCTATTGCTCTTGTGGTCAACAGAAGCCACCCCACCCCCCTCCTCACCCCAGCCCAGGTCTTTTACATAAGGCGGCTGTGAGCCAACCTCCCACATCCTGTACTTAGGCGATCGATTTTTCTGAACCTGAAACAGAAGGTGTCGCATTCATCCCTGTTATGCTCTGTCCTGCTAGAGTGGCCGCTGGCAAGGCCTACAGCATCGCATGAATCCTAAATTGGGCTGCATGGGTCAGTGGAAAAGACAGGTTTGGGGCTGGCTCTGCCATCCACCAGTGGTGTGACTTTGATCAAGTCCCGTCTTGTCCGAGAGTGAGGGATGGCCCTGAAACACCTGGGTTGCCGCTCTCCCTTCCAGCTGTGTGACCAGCCTCTTTCTGTGTCTGTCTCCACCCAGCTGCTTACACTCTCATGTTGACAGTTTCAGGGCCCGGGAGAGAACTTGAAGGCCACCAGTGACCTCCCTCTCCATCAAATGGAACCATCTGTCAACCCGTCGGGGTTATGCCTGTTCCACGAGCCCTTTACTGATTTACGATCCAGCCTAGGTTTGGGTCCATCTTCTGTTTATTATTCTGCATTTTCTCTGCAATGCTTCCTACATGTGGAAACACCCACTGCTGTGTCTGATCTGAAGTCTAAGCAAAGTGTGTATCTGTTTGTTTCCTTTTTCTTCCATCTCAACCTTGCTATGACAACAGTCTTTGCTTCCTAAGTCCAGCCTTCTTTTATACTCGATAATATGGCTTTGAGAAATGAATGAGGGCTCTGTGGCAAACCTGCTTCTCCAACTGATCACTAGGGGCTCTCTGAGTTGTCCTAGGTGGTCCCCAGGGGCCCGACTCCATATTAACTCCCACTGATTTGGAACAAGGGAAAAAAAGCATTGAATTTGTTTTGCCTTAGTCTTGGTTAGGAAGTGGGTTTTAGTTCTACTCTCCGTGTTACTATATCCTAATCCCATGGAAGACCATTCTGAGCACCTCAGGAATCCTTTCTTGCAGAGACATAGGAACCCAGATCTAGGAGCAATGCCTTTTTTACAAAATAAAAATAAAATGGAAATGTATCCTCCAATACATTTATCTAAGCACTGAACAAAAAATACTAATGTGACTAAAGAAAGAGGTAAAAACACTAATCCTTAGCCATGAAAGGGAGAAAATTCTCTCACTCTTATTGGGATGATTAAATGCAACAGTTGATGAGGTCTGTCCCAGCATGTTCTAGGTATTTCATCTTTTGCTTTTTCTCTTGTATGGCAGGGATATTGGTTCCAATTATTCCAGTTTTAGGGCTGGAGGGAGCCTTAAAGCTCTGCTAACTGATTCTCTTTTTGCACTGAGACCCCAGCAGACAGGCTAGTGGCAGAATCACTTGTTAGCTCATCTTTCTCCTACCCAGAAACTGCACATTCATAAGGTGATAATAAGAGCTAACATGCATTGAGGGCTGACTACATTTAAGCACATAACTCTACAATAACCTCATGAGGTTATTTTATAGTAATTATTTTAAAAATTATTATCTTCCCAGCTTTGCAGATGAAGAAGAGAGAAACAGAGAGGTTAAGAGATTTGCTTAAGGTCACACAGCTAGACGTGGCAGGGCGCGGTTTAGAAGCCTGTAGGCTGGCCTGTGCTCTGACCATCACACACAGTAACCTCCTTCATAAACCCCGAGGCTGCAAACCCTCCAGGACCCAAGGGGTCAAAGCAAGGAGTGGAAAAGAGCAACGGGATTCTCCTGCTGTCGTAAATGTGCACAGCAGCGTGCTTAGGGCACCCACAGTGTTGTGCAACCATCGCCTCTCTCCAGTCCCAGAACGTTTTCATCGGCTCCAGAGGAAACCCCAGTTGAGCAGCCCTCCCCGTTTCCTCCCCCATCCCCTCCCCCAGTCTCTGGCAATCACTTTCTGTCTCTCCAGCCTGGCCTTTTTCGGACAGTCCGTCTAGATGGACTCATCCAGTATACGACCCTTGGTGCCTAGCTTCTTTTGCTTCGCATCAGGTTTCTGAGGCTCATCCAGGAGGTAGCATGTGTCTGTGCTTCATTCCTTTTTACGGCTCAGTAATATTCCTCAGCAGCACTTCCTAATCAACACGGAAGGCAAGGGTCCATTCCACCTTCGAGCAGAGATTTTTCAGGAGACAGGCAGGTGGACACAGGTGCACGTGAAACGAAAAGGGAGACAGAGAGAAAAAGATAAAAAAGAAGAAGGCGAGGGGGGAGAGAGGGGGAGGGGAGGGAGAGAGACCACATTTGAACAAGGGTGACTACAAGCAGCAGGGCTCAAGCAGATGCAGCTTTCAAGCCAGGAGGGTGTGTGTTGGTGACACTCAAGTGTCAGGAAATAGTAGACACCAGAGTTAGGTGGCCTGGCTGGGGACAAGGTGTCAGAAATCACACAGTTAGTCCTGTGTTTCCCCATCCACCTGCTTTTCTCACCTCCTTCTCTCCCTCTTTCACACGTGTTCTTAGGCGTGGCTGATGCCCTGCAGGCCTGTGAAGGCAGTGGAAGTCCCCTGGTCCTCTGACTCTGCCCCCAGATTTGGGGCAACCTTTCTCCTTCCCTCTGTGGGGGAATGTGGGGTGCAGTTCAGGGTCACTGGAGGACTGCCTATGGTCCCTCTGCAGGGATCAGAGAGGCTGGGACCCCCACGACTTAGCTGCAGGCCGGGGCTCTGCGCCCACCCTCGGGATTGATGGAACAGACCAGAGCAGGCGTGCCTCCCGCGTTAGGTAGGGAGATGGGCTTGGGGTTGGGGAGTGCAGCCTCCCTCACTGCAGGGCATGGGACAGGGCTTCCCTGGAAGGGTTCAGTCAATAAAAGACCCTAGCTCTCCCCTGAGTTCAGAGAAGTCACAGTGGGTTTGGCTTCTGTTGAACCAGGGAGCCAGACCAACAGAAATATTGACTAATGTCAGGTTTAAAGGCTTCTGATGTTCCAGGTTTGTTTTTGTTTCATAGTTCAGGGAATTAGAGATTCCCTTCTGATTCAAACTGGTTTGCTGAGGGTCTTTCATCCCCCCTCTCTGCTTTGTTTTGAACATAGCTTTGAAAAGTGGCTCATAAGAGAAATTCATATTTGGCTTTGGTTCAAAGATCAACAAGCAGGGGCCGTTAGTTCTGGTCTGGGCTTGAGGCTTTGGTTCAGAGGCAGGGCAAAGCCACCCTTCACGTAGCCGGGGAAGGACACAGTCACCGCCGCCTGGTCTCAGCCACCCCGGCTGCAGGCTGACCTCCCCCCTCTCCACCTCATGCTGCGTGTAGTCCAGGAGCCCCAGCTCTCAAACCCCAGTGGGTCTCTGGAGGGCAACACTTTGATTGATTTTGAAACTGTGACAGTAAAACGGTTAATAAAAACCCAATAGATCTGCACGGAGGTGCTTTCCGCACGGCGCGGGCCCGGCTTCAATGAGTGCTGCTCCCCACGGCTGCGGACTTGAAGCAGAGGACGGGGTGTGTCAGCACTGCCAGGCGCCAGTAGGGACCCCCGACTTCCCCTGTCTGCTTTGGGCTCCAATGAAGACGGAAATGTCTGTCTCTGGTGACCTCGCTTCCTCTTTCTCTGAGGCAACGGTTCTCAAAGTGGGGTTCCCAAACCAGCCGCAGCATCACCACCTAAGATCACCAAATCTGTTAGAAATGCAAATTCTCCAACTCTGTCCCTCCTTGGGGACCCCCAAACTCTGGTGGGGCAGAGGGTGAGTCCAGCTCTTGTTTTCATCTCCTCCAGGAGATTCCAATGTAGTCCCCAGTCTGAGAACATCAGCTCTGCAAAGCACGGCCTCTCTGGCCCCTCCAATCTTCAGACACCCTGTGTTTTCAAACCTTATATTTCCTCTCTGTCGAGAAACACTTAACAAATTCAGGAAACACCAGNATAACCCATATGCTTATGAAAAATGTTCTCCCATGCTGGTAATCAAAGAAATAGAAATTAAAACATGAGATGTTGCTTCTAGCCTATCAAGACACAGACTTTTTTAAAAAAAATTATTGTCAGAGTTGGCAAGAGTAAATGGAAATCAGTACACTTACTCCCAGCCTGGAGGAGCTGAAATTTACACAGCCTTTGCAGAGGGTAACTTGGCAATATGGGAAAATGGCCTTAAGGTTGTGCATGCCCTCTGAGCCAGCAATTTTGCCTCTAGGGATGTCATCTAAGGCAATCATCGTTGCTATGCAAAATAACTTGTCTGCAGGGACATTCATTACTTTGAAAATTATAACCAAAACACCACCAAACCAATGAATTATTTAAAATAAGGCATACTGAGTATATGATTAATATGCTGCCTTTAAAAATTGTGTTACAGAATATTTAAATTCCTCCTCCTTTCTCCCCCATCCATACTCCTTAGTTCAGCCTATGTGATCTTTTCTTGGTGAAGCAGAAAACGTCACTCCCCTGTAAAGTCCTTCACAGCCTTTTCTGGTTATTAGGATGAAGGCCCTCGTGTATGGTCCTGGGGATGCAGGCCTGCCTCCCTCTGCAACTTCGCCCAGCAGCCTCCTCCCCCTTGCTCACCTCACTCTCATCACTGGGGCCCTCGTTCAGCCTCACAGCTCTCGAGAGCTCTTATTGGCTCTGGGCCTCCACTCCAATCACTATGAGTGGAAGCTGCCTGTACCATATCCCACTCTGTTCTCTGGCAAAGACATCGTCACCATAGACGACTGTGTGAAATGCTACTTCCCCAGAATGCTAGTCCCCAAACCTCGGTTTTGTCAGGTCCTCTTGTTTCTTGCCTCCCAGTGTCGTATCTTTTCTCCCTGTCACTTTTCACGGTTTCTGATTCTGCATTTATTCCTGTGATTGTTGAATGCCAGTCTCCCTATCTGACTATAGGACTTAGTCCACACCTGGCATGTAGGAAACGTCCATAAATTCATGTTGAATAAACGAACGATAGTATAATCAGTAAAGGCAGGTTACAGTAAAATAAGTCAGAGAAAGACAAATACCATAAGATCTCACTTACATGCAATATACAAAAAAAAATTTTTTAATAAACCACAAGTAAATAAATGTAAATTTAGATAAAGAGAACATCCTGGTGGTGGCCAGAGGTAGGGGTGGGGAATGAGCTAAATTGGTGAAGGTGGTCAAAATAAAATCAGTAAGTCCTGGATATATATGTACACCATGTTGACTACCATTAATAACATTGTATGAAATATTTGAAATTTCCTAAGAGAGTAGATCTTAAAAGATCTCATCTCAAGGGAAAAAATTATAACTAAAAATGGTGATGGATGCTAACTAGACTTATCGTGGTGACCATTTCACAATACATTCATATGTTGAATCATTACGTTGCATACCTGAAATTAATGTTATATGTCAATTATATCTCAATAAAAAGACAGGCTATAAAATGGCAGGTATAATAGGATTTCAGTATCAATAAAAATGTATATATGTATGTAATTGCAACTTATCTGGGTAAGAAGTAAAAAGGAATCAAAGAAAATTGAAGCTGTTATCAGCAACTATCTCCGTGTCATGATTTCCCTTTTCTTCTTTCATCCAGACTTTCTACAAGGAACATATCTAACTTTCACAATCAAGAGAATTTTTTTTTAATTGTATCAACTGAAGCCCTGAGTTTGAGTTTCCACTCTTAACAACAGTTTGATCTTAAGAAAATTCAGCTCTTCATAGGCACTTCTGTATAAATTAGAGAGAGGACACCTTCCCTAACTATCTCAAAGAAGAATTAATGGAATAATGTAAAGTTCGAAAACATTTCAATAAGTATCCTGAATAATTATTTTTGGAGCACAAGATGCAGACTCTGCAGGGTGAAGGGCATTTGCCTAATGGTTGTGTACTTTGCAAATACCANGGCAAAAACAAGGGAGGGGGAAGGGGGAAGAGGGGGGCCCTTCACGTCTCTTCAAACTCCCCACCCCTCCCTCTTCCAGGCAAAATATTCTTCCTCTAAAATAAAATAATCATCATCACTCCCCCTTCATCCCTTCCTTTTCTGAACAAGAGCTTTGTAACACTAGATGGCTGATCCGAAAATAACTATTTTGCCCTTAGATGGAATCTTTTTTTTTTTTCCAACAGGAGAAGCTGAGATATTTTGAAAGCCACCCCAGAGGCAAGAAGGTTGTGCATAAGGCACTAATTGTGAGCGCTCCCCAAGGGCGGCCTCGGGTTGGCAGCGCCCGCTCCCCGGGGGAGTCTACCTCCCTCAAGCAACCAGCCAGGCCAGCTCCCCCAGCTGGGCGAGGAGGAGATAAACCACGGGAACACAGATGAGCTTACATAACCGAAGCGGGACTGAACATTTTCAGCAAATTACCTCTGTTATGAGCTCTGCCATAAAATCGCCTCACAAGTGAATTTAGTTTTTCTTCCCTCCGTGCCCAATCAATTAGCACATGAGTAATACCAAGCCCATTAGGACAAACCGATGCCGGGGGAGTTGTGTCATCTGCTATAGAAATGATTGCTTAATATACCAGTTGGCTCTGAGGAGCTCTTAGCCACACACAATCTTGCCATAATCAATAGCAACAGTCAAGCGATGCTGTTTCCAACGAGAACACTGCTGGGCAGCGCCGGAGCCTGGCCCAGTGTGGGGCGTGGAGCCGAGTGGGTCCAGAACCCGGTGCCCCTCCCGTGCCTCCGCCTCCCTCCCCTCTCCCCGACGCCCTTCCAAGCCAACTGGAGAAGCCTGTGGTGACTAAGAGAAATGGAAACTCAGAGGGAGCAGACAGAGGCGCAGGAGCACAGGGACGGGGCGGGCATTGCAGCATGCGTTTCCAGGAGGGAGAAGCAGCAGCCCCACCTTCCTCTTTCCTCCTAGCAACCACAGAATGGGCTTTCCCTGGGAATATCCCCAGGCTCCTGGGAGACCAAAACCTCCATGGAGTTGAGCCTGTGAGCTGATACAAATGCCTGTGTGTGTGCACACTGGTACCCGAGGGCATGAACAAGGCAGAGGACCTACACCTACTTGTGTGTATGCTCACGTGTACACTGGTGTGTGCATGTGAGCACACACCTGAGTGCAGGTGTGTCCATGTGCCCCGTTACCCCCAGTGGCCCTGCACAACCAGCCAGCCCGCCACGCCAGTCTGTTCTGTCACAACCCTGAGTTGTAGGAAGCCAGAGGTCAAAGCTAAGAGCATCTTCCCTAATTGATGAACAAGGGAAGCGGTGAGTCATGGTGGCCCATGACCTGCGTACAGCATCCTGGAAGGATACCAGCTTTCGGAGCTCAATCACCTTCCACCCAAGGTCTGGGCTCTGCCCTGTCACCTGCAAAGGAGAATGACTTGAGCTCCCCAGGCTTCAGTTGCCTCATCTATAAAATAGAGATGTCAACATGTCCCCAGAAGCTTGGGTGGAGAATGAACACAGAGAATGCACTCAGCATGGTTGCCGCGGGCTCCTCCACTAAACTGAAGCCACGGTTACTAACCTCTGCACTCCTGGTACCTCCTTGACTGCCAAAACCGAGAACCCCAATCTCTCCCTGCTCCTCGAGACCCACTCAGGAACCAGGCCTCAGGACTTTTCTATTTCCCTCCCAGATCCTCTGGGAAGATTTGTCAGGTTCCAGATATCAGGCAAATCCCAAGGAACTGAGGGTTTACAGCCTCAGCCCCTTCTCCCTTGCACAGATTCCTCACCCCTGGCTAACAGGAGGGGCTCCCTGGCAAGGTAATTATTAGCCCTCATTGGCAGATGGTGCTGCATTCACTCAGTCACAAGATCCCAGACCTAGGGGGAAAGCTTGCAGGGGTAAACCCAGTGGGCCAGCATCTCAGACACACTGTAAGGGCCACAGGCCTTGGAAACCATCTAGCTTTACAGAAAGCCATCTCCTTTACAGATGAGGTTTCCAAGGTCAGCCCTGGAGCAAGAACTAGGGCCTGCATCAACCCAGAGATGTGGGTCTGTTGTTATTGTTCAGTTGCTAAGTTGCATCTGACTCTTTGCAACCCTATGGACTGCAGCATGCCAGCCTTCCCTGCTCTTCACTATCTCCTGGAGTTTACTCAAACTCATGTCCATTGAGTCGGTGGCGCCATCCAACCATCTCATCCTCTGTCGTCTCCTTCTTCTCCTGCCCTCAATCTTTCCCAGCATCAATTTCTTCTCCAATGATTCAGCTCGTCATGTCAGGTGGCCAAAGTATTGGAGCTTAACTTCAGCATCAGTCCTTCCAATGTATATTCAGGGTTGATTTCCTTTACGATTGACTGGTTAGTCCAAGGCTCTCCAAAGGATTCTCAAGAGTCTTACAGTTTGAAAGCATCAATTCTTTGGTGCTCAGCCTTCTTTAGGGTCCAACTCTCACATCTGCACATGATTACGGGAAAAACCATAACTTTTTGATTATACGGACCTTTGTCGGCAAAGAGATGTCTCCGCTTTTTGACACACTTGTCTAGGTTTGTCACAGCTTTCTTCCAAGGAGCAAGAGTCTTTTAATTTCGTGGTTGCAGTCACCGTCCACAGTCACTTTGGAGCCCCCAAAAATAAAGTCCGTCACTGTTTCCTAGCAGTGGGATTTTGTTCCCATGACAGCGGCAGGAGAGCAAGTGGGCATAAAGCACTGGACGGGGTGGGCTGGGGCCTGTGAGGAGGTGCCGGCTGACGTCTGGGTGTCTGGGATTCAGGGGAGCGCATGTGGAAGTGAGTGTATTTCCAGAAGTACACTGAGAAAGAAGCCTCTTCCCCTCCCTGGCCTCAGTTTACCCATCCACAGAGTGAAAGAAAGGACTGTATGAGCCCATCGTCACCCCCAGGTCTGATGCTTCCTGGGGCATGTTTGATGTGAGCTAGCGTCTTCTGAGGATGGAGAGGAGGAAGTGGAGAGAGTCTGGGAAGGTGTGAGTGCATCCCCAAGGCAAGGAGGCACTCCTTGAGCCCCACCCCTACCCCCTACTGTGAGTGCAGAGGGAAAGGCTTTCCTTCCTAGTCACATGTAAGTGACTCTGCAGGGGCAGAGATGGGATGTGCTTCCCGATCTTTCACTCACTGTCCAGCCTCGCATGGTTACGTGGTCTCTCTGAGCCTCAGTCTCCTCACCTGTGAAATGGCATTAAGGGTGGCACCCCCCAGGGGTAGTCAGTGAGTATGCAGCGAGGAGCTCCTAAGTGCCAGTCACTGAAGGGAACAAAACTGACAGATATCCTGCCCTCGCGTGTTGGTGATTGGGTGGACGACAGATTAATAAGAAAAACAGAGAGCGTCAGGGGTGGTAAGCATTGCAGGAAAAAATCAGAGGGAATGGGGTATTGGGGAGGGGTACAGGGCGGGTTGGGTGCAGTTTAGTGAATAGGGCGGGAAGAAAAGAGATCTGTCTCTGGACCTCAATTTCCTCATTTGCAAAATGGGTATAAGACCACCTACCTCTCCTGGGTTTTTATTAGGGAATAATTATGGTCCCTTTAAATTATGGGATTTAAAGTCAGAAGGGTGAAACAGAATCTAGGGGTGACTAGTATGAATGGGATCAACCACAGATGAGCTCCTGTTACAGTGGGTCAGGGTCACAACCCCAGCCTCCTTCCCTACTGAGCTGGGCTAACATAGAGACTCACTCTCACCCCATGCTGTCTCTCCACCCACCCTCTGTTCCATGGGGAGCACGCAGCCTCCTCTTCTCCCTCAAGGCTCTCTCCAACCCAGAGCTCCAGCCTAAGCCCTGTGCCCCGACCACCCTATGCATAGCAGAGCAGACCGGAGACACTCAGGCCTCCAATCACTGCACAGAGAGGTAGGATTTTTGGTGAGTAGACTGTTAGACTTGAAGATGGAGTGCTGAACTTTGGTGCCAGCCCTGCTTCCAGCTGCCATGACACCATGAAATTCTTGGGGTCTCAGTTTCCTCATCTCTAAAGTGGGCATAATACCACCTACTCTTTTATATCCCAGAATTCTTATTAGAGAAGAAACAACTTTAAAAAAATTTTATGTGGCTGTGGCATCTCCGTTGCAGCATGTGGGATGCTTTGTTGTGACATAGGGGATATAGTTGCCTGAGGGTGAATTGAATCCAGGCCCCCTGCACTGGAAGCAAAAAGGCTTAGCCACTGGCCCACCAAGGAAGTCTCAGGAAGAATCATTTTTTAATGTAAGGTAGGAATTCCAGTGGAGCTATTTCAAATCCTAAAAGATGATGCTGTGAAAGTGCTGCACTCAATATGCCAGCAAATTTGGAAAACTCAGCAGTGGCCACAGGACTGGAAAAGGTCAGTTTTCCTTCTAATCCCAAAGAAAGGCAATGCCAAAGAAGGCTCAAACTACCACACAATTGCACTCATCTCACATGCTAGTAAAGTAATGCTCAAAATTCTCCAAGCCAGGCTTCAGCAATACGTGAACCGTGAACTCCCTGATGTTCAAGCTGGTTTTAGAAAAGGCAGAGGAACCAGAGATCAAATTGCCAACATCCGCTGGATCATGGAAAAAGCAAGAGAGTTCCAGAAAAACATTTGTTTCTGCTTTATATGCCAAAGCCTTTGACTGTGTGGATCACAATAAACTGTGGAAAATTCTGAAAGAGATGGGAATACCAGACCACCTGACCTGCCTCTTGAGAAATCTGTATGCAGGTCAGGAAGCAACAGTTAGAACTGGACATGGAACAACAGACTGGTTCCAAATAGGAAAAGGAGTACGTCAAGGCTGTATATTGTCACCCTGCTTATTTAACTTCTATGCAGAGTACATCATGAGAAACACTGGGCTGGAGGAAGCACAAGCTGGAATCAAGACTGCCAGGAGAAATATCAATAACCTCAGATGTGCAGATGACACTACCCTTATGGCAGAAAGTGAAGAAGAACTAAAAAGTCTCTGATGAAAGTGAAAGAGGAGAGTGAACAAGTTGGCTTAAAGCTCAACATTCAGAAAACTAAGATCATGGCATCTGGTCCCATCACTTCATGGAAAATAGATGGGGAAACAGTGGAAATAGTGTCAGACTTTATTTGGGGGGCTCCAAAATCACTGTAGATGGTGACTGCAGCCATGAAATTAAAAGATGCTTACTCCTTGGAAGGAACCTAGATAGCATATTCAAAAGCAGAGACATTACTTTGCCGACTAAGGTCCGTCTAGTCAAGGCTATGGTTTTTCCAGTGGTCATGTATGGATGTGAGAGTTGGACTGTGAAGAAAGCTGAGTGCCGAAGAATTGATGCTTTTGAACTCTTGAGAGTCCCTTGGACTGCAAGGAGATCCAACCAGTCTATTCTAAAGGAGATCAGTCCTGGGTGTTCATTGGATGCTGAAGCTGAAATTCCAATACTTTAGTCACCTCATGCAAAAGTTGACTCATTGGGAAAGATTCTGATGCTGGGAGGGATTGGGGACAGGAGGAGAAGGGGATGACAGAGGATGAGATGGCTGGATGGCATTACCGACTCGATGGTCATGAGTTTGGGTAAACTCTGGGAGTTAGTGATGGACAGGGAGGCCTGGCGTGCTGCGATTCATGGGGTCGCAAAGAGTCAGACACGACTGAGCGACTGAACTGAATGGAACTGAAGCCGCTTAGTGGACTTCCCTGGCGTCTGCCTATAATGCAGGAGACCCGGGTTCAGTCCCTGGGATGGGAAGATTTCCTGGAGAAGGAAATGGCAACCGACTCCAGTGTTCTTGCCTGGAAAATCCCATGGACGGAGGAGCCTGGTAGGCTACAGTTCATGGGGTCGCAAAGAGTCAGACATGACTAAGCGACTTCACTTCAATTCACTTCACTTCACCTCAAGCAGCTTAGTAAAGCAAAAGGTGTGTGAACTTCTAAAACAGAGGCTTGAGTTCTAATCCTAGCTAAGTAGCTTCCATGCCCCTGGATCTTGACCAAAGTCTTTCCTGAGACTAATTCTTCCTCTGGGAAGTAAAACTTGACTGGTAACTGATATAAAGATTAAATAAGCCGGGTAGGTGTAACTTCTGCGCCCTTTATTGAGCCCCTGACACAAGTGAGGCCCTAGAAAAGGGCATGGAATTACCAAATGTTGCAGTAACCAGCCCTTAAGAAAGTCCTCAAGGCCTACAGGTACCCCTCTCAGACTGAACAGGCAGACCTTTGTAACCCACTGAGTTTTCAGGACAGATGGGCTACGACCTCCAAGGCTACATACATCGCTCAGACTTTCCAGCTTCTTCTTCTTTTTTTTTAATACGGACTCTTTTAAAAGTCTTTATCGAATTTGTTGCAATATTGCTTCTGTTTTATATTTTGGCTTTTTGGCTGCAAGCACATAGGATCTTAGCTCCCCAGCCAGGGATTGAACCCACACCCCCTGCATTGGAAGGTGAAGTCAACCACTGGACCGCCAGGGACATTGGGACAAGGCAAAAACAGTGAGGTCACTGTTTGTGGGGAAAGCCAGCCCCCACATCATAAAGACCATGAAGCAACCCTATGGAGTAGCCCCTGGGGCAAGGAACTGAGGCCCCCAGCCAACAGCCAGCATCACCTCACCAGCCTCAGGAGACAGCCATTTTGGAAATGAATCCTACAGCCCAGTCAAGTCTTCAGCAGCCCTGTTGACATTCTCACAGCCACCTCAGGAGAGGCCTGGGGCAGAGCCACCCAGCAGAGCTGCTCCTGAATATCACTATCCTGAGTCACCCACACGCCTAGCTCTGTTGAATACAGTTTCAACACTTATCAGGAAAGTTAATGCTACGTGGCCCACCCACGTCAAACACAGCACTTCACGTCAGCATCACTGTACTGACTAATTCCCACTCCCCCTCCATTAACCACAGAGTTCCAGGATCGCTGACCCGCAGAAGCTGTGAGAAATCGCACATGTTTAGAGCTGCGTTCGCATTTGTGACGGCTGGCGCAATAGCTAACCGATGCAAATGTTAGCTATTTAACCTGGTTTAATAGCCCCCTTTAACCTGGTTTCAGAGGAAAAGAAAGTGCACGGAGAGGCGGGAACAAGAGGCAGTGTGTGGTCAGAAATCAGCCCATCACATTAGGATCTTCTCTGTGTGCAAGGCCCAGGAGATGTGTATCATTATTCCATTTGAAGGCCTGGGAGGTGATGGATGAGAGGAATGGTGGAATATAACCGTGCTTCCTGTCCAGAGGGGAAGGGTTAAGACAGGAGGAAGGCCTCTTGCAGCCCTGAGATGCAGATCCTGGGCCCTGGCACCAAGGAGAGAGTGAGTGAGCACACTCACATTTCAACATCTGCTGTGTAAAGTCTGACACTGCTGCCCTGCACCCTTGCCTGGTATTCAGATCCACAAAGTCTCCCAGGAAAGGTTACTTTACTGTGATTTTCAGAAGAGGGGAAAATGGGCTTCTTTGCTCTCCTGACAGCCTGGTCGCCCTCTGATTTTCACAGGTAATGGGGCAGGCAATTGCCCATGGTGAATGTGAGGGACCTGTTACCTGTGGGTGGAAATGGGTAATGAGAAGTTAAACCCAGAAGCATCCTCTGATCGCATTAGGGAGGCAGCTTGCAAAAATGATTAGGTTTTAATATCCACCGATCGGATGGATACCCATCTCCTGCAGCGACCTCAGACTCATTAACCTAGCAGTCCCACTCAAGCAATCAATCTCTCATGCTGGTGGAGTGGCCTCAGTCCCAGACCTCTCCTGGTTGGGGAGTGGGGGTGGGGGCCTCCCAGAACCCAGAGATTTGAAATAATTAAAATCCTATGTGGCATGCTGCAACCAACTCCCCTTAAGCAAAACTTGGATAACCCTTCAGACCTTATGTGAGTGAACAGCTTTAACCTTCCTGCCTTGAGCTGGAAAGCGGGGCCAGGGCCAACCCACTGGGCCGTATTCTGTTTCCTTTTACCTCCCTGCCATAGAAATGCTCCTAAGAGGCAGTGCGGACCACTGGAAGGAGCACCAGACCCCTGGCGCTGGCTCCACGGCTGGTGACCATCTCATCAAGTCACATCAGAACCTGTGTGGGGGGACGAGAGGACCAGCCTGGCCCAGCTTACTTCTGGTCCACTCTCACAATGACCCGCAGGATTTTCCCATGTGTTCCTGAGCCAAGTGCCAAGTTTCCCCTCCCAAAGCTCACCTGCTCCTACCTGGCCACCATTGTTCTGTACTCATGTGGGCACTTCTTCCACTTTATGTTTCTTCTGCAAACCCTATCATCTTATCTTTGCAAAACTTCACCCATCCCATTGCCTGACTCGTGGTTGGATTACATCAAGTTCCTCCTCTTAAATTCCCTACGCCAGCATCTTCCTTCTCCTTAAACACAGCTTTCAACACATCGTCCTTCTGCTCCTAGACCAGTGGGGGCTCCACAGAGCATGAAGCCCTCCGTAAATCCCCCATTATGGCCTTGTCTTCTGGCTCCCCAACATGCGCCCTTTATCACGTGGCTGCTCTCCCTCCTTAGCACCCCCATCACCTGCAGGCTCCGCTCCTCCTCTCAGCCGTCTGCACATCATTCCTCACGCCTTCTATTGCCTGTCATCCTCGCAGAAGCTGGACCTGCCTGTTTGTCTCCTTCTGGTTCCTAAACCCAGAGCTCCTGCCGCTCCTACATCACTGACCTCCCAGCTTCACACAGACGCTGACTGACTTGAGGATCACTTGCTCATTTCACTTTAATTTTTCTGTTTGAATGGTTTGTTTCTGCAGTCTGATGAGATCTTTGAGAATCCCGTCAGCCACACCTCTGCAAGGCCTGGAGCATGTCTTGATCAGTGTAAGCACACAACTAATGTTCCTCTTCTTTTAGTGCTAGAGCGTCTGCCCTTGAGGCAATACCCTGAGGAATATTTTGCTAAATTTATATCCATAGAATTTAGAGCTCAAAGGGACCCAAGAGACCTGTGTCTAGATAAAGAACTACGTCTAATCCTTGACCCATCTCGATGGAAGAGTAGACTGTAAGATGAGAAGCAGCATTCACTTTTTTCTAGACCTCAAATTTTAGATGGGGGAAAAAAAAAACTTAAAAAGTGTTATCTGGGGGACTTCCTTGATGGTCCAATGGCTAAGACTCCACGATCTGAAAGCAGGGGGCCCAGGTTGAATCCCTGGTCTGGTAACTAGATTCCACCTGCTGCAACTAAAGATAAGATACTACAATACCAAAGATAAGATACCATTGTACCATATTGGTACAATACCAATACTAAAGATAAGATGCCACAATACCAAAAAAAAAAAGCATTGGCTGGGGAGCAGGAGAACTGGGTTTGGGTTTAAGTGCTGCCATTTGTTTGCTGTGTGACTTTGGGCAAGTCATTTGACCTCTCTGGGCCTCAGTGAAGAATTGGTACAAAATGTACTCCAACGTGTGCATTTTGCTTTAGAATACACATACACACACGCTATTAGTTTTGCTTGCAAAACTTTGTAGGGCATTGTCTCCAGGCTGAGCTGGGAAGAAAGAACTTCATCTTAGAAGAAAACATAGGCAGAACACTCGATGACATAAATCAAAGCAAGATCCTCTGTGACCCGCCTCCTAGAGTAATGGAAATAAAAACAAAAGTAAACAGTGGGACCTGATTAAACTTAAAAGCTTTTTCACTGCAAAGGAAACTATAAGCAAGGTGAAAAGACAACCCTTGGAATCGGAGAAAATAATACCAAATGAAACAACTGACAAAGGATTAATTTCCAAAATATACAAGCAGCTCATACAACTCAATACCAGGAAAACAGACAACTCAATCAAAAAGTGGGGAAAAGACCTAAACAAACATTTCTCCAAAGAAGACATACAGATGGCTAACAAACACATGAAAAGATGCTCAACATCACTCATTATCAGAGAAATGCAAATCAA
>SJYV01001165.1:20048-45589 GCA_006410875.1 Neotragus pygmaeus | reverse complement strand
AGTAATGTCTCTGCTTTTGAATATGCTACCATATGTAAAATAGATAGCCAACGGGAATTTGCTGTATGGCTCAGGAAACCTAAACAGGGGCTCTGTATCAATGTGGAGGGGTGGGATGGGGAGGAAGATGGGAGGGAGATTCAAAAGGGAGGGGATATATGTATACCTATGGCTGATTCATGTTGAGGTTTGACAGAAAACAACAAAATTATTTAAAGCAATTATCGTTCAATAAAATAATAAATGGGAAAAAAAAAGAACTTCATTCATAAGCCTCCTGAATCTAAGCTGTTGAGAAGTGGCCCCGATGCCTCAGCAGCTTCGAGTTGCCCACACCACAGCTGCCTGCTGTCCTTTCCTCCTCCTGCTGCCCCTGAGCCAGGCAGGTGAGCCCCCTTCAAGCCCAGGCTGGCACCTCAGCAAGCCCTGGCTGCTCCCCCACCTTCCCTGAAACCTGGCAAGGCAGGGCCATGGTGGGGCTGGCTCCCTTCTAGACAGGACTCTCATGGAGAATCACCTCGGGCTGGCAGCTTTTGCATCATCTGGACAGGTGGCAGCTGACCCAAGTTTCCCTAACGCCTGTCAGAGGAGCCTGTGGACCTCTCCCGGGCCAGCCCCTTTCCCTGGTGTGGCCTCGGTGTCTCTACCTCTATCACCATGGGAAGCCAAGCGCCAGCTCAGGACAACAGCCTTGCTCTCTGAGGGCACACAGTTTTCTGGAACTGTCTTGGAGGTTGTGGGGTTGATGTGGATGGTACCCAACTTGAAGGTACTAAGAGAGTCACAGTAAGAGGAAATTCCAAGCGGAGGCCCAGCAGCAAGTTCCTCCCCCAGAGACAATTAAGTGCACAAGAGCGTGCTAAGTCACCTCAGTCGGGTTCAACTCTTTGCCACCCCATGGACTGTAGCCCTCCAGGCCCCTTTGTCCATGGGATTCTCCAGACAAGAAATACTGGAGTGGGTTGCCATGCCCTCCTCCAAGGGATCTTCCCGACCCAGGGATTGAACTTGCATCTCTTACGTCTCTTGCATCGGCAGGTGGGTTCTTTACCACTAGTGCCACCTGGGAAGCCCCAATTCAAGCATATCCTTGGGCAATACTGGGCCAGGGTGCCTACCAGTAGGTACAGAACACCCAGTAGACAGGAGATCTCTCTTCTTCAACTCTTTATTTTGAATACAGAAACAGCCACCCATAATCAACAAGGAAGAGACCCCTGGACACTTTCTAAAACAGCCCCCAATTTCCAGGAACATGAAAGGCCATTAATTATTGATCCTTTGGCAAGGCCTTTGCCTCTGTGGGAAGAAGCAGCCCTGAAATGCGCACCTACATAGACCTGTATTAACCCCCTGTGTTATCCCACTAGATGGATGAGGAGGGGGCCACGGGCAGGCCAGCATTGCAGACTCAGCTCCCTGTCCTCCCAGCCTCCCCTCCAGGTGCAGAGGCCTCAAAGCCAAATTGTTAAAATACTATCACCATTGTTGTTGCTCAATCTCTCAGTTGTATTCAACTCTGTGACCCCGTGGACTGCAGCATGCCAAGCTTCCCTGTGCCGCATTGTCTCCCAGGGTTTGCTCAAACTCATGTCCATTGAGTCAATGATGCCATCCAACCATCTCGTTCTCCGTGGACCCCTTCTCCTCATGCCCTCAATATTTCCCAGCATCACCATTATCGTCTACTAAAAAGAGCTCCAATCCAGGCAGCCCACCTTCCTAATCAGGGCGCCTCGTGAAATTCCCATCACAAGCAAGGCCAGGGCTTGAAGATCAAGAAAAACCCAGCACTGAGAAAACAGATACCACCTCATCCTTGTTTATGATACAGAGCATTTTATATATAAGAAAAGCCGGCCATAATTTGCTTATAAATAATTGACTTCTCCAAGATTAAAATCTCTGGAGGGACTCAGTTTATTCACAACAAGGCGCTTCTGCCTACAGTGCAAATTAGGCCCTTTCAAACCTGTCTTATCTCCACCCCGAACGTTATGAAGAGTGATTTTTTTTTTCCCTTCATCCCCTGTAATAACCTTCAACTAACCTTTAAACCAGAGTGAATAATTTAAATCTTATTTTCATATCAATAGAGGAGTCAAGCCAAGCAATTATCTTTTATCTGTATATTCTGTCGTCAGAGCGGCAGGCATAATCAAGTTTTCCCAAGCGAGCCAGATGAGAGAGAGAGAGGAAGAGTGAGAAAAGTGAGAGATGGTATCTGAAGACATTAACGCAACTATGAATTATTCAATAATGAGTACAAGATCTGTCATAACACACACACACACACACACACACACACACACACACACAGAGCCTTATATCTGCCCATTGTTCCAGGCAAGCCAAGGCTGGCGGTCTGCAGGAGGGATACCAGGAAGGGGGCCCAGGCTAAGCATGACAAATCAGCAGATCATCTGCTCAATTAGGACCAAGAGCAGGTGCACGGGTCGCTTTTGCAGCCTAGGATGGCACTGTTGTGGGCCAAACAACAGGCGGAGGGAAAACACCTCATTTGCGTGACAGTGATTTAAAACAGCTCGAGCTATGATTTTGCTAAAAGGGGTTGGGGGAGCAGAAAAAATTTCAGGGAGGGGGTGTGGGAGAGAAAAGAGAAGATAAAAAATAAAATGAAAGTCGAGAAAAGGTTGAAATTCCCCACGGTGCTCATTAAAATTCTACAGCACGCATCTCTTCCCGGGTCCCCCTGGACGGCCCATGATCATTTTTATTAATTCATAAAATACCGCACCAGTGATTGAGGCTGATGATTAGTGGGGCTGACAAACAGAGGAGCTAGTGAAATATTGCAGCCGCTCCTATCGGGTCCCTCCGAGTGAAAACACAGACGTCACATGAAAATTCATCCTCCAACTGGGCGGTGGGCAGCCAGGCAGGCTGGCTGGCTGAGGAAGCAGGCGGAGGGACCAGGGTGTCTGCCATTGCTCCTGCCGCCCCAACCGTCTCCCTCATTTAGACACCCAGGGCTATCGGCAGACATTTCCCGCCCCCATCTCTCGGATTATGGGAAATGGCTGCCTGAAACGGAAGTGTACTTTAACCTCCCGTGTGAATGGATTGTCAAGCACTGGCAGGAAGCAACTTGGAGGTTTGCCCTAGAAGTGAAGCTCCTTCCTTGGCAGCTGGCTTGGCTTGTGTGGGATGAGCGGGAGAGCCGAGATTTCCCACACTCACCTCAGGCTCTTTTTGAAATGTCCAGGCGCCCCTCCCTCCATCCCAGAAAGTGAATGGCGATAGAGGAACCCCATTCCTGTGTATCATGTAGTACCACCCCCATTGAACAAGTATGGAAGCTCATGGTTGGCTAAGTTCAATAGTAAGAGTGATGTCTTGAGGGTAGCAGGGGCAGAGGTCTTGGCTGCAGGGAAAGCAGTCAATTTTGTGTCCAGTTCTGAACAATTTTGTGTTCAGTTCTACTGTAATTCTTTTGCCTTCTAGTTTCTGATACTGTTTTTACTATTTTACTCTTCCTGTGAGTCCATATTTTAAGGCACATCAGGGACTTCCCTGGCAGTCCAGTGGTTAAGACTCTGTGCTTCCCCTTCCTTCCAAGGGACACATGTTCCGTCTCTGGGCAGGAAACTAAAATCCTTAATGGCATGCATCTCGGTCACACACCATATACATACTCTGTGCTGCTAGGTAGGAAGAAAGAAAGACTAGGCGTGCTTTTCTCAACACTGGCCTCACTCCAAAGGCTTATTATATGTGAATCTCAAGGAGGACATGAGACATGGGAATCTGTATTTAACCAGCTTGCTAGGTGACTCTCCCTCACTCCCATTTGCGAATCACAGGCCCAGAGAGATCAGAGCTCAAAGTGCAGCCCCGGCTGCACTCTAGAATCACCAGAAGACCTTGTGAACAACAACAACAAAATGGTTCCCTTGGGACTTCCCTGGCAGTCCAGTGGTTAAGACTCCATGCTTCCAATGCATGGAGTATACAGATTTGATCCCAGGTCAGGGAATTATCATCTCATATGCTGAGCGGTACAGCCAAAAAAAAAAAAAATCACAAAAAAATGTGATCCCTCGAGATTTAGATTCAATTGATCTGAGATGAGACCCAGGCACTGGGGTTTGTTAAAAGATTTCCAGGTGTTTCCAGGGAGCAGATGAGATTGAGATACACTGAGAAATGACAATACTAGAATCACTCAGTTCAGTTCAGTCGCTCAGTCATGTCCGACTCTTTGCAACTCCATGGACTATAGCACGCCAGGTTTCCCTGTCCATCACCAACTCCCAGAGCTTATGCAAGCTCATGTCCATTGAGTCAGTGATGCCATCTGACCATCTCATCCTCTGTTGTCCCCTTCTCCCACCTTTAGTCTTTCCCAGCATCAGGGTCTTTTCAAATTGGTCAGTTCTTTGCATTGGGTGGCCAAAGTATTGTAGTTTCAGCTTTAGCATCAGTCCTTCCAGTGAATATTCAGGACTGATTTCCTTTAGGCTGGAGTGGTTGGATACCCTTGCAGTCCAAGGGACTCTCAAAAGTCTTCTCCAACACCACAGTTCAAAAGTATCAATTCTTCAGCGCTCAGCTTTCTTTACAGTCCAACTGTCACGTCCATACATGACTAGTGGAAAAAACCATAGCCTTAACTAGACAGACCTTGACTAGACTACTAAAATAATCTCCCTGATTCTACCCTCCCAGATTATCTGTATATGATTCCACACACAAACATTTATATAGTGCCCACTAACCTAAGCAGAAAAAAATAAAAGAAGTAGAATGAATTACTTTGAATATATATTTATGATCCTATTCATTTTATCCCTGGACACAGAGTCCAGGCTAATTTGCATGCACAGATGAAATATTTCCATTTTTACTTAGAAAATAGCAATGCTATCTGTAATGTAGGAAGAAAGATGCACTAAGTTCTTACATGATACACTCAAAATCCTTTTCCCTCTCAATTAGCTTGTGTAGACATCAAGCTTGCTGGGTATACATTCTGCATTTAATGTATTTGTATAGCTTCTACTGGGATCATTTTAGGATTCTGAGCTCCCAAATCTAGAAGTATATAAAGGCAGTTTTCATCTTATAGGCTTGATTTCAAAGTAAAGCCTTGTTTCTCCTGAACGAGTAGCTTAATTTTAGACTTAGTGCCAGCATGCATTGTAAAACTGATTGGGTGGCCTTCTTTGCTTTAGCCACTGGGGAACTCGGGGCCAAATGTATGTGCTGTGTATATTAACCTTTATCTCCTCTTTCTGCCTTAGGATGTAAGAACACAAATATGGATAAAGAAAAATTAAGTTATAGGAACTTATTTTGGTACCTGCTGGATACTCATCTATCATCTCCTAGACCAGAAGGTCACAAACTCAAATGCCTTCCGGGACCAGGCAGGCTGCATAAGTGAGTGGAATGGGCTTTGGGCACCCTAAAGACAGGTTATGAAAACTGGGGAGCAATGTCCCATTATCCCATTTAAAGGCTCAGAAATTAAGAATAAAATGAGTAACCACTTCACTGGTCCATCAAAGCACATCTGCAGGCCAAATCTGGCCCCCTAATCCGTGGGAGAATGCTCAGGGCCCAAGCCTCCAGGACATTTAGGTAAGGGACACTTCCCTCATTTTGGAAAGTTTGTTTACAGAAGCAGCCAAATTTTCAATTTGGAATAACCATTCCAGCCTGAATGGAGGAAAAGTATTAGATTCCTGATTAAAGAGAAGTCAGTGCCCAGGAAATGTTTCATCAGTTCAGTTCAGTTTGGTCACTCAGTTGTGTCCAACTCTTTGCGACCCCATGAATCGCAGCACGCCAGGCCTCCCTGTGAATCACCAACTCCCCGAGTTCACTCAAACTCACGTCCACTGAGTCGGTGATGCCATCCAGCCATCTCATCCTCAGTCATCCCCTTCTCCTCCTGCCCCCAATCCCTCCCAGCATCAGTCTTTTCCAATGAGTCAACTCTTCTCATGAGGTAGCCAGAGTATTGGAGTTTCAGCTTCAATATCATTCCTTCCAAAGAACACCCAGGACTGATTTCCTTTAGGCTGGAGTGGTTGGATACCCTTGCAGTCCAAGGGACTCTCAAGAGTCTTCTCCAACACCACAGTTCAAAAAGCATCAATTCTTCGGCGCTCAGCTTTCTTCACAGTCCAACTCTCACATCCATACGTGACCACTGGAAAAACCATAGCCTTGACTAGATGGACCTTTGTTTCATAAATGAGCTTTTGAATGAGGTTCATCCTTTCTGCTCTCAGAACTCTGCTCTGGAGTGCTGTGAGTTATTACTAAAGCAGTACATGCTCATCATAGACAAAATAGAAATAAGAAAACATGCCAAAAAGAAAACAAAAATGCATATAAGTGAGACACATACAGGCACATAACCACTTAGCACCTCAGTGTATACATTTCAGGCATGTTTTTGTGCTTGTGTGAGCACAATTTACATTCTTTGGGGAACTTCTTTATTCCAGGGAAGGATTTATTATTTTCCAAAATTAGTTTCTTAGCCTCCTAAGGAATCAGTTCAGTTCAGTCACTCAGTCATGTCCGACTCTTTGTGACCCCATGAATCACAGCACGCCAGGCCTCCCTGTCCATCACCAACTCCTGGAGTTTACCCAAACTCATGTCCATCGAGTTGGTGATGCCATCCAGCCATCTCATCCTCTGTCGTCCCCTTCTCCTCCTGCCCCCAATCCCTGCCAGCATCAGGGTCTTTTCCAATGAGTCAACTGTTCGCATGAGGTGACCAAAATATTGGAGTTTCAGCTTCAGCATGAAGCTTCAGCTTCCAGTGAACACCTAGGACTGATCTCCTTTAGGATGGACAAATACTGCATAGTAAATGTGAGAGTCACAAAATCTTTTCAAAACCTCCTTAATTAAGTGAAAAAATAAAACAAAATGGCAAAAATCAAACCAGAAAAATATTTCACAAAATTTTAGAAAAAAACTTTCCTGAACTTAAAACTTATGTCTATACTTTTTTTATTTTTTTTGCTTTTTATTTTGTATTGGAGTATAGCTGATTAACAATGTTATGAGAGTTTCAGCTGAACAGCAAAGGGAGTTAGCCATACATATACATGTATCCATTTTCCCCCAAACCCCGCTCCCATCCAGGCTGTCACATAATATTGAGCAGAGTTCCCTGTGCTATACAGCAGGTCCTTGTTGGTTATCCATTTTGAATATAGCAGTGTGCGCATGACCTTCCCAAACTCCCTAACTATCTCTCCTCCCACCACCCCCAGCAACCATAAGTTTATGGTCTGTGAGTCTCTTTCTGTTTTGTAAGTAAATTCATTTGTATCATTTCTTTTTAGATTCCACATATAAGGGCTGTCATACAGTATTTCTCCTTCTCTCTCTGACTTACTTCACTCAGTATGATGCTCCCTAGGTTCATCCGTGTTGTTACTATTGGCACTATTTCGTTCCTTTTAATGGCTGAGTAATATTTCATTGTATATATGTTCTACATCCTCTTTATCCATTCGTCTGTCAATGAATATTTAGGTTGCTTCCATGTCTTGGCTATTGTAAGCAGTGTTGCAATGAACACTGGGGTGCATGCATCCCTTCAGATCATGTTTTCCTCTGGATATATGCCCAAGAGTGGGATTACAGACTCACATGGCAGCTCTGTTTTTAGTCTTTTAAGGACCCTCTACACCGTTCTCCATAGTGGCTGTACCAGTGTACATTCCCAAAAACAGTGTAGGAGGGTTGCCTTCTCGAAAAATTACATCTATACCTTAAAGCAGAAACAAATGCAGAACAAATCATATCACAACGTATCTTGATGAAGTTACTAAAATGATAAAAGTAATATCAAAATCTCAAGTTTATTCAGGGTGAAAATACAAATCACATCTAAGAAGTAAAGTCAAATGACTTAAAAATTCTTCACAGAAATATTGTATGCCAGAAAACAATATAAAAATATCTATACTGTTTGGAAATGGGAAAATAACCTGTCAATTTTATGCCCGAGCAAAATTTCCATTCATGTATTGGGTTGGCAAAAAAGAAGAAAAGATACATCAAAACTAAAAGTTAAAGTGCAATCTATCCTAAACCTCAACCTAAGAGGAAAAACTTAGAAGTTCTAGAAAAGAACATAGGAAAAAATCTTTGCAACTTGTTGCAAACTTCTATTAGATAATAGTGAACAAAGGTTTAGAAATGAAAGGGAGCAATAAAGAATTGGAAAAATTTGTGCAATATGAAAATAGACAAAGGATTTGCATCTAGAATACAAAAAGGGTGAGGTGAAGTGGCTCAGTCATGTCCGACTCTGCGACCCCGTGGACTGTAGCCTACCAGGCTCCTCCGTCCATGGGATTCTCCAGGAAAGAATACTGGAGTAGGGTGCCATTTCCTTCTCCAGGGGATCTTCCCAGTCCAGGGATTGAACCCAGTTCTCCCGCATTGGAGGCAGACGCTTTAACCTCTGAGCCACCAGGGAAGCCATAACCTAATTTAAAATGAGCTCATATTTAAGAGATCCTTTACCAAAGAAGATGTCTGAAAACTCATATAAACACATCAAAATAATAAGCACATAAAAACGGCTCATCTTCATTAGTTATAGCAAACACAAATTATAGCCACAAGGAAACAGCACTTTATAACCCTAAAATGCCTAAAACAGAAAAGACTGACAATACCAAGTGCTGGCAAGAACACGGACCAAGTAGAACTTTCACCCACTCTTGGTGGAAATGTCAATACAGTCACTTTGGAACACAGTGTCAGCTGCTCATAAAGCTAAACATACATCTATTATATGATCCAGTCATTTGAACACTAAGTATTTCCCAAGAGTAGTGAAAACATATGTCCACATAAAGATTTTATACAAGCCTGTTCATAGCAGCTTTATCTGGGGTAGCCCCAAACTGAAGACAATCCAACTATCCATTAATAAGTAAGCAGTTCAACAAATTGAGATATTGCCATGCAATGGGACACAACCATTGAGTAAAAAAAAAAAAAAAACTCCTAATAAACACAGCAATGTGGGTAAATCTCACGGACATTACACTAAGCAGAAGTTGTATGCAGAAAAATATAGACTTATTCTTCCTTACATATGAAGTTTTAGAACAGGCAAAATAATTATTGTAATGATTATTTTAAGGGGTAAATGGTGAGGGGAGATTGACAGTAAAGGGGTACAAGAAAATTTGGGGGAAGATGGAAATGTTTTATTATCTTTGTTGTGGCAATAATGGTAATATGGGTACAGATTTTGTCAAAGTCAACAGCTTTTATATTTAAATCAGAATGTATGCATGTTATTGAATGAAGCGTATACCTCAATAAAAGTATAATTTTGTAAAAAAACAATTAGTAAAACCTGTACATACAATTATAAGACATGTAGTGGATAGTAAGAACTATTTTTTCTGAAAATAAAAAGATCTCTTGAAGCAGAGTGGTTAAAAATCTACCTGTCAATATAGCGGACTCCGGTTCCATCCCTGACCCAGGAAGATTCCACATGCTTTGGCATAACTAAGCCCATATCCCACAGCTATTGAAGCCCACACACCTAGAGCCTGTGCTTCACAACAAGAGAAGTCACCTCAGTGAGAAACCTGTGCACCTCAACAAAGAGCAGCTCCCACTCTCTGCAGCTAGAGAAAGCCTGCAGGCAGCAGTGAAAATCCAGTGCGGCCAAAAAATAACTAATCAGCTAAAAAAGGAAAGTTCTTTTTAATCCCAGCAGATCACCTGGAAGTGGATGTGAACCAACAAATGAGAACAAGTCAACGAATTACAAATAAAATGTGAAAAGATGCTCAACCTTACTTATAATTAAAAACACACAAAATAACAGTCATCATTTCTCATCCACTAGATTTACCAATATTCACAAGATTTATAAAACAGTGTTTCTTGGGATACATGGAACCCATACTCTAACATACCTCATCATTTTTTGATGAAATTGATACATTTTTATAATGAGAAATTTCAAAAACAAAATCAGTTCATCCGCTCTTTGGTTCCAAATGACTTCATGCCTCATCATTGCTCACGAAAGTACACAGTCCTTAGCCTGGCAGCCAAACCCTCCGTGCTCTGGATCAATTTTACAGCATCAGCAGTATTTTTTGTTGCACATTCCCTCACTGAAACTTTCCAACAGCCCTGTGAATTCGGGTCCAGCTGGGCCACTTTGGACTCCCAGGACTTAGCATAGTGTCTGGCCCACAGTGGGTGTTCAATAAAGGTTCGATATTCATCGCTTCTACTACCTATGTCAAGCGTCATCTGTCTCACCTTTATGATGTGCCTAACCTCTGCAAAATGTTGTCTCAGGTAAAAGAGCAAGGAGACTGGGGTGCCAAGGTGAAGTCATGGTCCCTCCTTGTGACTGTGGAAATCAAAGAGTTCAACTGTAGGATGTCTGGCCTCACAGTCACGCCACTCCACCCTCGCATCTGCGAAGTGTGGCCAGGATGCCAAGGACAGCACCAAGATGACCTGGGACAAGTGGGACAGACTTCCAAGTTCATCTTGGTTTCTTCCTTGAGTTCCTCTCATTGTCTCCCAATTCCCACACTCATCAGGACCTCAGGATGTTATCCTGGCATCACCTGTTCCTCCTTTCCTTATATATCAGGATCCACCAGAATCTGATATTTCTCTTCTCCAAAGCCTGGTAACAAACCCAGGATCTAGAAGAAAGGGTGTTAACTACAAATGATCCTTAACTAGGGGAACGAGTCCCTGCTGGTGGTAGTGGTGGGAGGTGGGATCTCTGTGTATAGAGAACTCCTTTCCTCCTATATTCCTGTGGACACAGGCTATATCAGATATATCTCAGGCTATATATATATATATCAGGATATATATATCAGGATATATATATATATCAGGCTATATCAGATATATCTGATCACCACAGCTCACACCACTGAGCACCAGGATTAAGTCAGTGGCACTGGCTGACTGAACAGTTGTCCCCACTTCTCACACTTCTCCCTGAGCTTAAGGCCAAAGCGATGGAAGAGAGGGCAAATCCTTCAGAGAGTGGAGGGCCTGTCCTCAGTCAAAGAGCTATGAGCTAACCAGGCAGCTCTAATAATAACACCACTGCATGATGTCCACAATAGATTGAAGATGCCCCATTGGGAATCGTGTCCCGAGCTAGACTGGCTGCCAGCTTCCCCCAGACTCATCTGAATCTTCTTGGGGAGCTCTCCCGGGAATGCAAAGAAAAGAGGATGAAAGGGAGCATCAAGGAAGTTCCCCCACAAAGGCAAGAGTAAGTCATTTCGGGCACTGGTGGTTTACAGACACTGAAATCTGGTGGCCCAGGAGGATAACTTTCAATGAAAACATCTCTTTCAAATAACATCCAGGATTTTATTTAAAGAAGCGATTCCTTCAGAAGTGTAAGTAGGGGGTTCCCAGGGTCTAGGACGCTTAAGGCCAATCAAAGAGGAGCTTCAGGGTGTAGGTTCAACAGAGGAACTCCAGAGGAAGGCATCCCTCAGAGAAGGAACAAGGCACTTGGATTGGGAGCTGGCACTGATTCAGCTGGAGAAAACAAACAGCACAGCTCTAACCCTCCAGATGATGTCGGAACAGAGAGAAAGACACAGAGGACAAGTGTCTTCTCCTCTCTTGGAGTCTGTCCCCTCTGGCAACCTGCTTTCCCTTCCAAAGACCCCTGCACACACAAGAGGCCCCTGTGCGGGTTCCCATACCACAGCTGACCCCGGTGCCCACTCTCTCCAGGCACCAGGCTACACTGGCCAGTCACTGACCCTTGTTTTGTCATTCTGCACTCACAACCACCTGTGAGGTAGAGACCATTACTGTCCTCATTGTTATGATCAGAAACTGGGCTCAGAGTGTTAAAGAAGTTGCTGAAGGTCAATGCCCTGTGAGAGAGAAGATGTGAACCCATATGTGTTCAGGTATGTTGGGTACCATGCCGGTGGCTCAGACAGTAAAGAATCTGCCTGCAATACAGGAAACCTGGGTTCAATCCCTGGATCAGGAAGATCCCCTGGAGAAGGGAATGGTTACCCACTCCAGTATTCTTGCCTGGAGAATTCCGTAGACAGAGGAGCCTGGCAGACTATAGTCCATGGGGTCTCAAAGAGTCGGACATGACTGAGCAATTAATGCACATGCTTGCATGCACACACACACATACACACACACACACTCTCCCAAGAATCATAACTGAGGGGATCCTGGGTGAGAGTTGGAGATCCCACGAGATTCATTCTGTTCAATGGTACAAATGATCAGGCTAACAACCCAGCTATACTCCAGCAAGTTTTGAGGGGCATAAAATCAACGTACTTGGAAAGCATGAAATGACGTACTTAATTAAGTTGGCAACAGCAGCACAGAGTAGCATCATTTTTATTCTCCTATTGGCTTCTTATCACGGGACCCAAAGTTCAGAACATTATGGGATGGGGTAAGGTGTTCTTTTCCAACAGAATTTTCTAAAAGTAGCTTCCAATCTCAACTTTGCTCCCACTTGCTCTGTGCATGGCTTGGGGGCCCAAGAAAGGAGGTGAAACATAAGCCAGGTCTAGGAAGATGGCAGCATTTGGGGAGGATGGGATGGAGGGCAAGGTCTGGAGGTGGGCAGTCCTCTCCTCTGAGAGCAAAGGTCTCTATTTCCAGAAGGAGACAAGCTGTGCCTGTAACACTGTCTGCAGTGTGATCATTCCTGCCCAGAGATTCCCCCTTACCGGAGATGTTCACTGACTCTTGTTAAAGTAACACCTATTGTGCTGATTCCAATGCACAAAGCTCGTCCATCATGCTCACCTCCTATCCTCAAGCCAAACTAGTGTATAACAAAAAACTGTCCCTGTGTATACAGCATTGATTCTATGTATAAAATAGCTAGGGCTTCCCGATGGCTCAAGCAGTAAAGAATCCACCTGCAATGCAGGAGACACAGGAGACTTGGGTTCAGTCCCTGGGTTGGGAAGATCCCTTGGAGGAGGAAATGGAAACCCACTCCAGTATTCTTGCTGGGAAAATCNAATAGCTAGGGCTTCCCGATGGCTCAAGCAGTAAAGAATCCACCTGCAATGCAGGAGACACAGGAGACTTGGGTTCAGTCCCTGGGTTGGGAAGATCCCTTGGAGGAGGAAATGGAAACCCACTCCAGTATTCTTGCTGGGAAAATCCCATGGAAAGAGGAGCCCGGTGGGCTATGGTCCATGATATCTCAAAGAGACACAACTAAATCGACTGAGCACGTATACATGCATAAAATAGATAACTAATAAGAACCTGCTATATCGCACAGGGAACTCTATTCAATTCTCTGTGGTGATCTAAGTGGGAAGGAAATCCAGAAAAGATGAGCTATATGTATATCTATAACTGATTCACTTTGCTGTACATTAGGAACTAACACAGCACTATAAAGCAACTATACTTCAATAAAAATTAATTAAAAAAAGAAAATATAGAAAAGTGGATATGTGGATATGTGTAACTGATTCACTTTGATGTATACCTGAAACTAACAAACACAGCCTTGTAAATTAACTATATTTCAATATAACTTTTTTTAAATCTAAAAAATGCTGTTCTTGTAGGGAGTGGTGGTTGTCGTATTAAATGGATCCAATTCAAAGAAAACCATTCATTTTGACAACACATGGGGTGTTCTAGTAGGAGGTAGTGCCTCCACTCCACATCTGACAGACCCCCCCCCCCCAGCATAGAGGGAGGCGGGGACCAAGCATCCCTGACAATTACAGTATGATATCAGATCTCGGGAACTGCTTTACACTTTGAAGCAAGAACTAACTTGGATTCTCAGAGCAAACAAACCTAAAAAAAGAAATCATTCCCTAAACTTTGGGAACACACCCAGTCTCCCAGACCTTCCCTAATTTCTTCAAGAATAGTCTCTATGCCAACTTAAATATTACATTTGGTTGGGAGACGAGGACCCACAAGCCCAGAGTGGAAGTCAAATTATTCCACAAATACTGCCTACTTAAATAACGTTTTTAAAAAATATATCATGTTCAGTGGTGAAGAACTACTAAATTATTGAATTCCCTGAAGCATCCTACAGGCTTTAAAGTAGCTCATGAAACCCCATAAAAGAACGTCATAAATAGTCGAAAAGGAATGCTGGGCTCCATGTCAGAATGCCTCTACGAGCCAACGCTAAACATCTTCATGTAATCTTTCCACTTAAACCAATGATTAAACAGATTAAACAGATGATTAAACAAATAAAGATTAATGGAACAAGTAAAGTAATCAAATCTGTATGGGTGTATAAACGAATGATTCCAGACAATATTAGAACAAATTGTCTAAAACTAATAGCGAATGCTTCAGTTCAGTCCCAACAGCTTTTGTTGGGCTCTCACTTGGATGTAATCAAAACATTTGTTTAAACTAAGATGGATATGAGGCTCTAAGATGTCAGTTTCTTGAAAGGGAAAAATAAAACAAAAGCAATGTCTTCAGTAGGGATGTTGGTGTTGCCAATAGGGCTGGACAACTGAAGGGATTGTGAACCTTGTGTTAGGGATATGTGGAAGTTTCACGTCGCTCTGTTTTGTCAAAGAGGCTCTGCTCACATGATAAATATAAGTGAGTCGAAAGAAGGTGAGAGGAAGAGAAAAAACTGTTCAAAAATCCTCCAACTATTTTGTTGTCGTTTAGTCGCTAAGTCATGTCCAACTCATTGCGACCCGTGGACTGCAGCATGCCAGGCTTCCCTGTCCTTCACTATCTCCTGGAATTTGTGCAAACTCAACCATCTCATCCTCTGTCTCTGCCTTCTCCTCCTGCTCTCAATATTTCTCATCCTCAGGGTCTTTTCCAACCAGTTGGTTCTTCATGTCAGGTGGCCAGAGTATTGGAGTTTCAGCTTCAGCACCAGTCCTTCCAATGAATAACTCTTTAGAAGTGTCAAGTATTAGTTACTCAGTCATATATGACTCTTTGTGACTCCATGGACTGTAACCCACCAGGCTCCTCTGTCCATAGGATTTTCCAGGCAAGAATACTGGAGTGGGTGGCCATTCCTTTCTCCAGGGTATCTTCCTGACAAGGAATGAACTCAAGTCTCCTGCATTGAAGGCAAGTTTTTTACCATCTGAGCTATGAAATCTCTTTTAATTATCAATCACTGATATGCTAATTATAGCATTTGCTTATCTGTTCCTTCTTTCCTGGAGTGTAGGCCAACTATTCCCAATGCACTGTGGGAAAGAATAAAATGGAATTTCTTAGCAAGAATGCTCTATTTAGATTTTTTTTTCTTTAATTAAAACTAGTGAGTTTCTTGCCCCTGCTTAGAGTTGTTACTTGATTTCAACTATACTGGCTGATTCAGGGGTTCTAATTTGCCACTCGTTTGTAATTCCTAGCATAGGGAATCTAAATCCTTGTTAGTCCAAGTGTGGCCTTTATGTGGGACCCCCAACCTGTTGCATCGGGATCTACATTTTAATATTTATCTTGGGAAGTGTTTGAGAAGCACTGATATGTGTAGTCCTAGGCAAGTTGACAAATGGATGAGGAAGGGGAAGGGCTATTTTCATTCTTCAAGGTAAAGCTTGTATGAAATGCTTTGAAAAATTTGCTGTGGGAAGAGTGGCTCTGAAACAGGAGGGAAGGGGGCAGGGCAGAGCCTTTAAAAGAATGACATAGCCGTAGGATATGAAAACTGATTAGAACCAACTAATTCAAGATAGTAGAAGATTCAACTTCCAGTGGACATTGAGCCTCATCATACACTCATTGTAACACAGCAGCAAGCTAAATTACACACCCACCAGTGCCATGACCGTTCCAAGGCCGACCATCAAAGACTAAAATGTGGGCGATGGCCCATTTCCTGGAAATCTCTGCCCCTTCCCCGAAACAGTTGGAATAATCCTCCCATTCATTAGCCTCTGACATTATCCAGTCCATTGAAACTAACCATGTGGTGTTTCAAAGCCACTCTCACCTTCTGAGATAGCCCATATTCTGTCTGTGGAGTGCATTTTCCTCTAAACAAATCCACTTCTTACCTATCTCTTTTTCTCTCAATAAATTCTTTCTGCGATGAAACATCAAGAAACTGAGCTTCATTAAGTCCTGAAACTGGGTGTCTGATCTCAGTTAAAAGATCACAGATACATGTCCCAATCTGAGCTGCATGGTTTCAATTGGGGCGTGGGTGGGTGACATCTGCTGCAAAGTTTCAGCCAGGACCACAGAGCCTATCACTGTAAGTAGATCTCACATATGCTGTCCACTCAGTGGGGCCTGTCTACTGCCGTGCCTGCTCTCAACGTGCATTCAGTGTAACAGACAGCTGGGTGGAATTGTTGGATGGCAAGCAACAGAAATTAGACAAGTCTAAGCAAAAAAAAAAAGGTGAGTTATTTATTCGTTTGTTTTATATAAAAATACAGAGTGCCCTCCCCCGCAGACCCCACAGACAAGATGCTGCTTCAGGAAAACCTTGGGCTATGGTCTGGCAGCCCTCAGGACTCCCCCTTTCACCATTTTTCTGCTTCTCCCTGAGTCTCTGCTTCATGCTGTCTGCAAACCAGCTCTCTCTGCCTACAGTGGCTGCACAGATCACAGCTGCCTGCCAACAATATCCAGGGACACACAGTATTTCCAGCCACCTAGAGACTTTGTCTCTGAGGCCAAATCACAAGTGCAAGGTGAGAGAACCTGAAATCTGTTTGGATGGCGACCCCCTGATCCGATCAGCTAGGCAGGTAAGAGCACACAGAACAGCCGTGGCTGTGGGGAACCCACTCCAGCGCATGGCTGGGTGAGGGAGACAGAGTCACAGAGGTGTCCCCAAAGAAGGGGAAGCACGGCTGCTTGCCCAAGGTCACAAGTGCTGACGCCAGAGTTTGAACCCAGAGGTAGTCTATGACAGACCTCAGCCTGGATACCCAGCAGGCCCTGTGGGGCTCCTGGGCACAAGACCTCTGTGTCCCATTTCTTTGATTAAGGGAAACAGCTTCTTTCAGCCTCCATGACCTCTGGGTTCCAATGGGCAGATTCAAGCAGCTGTTAATCAGGAAAGGGAGAGGACATAAGACCAGGGAGAAACAATCAAGAGCACCCTTGGGGCAAGGTCCTGGCTTCCCATCAAGGAATATATGATCATATCTTTGAACTCTTTTGCAGATACTGAAACCCCCTCCAGAAGGGAAAAATGATTAACAATGGTAGGCTGACCACAAGCATGTTGACACCAGACCAGTTGGACCTGAAGTTTGAGGATGCTGACTAATACTTACCTCACCAACAACCCATCAGAAGAATGTCCATGAGCTGATCACGCTCTGTTTGAACAGTTACTATAAAAACTCTCACTGTCTTCCGCAAACGGGGACACGTGGTTTTGAGAGCATGAGTCCTCTGTGGCCCCCTCTGCCTGGCAGAGCAATAAACCTCTCCTTTTCTGCTTCACCCGAAATTCTGTCTCCAAGATTTGACTAGGCAGCAGTATCCAGATAAGCTGCGTTTTCAGCATCAGCCTCCTCTGCTTCCTCTTTGATATCCTCCCGGATCCCGGCCCAGCTTGGGTCAGTGTGAGGAAGTCACCCTTGTCATGAGCCACGTCTCCCTCTCTTCATGCGGGCCTCCCCCTTTCAACTCCCAGACTCTGGTCTTCAGGATTCACGGGATGGTTCCTCACGGTTCAGAAAACACCCCAGCCCTGGGGTTCCTTAGCACTGACATCCTCAGACCCTGGTCTCTGAAGATGATCCTCCCTGATTCAGGAAAGCAATCTGTGTGATGTTATGGATGCTAAAGTGATGACACGCCAGCCTCTAGTGTACCTCACTGGTGTTTTAAGAGAGGCCTCTTTAGAGACGGCTGCTGCTGCTGCTGCTGCTTAGTCGCTTCAGCAGTGCCCGACTCTGTGCGACCCTACGGACTGCAGCTTGCCAGGCTCCTCTGCCCAGGGAATTGTCTAGGCAACAGAGAGATAGCACCTGCTCTGAAAGGTGGAAGGTGTGGGGCTGTTCCAGTTTCTAGGGGCGATACTGGGAGTGGAATTGCCTCTTAGGAGTCCCTATGATTCCCAAATCAAGTTGTTGAGAGAAAAAGAGAGATCAAGACAGAGAAGGAGAGAGAGAAGCTTGTTAAAATGTGAGAAATGTGGGACTCCTCTGATGGCCCAGTGGTTAAGAATCTGCCTTCCAATGCAGGACCGAGTTTGCTCCCTGGTCAGGGAACTAAGATCCCGCATGCCACTGAGCAACTAAACCCCAGAGCCGCAACTCCTGAGCCCGGGGCTCTGGACTGCATGTACCACAACTAGAGAGAGGCCCGTGCACCACAGCAAATAGCCCAGATGCTGCAACTAAGACCAGACACAGCCAAATAAATGAGTGATTTTTTTAAGTGAGAAATGAACACCCGAAGTCCAGCATGCTCTTGGTATGCTGGATCAGAATCCCGGGAGGTGGAACTGGGGAACCTGTATTTTTAGTGAATCTCACTCCCTCACCCCACCCTCGCAGATGATGGGTATGGCCAACCCAGATCAGCACTTGGGAACCACTCAAGGGGCCAAATGGGTTAGAGGAGGTACCTTATTCTATGGCCAAGCAGCAAGTTGGTGGTGGGCTTGAGAATGCTGGATCTGTTGCCTTACATTCTAGTAAGTAGCTCCTAAAGCAGGGTCAGGTACAAAGAAAAACCAAGGGGGGGAGAAAAAAACCCAAGAGCAAAACAGAAAATAAACTTTCTTAGGCAGGAAGACATGTCCAGAAATAACCAGAAGAGAGACTTCAGTGTGAAGCTGGTAGCCTCACAGCAAGGATTCCAGAACCATCCTCTTCCCTGGGCCAACCAGGGTCCCCCTCCCCACCCATCCCAGAGCACCAGCTCAAATGGGTCAGCCTGACATACTCCCGACCTGACATTAATACTAAGTGCTAAGGAAAGGAAAAGGGCAAAGTTTGCAGAGTCAAAGCATCTCATGTTCAACCCCTGGCTCTATGCTCTGAGTGAGCTGAGTATAAGCTCCACATTTGAGTATAATATCTCTACATCTCAGTTCTGAGCCTCAGTGCCCCCAGAAGCAGATCCCAGGAAGCAGGCTGGCCCACAGGTCATTGACTTTGGAAGGAATGAAGGAACTGGAGAGAAAGACCTGCCAGTAAAACAAGCTGGAATCCTATATCATGTGTACTGTGCTAAGTCTCTTCAGTCGTGTCCAATTCTGTGCAACCCCATGGATCGCAGCCCGCCAGGCTCCTCTGTCCATGGATTCTCCAGATGAGAATACCGGAGTGGGTTGCCATGCCCTTCTCTAGGGGATCTTCTTGACCCAGGGATCAAACCCATGTCGTGTTTCCTGCATTGGCAGGCGAATTCTTTACCACTAGTGCCACCTGTGGAGCCCTGGAATCCCATATAATCCTGTACAGTCCCATATTGTTGTCAGCCACTGCTGGGTGACCTTCTGAGCCGTCTTATGAAATATGTGGTACAACTGTTGCCCAGGGGGAGGGACAGAGAGAACCTTCCTCCCCTGGCTTCTACTCCTCGCTGGCCAAGGGCAGCTCCATGGCTGCCTGCACACTGGCTTCCTGGCCGCTTCATGCTTTAGCATCACAGAAGGCCCAGAGTAGGAAGTGAGAGTTCCAGAGCCAAGCTGGTAAAAACCTACTCAGAATCAATCATCACAGTGCTTGGAGCAAGATGAAGACAAAGATCTTCAATGACACCAAAAAGTATAGATTGATAGAGTTCCCCAGAGGGTTGTTACAGGAATTACAGGATATGAGCAGGATTTCAGCCTGGAATCTGAACTGCAAGCAACAGACACCAGCTTTGGTTACCACAAGCAGAAAGGACTCTCCAAGTTCACAGGAATCTGGAGACTAGGATTTGGAAAGTGGGAGAAAATACTAAGGTGGATGCAGATGACCAAAGTGCAGAAGGCACAGCCAGCTCTTTGCAAGGACAGACTGCCTAGGGTACTTGCCCCACAGCCACGGCCACTGGCCTCTCATGAGTCCGTTCAAATGGTCCCTTGGCCTATGATAATTTGCTCATTATAAGTCCAGACAGGAATAGCTGACTGATGAGATCCTGGCCACTCATCTAACCTTAAATATTCCAGGATGACTAGGTAGGCAGTACCTTGCCCTATTTGCTTTCCTAAAGGTACCACTGTGCCTTCCACCAAGACTTCCCCAGAGGAATCTGGGATCAGGCACCCCAAAGAATGAAAACCAACCCACCACCTGCCATGTGGGAAGTGTTCCCAATGCACAAGCTGACCCTTGGTAGATGCCAAATGAATAGCAGTTCACGGTATGTGATGAAGTTGTCATTCTGACTCTACTCTGAGCTGAAGTCCATCCCATTCTACCTCATGGGAGACTGACCAGTGGATTTCTAAAAGCAGCAGCAGCTCTCATTAAAGCAAAGCTAAAGCCCCCTAGGGAAGACTCCCTGTGGGAAAGGGGGGCTGTGCTGACAATTTCTCAGCTGTTTTCACTAAGTTTTTCCTCCCTGCAGGATTCACTTTGATTTCGGCAGCCCAGGGAGATGTCGAGTCTCCCTCAGAAGTCTTTGATCCACTCAAGCCCTGGAGAGTTTGAGGCTTTAGGCTTTGTGTTAAAGAGGGAGGCACTGGGGACTTTCCAGTGGTTAAGATCCAGCACTTCCATTGCAGGGGTATGGATTCAATCCCTGGTTGAGGACCTAAGATCCCACATGCCATGTGCTGCGGCCAACAAACAAACTAAAAAAGAAATCTCTCTCTCTAGACTCTTGAGAGTCCCTTGGACTGCAAGGAGATCCAACCAGTCCATTCTGAAGGAGATCAGCCCTGGGATTTCTTTGGAAGGAATGATGCTGAAGCTGAAACTCCAGTACTTTGGCCACCTCATGCGAAGAGTTGACTCATTGGAAAAGACTGATGCTGGGAGGGATTGGGGGCAGGAGGAGAAGGGGACGACCGAGGATGAGATGGCTGGATGGCATCACTGACTCGATGGACGCGAGTCTGAGTGAACTCCGAGAGATGGTGATGAACAGGGAGGCCTGGTGTGCTGCAATTCATGGGGTTGCAGAGAGTTGGACACGACTGAGCGACTGAACTGAAGTTCCTTTATTAAGAAAAAGAAAGAGGGAGGTACTGCCACACACCATTATGGCCTGGTTCCGTTTGGTTCAGTTCAGTCGCTCAGTCATGTCCAACTCTTTGCGACCCATGGACTGTAGCACACCAGGCTTCCCTGTCCATCACCAACTCCCGGAATCCACTCAAACTCACGTCCATCGAGTTGGTGATGCCATCCAACCATTTCATCCTTTATCCTCCCCTTCTCCTCCAGCTTCCAATCTTTCCCAGCATCAGGTTCTTTTCCACTGAGTCAGTTCTTCACATCAGGTAGCCAAAGTATTGGAGCTTCAGCTTCATCATCAGTCCTTCCAATGAATATTCAGGACTGATTTCCTTCAGGATGGATTGGTTGGATCTCCTTGCAGTCCAAGGGACTCTCCAGAGTCTTCTCCAACATCACAGTTCAAAAGCATCAATTCTTCCGCATTCAGCTTTCTTTGCAGTCCAACTCTCACATTGATAGTGAGAGTTGAAAGCTACTGGAAAAACCATAGCTTTGACTAGATGGACCTTTGTCAGTAAACTAATGTCTCTGTTTTTTAATATGCTGTCTAAGTTGGTCATAGCTTTTCTTCCAAGGAGCAGGCATCTTTTAATTTCATAGCTGCAGTCACTATCTGCAGTGATTTTGGAGCCCCCAAAAATAAAGTCTCTCACTGTTTCCATTGTTTCCCTATCTATTTGCCGTGGAGTGATGGGACCAGATGCCATGATCTTAGTTTTTTGAATGTTGAGTTTTAAGCCAATTTTTTCACTCTCTTCTTTCACTTTCATCAAGAGGCTCTTTAGTTTTTCTTCACTTTCCGCCATAAGGGTGGTGTCATCTACATATCTGAGGTTATTGATGTTTCTCCCAGCTATCTTAATTCCAGCTTGTGCTTCATCCAGCCCAGCATTTCGTATGATGTACTCTGCATCATAAATTGAATAAGCAAGGTGAAAATATATAGCCTTGACACACTCCTTTCCTGATTTGGAACCAGTCTGTTGTTCCATGTCTGGTTCTAACTGTTGCTTCTTGACCTGTATACAGATTTCTCATGAGGAAAGTAAGGTGGTCCATTGTTCCATCTCTTGAAGGATTTTCCACAGTTTGCTGTGATCTACACAGTCAAAGACTTTGGCGTAGAAGTTCTTCTGGAATAAAGTAGAAGTAGATGTTCTTCTGGAACTCTCTTGCTTTTTCAATGATCCAGCAGATGTTGGCAATTTGATCTCTGATTCCTCTGCCTTTTCTAAATCCAGGTTGAACATCTGCAAGTTCACAGTTCACATGTAGTTGAAGCCTGCCTTAGAAAATTTTGAGCATTACTTTGCTAGAGTGTGAGATGGGTGCAATTGTGTGGTAGTTTGAATATTCTTTGGCATTGCCTTTCTTTGGNGGTTGAACATCTGCAAGTTCACAGTTCACATGTAGTTGAAGCCTGCCTTAGAAAATTTTGAGCATTACTTTGCTAGAGTGTGAGATGGGTGCAATTGTGTGGTAGTTTGAATATTCTTTGGCATTGCCTTTCTTTGGAATTAGAATTAAAACTGACCTTTTCCAGTTCTGTGGCCACTGTTGAGCTTTCCATATTTGCTGGCATATTGAGTGCAGCACTTTCACAGCATCATCTTTTAGGATTTGAAATAGCTCAACTGGAATTTTATCACCTCAGGTAGCTTTGTTTGTAATCATGCTTCCTAAAGCCCACTTGACTTTGCATTCCAAGATGTCTGACTCTAGGTGAGTGATCACACCATCGTGGTTATCTGGATCATGAAGTTCTTTTCTGAATAGTTCTTCTGTGTATTCTTGCCACCTCTTCTTAATATCTTCTGCTTCTGTTAGGTCCACACCATTTCTCTCCTTTATTGTGCCCATCTTTGCAGGAAATGTTCCCTTGGTATCTCTAATTTTCTTGAAGAGATCTCTAGCCTTTCCCAGATGGTGTGGTACCCTGTGAGTATTGGCAGAGAGTCTAGAGAGTTTCCTTATTGGGTGAGGATGTCGAGTTCAGAAAAGTTGGTCCAACATCACACAGCTAGTGAACAACAGGCAAGGACAAGATTTAGTTGCAAAATCCCATCTCCTCTTTTCTTTGCATGGGTCAGCTACCTGGCCCTACCCCAACATAATGCTTTAACCCAATCACATCTCAAGAAATTGCCTTTAAAAAGGCTCACTAGACACAAGAACAGGCAGAGCCCTACGTCACCCCATCACTCACTCCTGAGTAACAGCCCTTTTTTCTCTATAGGCATAAGGTTGATGACACAATACTTCAAAAGATGATTGTATGCATGCTAAGTCACTTCAGTCATGTCTGATTCTTTGCAACCCTATGAACTGTAGCCCACTAGGCTTCTCTGTCAGTGGGATTCTCCAGGCAAGAATACTGGAGTGGGTTGCCATTTCCTCCTCCAGGGTATCTTCCTGGCCCAGATCAAATCCTTGTCTTATATCTCCTGCATTGGTAGGTGGGTTCTTTACCATTAGTGCCACCTGGAAGACCCCAAGAGACCATTACAAAGAGCCAGTTCAAAGCCCATGAAGCTCTACAAATGTGTTAAGACAAAGATTTCTCTTCTGGACACAAAACCAAGTCTTTCTGGATCGGGAAAGAATTTAGGAAACTGTTAAGAACAATTACCTTGTTTTGACAAGGAAGAGAAAGCCAGAGATGGATAGCGACCTTCTCAAGCTCACACAGCTAGTCAGTGGCAGATCCAGGCCTAGAGTTCAAAGCTGATTCTCCAGGACTGGTGAACCTTGCATTCCACAATGCTGGAGAACATTTCCAGAGCCAAATCACTCAGCAGTTTTGTCATCTCTGGTAAAGCCCTTTGGCCAACTTTCACCCTTCCTTTGTCTTCAAAAACAGCATCCTTCGAGTCCCCTTTGCAATTGTCCACTGGCTGTCCTAAAATTACTGCAGTCTCATTTGCTTATTTTAGCTACAGTGGGTCTGAAATTTACACTCAGCTTGTGTGAGCTTCTCAAAGCCAGAATCAACCCCCACACACGCTTGTCTTTGAGTGTAGGCCATGAAGTGCAGGCCAGTTATGGCCAAAAAAATCAAGGAGGAAAGGATTTAGCGAGCTTCTGCCCTCTCCACATTTCCTGGGTCGCTAGAGAAACTACTTCCATTAAGAATTCTCACTCATCTGTAACACAAGAAATAAATCAGATGCTCAACCAAACCACACTGCCAGGGTGGCCTCCCCACCAAGTGTCAAGGAGTTGGCACTGTGGGCACCAATATTTATAGATCAGGTCAAGCAATGACACATTAAGGATGTTCTAAGAAACAGAGGTCTTTACATGCTTGACATCAACAGGGGAGGATGAAAGAAATGGAGCGCTAGGGATCTGTAGAAACTTTGCAGTGGCTGAAAGGACATGGAGGGCAGCATGGGAGGCAAATAGGAACTCCCAGGGGATTTTTAATACCCATTTCATTACCTATTACCCCTCCAATTTGCAGTGGTTGTTTGAATGGTGGGTGTTTCAGCAAACAGCATACCTCCCAGCTTCAATCCATCTTCGTATTCCTACAGCACCTAGCACATAGCAGGTACCCAATAGCTGCCTGCTGTATGCTATGCTGTGCTCAGTCATGTGACCCCATGGACTGCAGCCACAAGGCTTCTTCTGTCCTGGGATTTCCCAGGCAAGAACACTGGAGTGGGTTGCCATTTCCTTCTCCAGGGGATCTTCCCAAGCCAGGGATTAAACCCGCATCGTTTGCGTCCCCTGTATTGGCAGGCAGATTCTTTACCACTGGCACCACCTGGGAAGCCCCAGCTCCCTGCTGAAGGACTCATTTAATGCCGTTAATGGCATAAGGCACTTTACAAAATAAAGTAAAACACACTTTGCTCACAGAACAGAGTTTTCCCCAGCCAGAGAACATTTCGAGTGACCAAGCAGACACCAGTGAGTGACAGTGCGTGCTAAAGGGTGTCACCAGGCTCCTGCCTTCGAGAACAAACAGTTTGGCAGAGGACACAAGTGGCACACACACACGTGGTTTGGCTGATGCTTTTCATTTTTAATGTGCTTCCTCTTTTGCCTGCTTGGAGGGTGACCTTCCCGTCCATCCCAGGGAACCATCTGCCCGGAAGCAGATTAGCCTTTGTTTCAAAAGGGATGCAGAAAGAAAGACTGAAGCAATTTTCAGTTATTGACACACAAAATAGGATTATTCATTGGAGCACTAGTTTTGTAAGCCAAGCTATTGTCTCAAGGAGGATTTCTAAATTCCTTTTTAGCCTCTGTTAGCATACCAACTGCCCCAGAATTCCCCTAATGAGTGGACAAATCCTGATCCTGGGACCTATTTGCCATTAAGGTTCAGCAAAGATTTAGAGTTAGAAAGGGAGAAGCTAAGAAGAGTGGAAGCCCTCAGTGTCC
>SJYV01001165.1:0-20006 GCA_006410875.1 Neotragus pygmaeus | reverse complement strand
AATATTGTATGGTGTGTGTTTAGTTGCTCAATTGTGTTTGACTTTTTGCAACCCTTCGTACTGTAGCCCACCAGGCTCCTCTGTCCATGGAATTTACCAGGCAAGAATACTGGAGTGGGTTGCCATTTCCTCCTCCAGGCGATCTTCCTACCCCAGGGTTTACAGTTATGTCTCCTGAATTGCGGGAAGATTCTTTACCCATCGTACCTGTATTATCTGACTCCAAATCCTATGTACAAGGCAAACAAGGGGAAATTCTGTCTTGGAGACAAAGGAGGACAGAATAAAAATCAGAACCTGGCAAGGCCCAGGAGATGGCAGGGGGAAGGGGGTGTGCCTGCTCCCAGCTTTGTCACTTACTAATTCTACTACCTCTGTCAAATCACTGAACCTCAAAGTTACCAATTTTATCATAAATAAAATATAGATGGGACTTCCCTGGTGGTTCAGTGGTTAAGAATCTGTCTTGCAGTGCAGAGAACTAAGATCCCACATTCTGGGGGGCAGCTAAGCCAGAAAGAAAGACAGTGAGATCAAAGAAATAGAAATGCTGGTAAGACTAAATAAAATCAGAATCCTAAAACTGCTCCCTGGGATAGTGCCTGGATAGTGCTTGAAAAGGCAAGCAGAGCAAAATGGAAGAACACGAAGAGAGAGGCAGGAAGTAAGATGGAAGTGTGGCTTAATATATAGCAAGACATTCTCAGAAAGAAATGGAAGCCAGGACATTTCAGGTGCAGATAAATGCATGGAGAACATTCAGGAGAGAGAGTCAGAACCTGGGATGAAGTGAAGAGGGAGATCAGGAGGGAAGGTTAGGAAGCCCCAGGTGCTATGGGGCCTTGAATGCCAGGGTGAGACACACACACGAAGGCATTTGGAATTTAGTTTGAAAAGTGGTGCTAAGTTTAACAGTTGGCAGTCAGGCCTTTGAAGAAGAAAGTCCATGAGGAATCCAATACATCCAGAGAAGAAAGAATTTGGCCTGTTTCCAGAACATGCTCAAGTGGTCGGGAAATTGACAATGTTTGACAATGTTGTCAATTTTGTTTGCAAGTACATCCTTATCTGATATCCTGCTCTCTACTCAGCCTTCTTCACCCTAGGCCACCCAAGAGAGCCCATGAGAAACCATATGCAGTGTATTTTTTTAAATGAATAAATTAACTCACTTCAAAGAAATTCTAAACTGCCTTTATCATTTCAGGTTAGGCCCTGAGAACCTCAAAGTATATTTAACAGAAAACAATGGTTGACCTCCTTGGTATAATCTAAAAAGCTCAAGACATAATATTTACTAACCCTGTTTCTCTTTTACTCTATAAATCTCTTTCCAAGGATAACAAATAGGTTTCAACTGGGATGCCAGATCCAATTCACTGGAGCTGCCTGGAGTACAGGGTGGTGAAGCTCTGTGAGGACACTTCTGATTCAGAGGGAAACCGTGCCATGATTGATTAGTGATGCCTGTCAAGGACATGGTGTGGAGGAGTGGCTGCTTAGATATTTGCATCCCTGGCAGTTGTCCCTGGGCTTTGGGCTAGTTTAAGCCTTCATGGAGCCTTGGATTATTTCTCCCATTCTAAAAGGAGTAGAGAGCAGGCAAGAGCAACAGAAGCTACCAGATACGGAACTCTTATGGTCTTAGAATGCAGGGGAAGTGGCTTTCTTCTCTAATTGCCCTTCCATGGCTAAGGGTGAGGAACAGTCTATTACAATGGTTCTCAGTCTGGGATGGGGTGAAGAGGGGACTCAGGAGGGAAGGTTATGTTGGGGCCAGGTGCCATGGAGCCTTGAATGCCAGATTATTCTCTGTGCATCAGAATAACCCAAGAGCTTTTGAAACGATGCAGTGGCCCCACAGAGATTTGGTTTCATTTGGTCCAGGGTGGGTTCAGTTGTCAGCATTATTCAAAGCTCCCCGGGTGTTTCTGATGGAGTCAAAGTGTACATTTGTGCCGACTGTAAACCCAGCTGAGGAAGCAGCATGACTTAGGCCCTGACTTGGACCCCACCATGAATTTTCTGTCCCTTGGGGCTTCCCTGGTGGTCTAATGGTTAAGAATCTGCCCTGCAATGCAGGGGCAGTGAGTTCCATCCCTATTTGGGAAACTAAGACCCGTCATGCCGTGGAGCAACTAAGGCCCTGCGCTATAACTACTGAGTCCAAGCACCACATCTCGAGAATCACAACAAACGATCCCGCATGACACAATTAAGACCTGATGCAGACAAANGGCAAGAATACTGAAGTGGCTTGCCATTCCCTTCTCCAGTGGACCATGCTCTGTCAGCCCTCTCCACCATTACCTGCCTGTCTTGGGTTGCCCCACAGGCATGGCTTGGTTGCATTGAGTTAGACAAGGCTGTGGTCCTAGCGTGATCAGATTGACTAGTTTTCTGTGAGTATGGTTTCCGTGTGTCTGCCCTCTGATGCCCTCTTGTAGCACCTACCATCTTACTTGGGTTTCTCTTGCCTTGGGCATGGGGTATCTCCTCACAGCTGCTCCAGCAAAGCACAGCCGCTGCTCCTTACCTTGGATGAGGGGTATCTCCTTACCGCTGCTGTTCCTAACCTTCAATGTGGGATAGCTCCATTATGGGGAGTAAACTGTTTTACTTAAGATCTACTGATTTTGATGTTAATTTCTTTTACAAAATGCCTTTATTACAGAAATATCTAGAATGTCTGGGTACCATGGCCTAGCAAATTAACCATCACANTAACCTTCAATGTGGGATAGCTCCATTATGGGGAGTAAACTGTTTTACTTAAGATCTACTGATTTTGATGTTAATTTCTTTTACAAAATGCCTTTATTACAGAAATATCTAGAATGTCTGGGTACCATGGCCTAGCAAATTAACCATCACACAGTGCAATTCATCCATTAAAAGTACATAATCCAGTGGGTTTAGTATATTCACAGATCACAACTATCATCATATACAGTTTCAGAACATTTCCTCAGTCTCAAAAAAGAAACCTTGTACCCTTTAGATATTATCCATCTATCTCCCCATTTACCTCAGTTCCAAGCAACTTCTGATCTACACTGTGTCTCTATAGATTTGCCCATTCTGAATATGTCATATGAAGGGAATCATATAATACGTGGCTTTTTGTGACTGACTTCTTTCATTTAGCATAATATTTTTAAGATTCATCTGTGCTATAACATGTCTCAGTATCCCATTCCTCTTATGGCTGAGTAATATTCTCCCACATGGATATAGCACTTTTCATTTATCCATTACTGGGAGAAATATCGATAACCTCGGATATACAGATAACACCACCCTTATGGCAGAAAGTGAAGAAGAACTAAAGAGCATCTTGATGAATGTGAAAGAAGAGAGTGANTTCCTGTACTTTGAAGACCGTGTGAAGACCGTGTGAAGGTTCTAGTCCTCTCCTGGGAGGTGCGGGAAGCTCAGTTGGTGACATGAGGCCAAGATACAAGCATATGAGAATTGTGGGGTGAGTACTCGTTCTGTCGGTATTAGATTTCACAGAGACGGGTCTGAGCCAGGCCTGGGGTCAATGGGCAGACTTTGGATAGATGGACTAACATGCATAGGATGAAGTATGGGGTCACAGAACGTGGATAGCAGCTGGAGCAAGCCGGAGCAGAGGCTCTGGAGGGGAACATGGGGGAGGAAACCACAGTTGTCCTGGGACCAGGGCCACGTGGCCTGAGGAGCTAGCTAAGAACTGAGGTCATGAATCTGCCAGGTCCTGCCAAGTGTGAGTGACTTTCTGCCTGCCATGTCTCTCTTCTGGGAGCCCCACCTCTAGCCAGCTTCTGGCCCCAGGTACTGCTTTCTCCGTTTGTATTTCCTATTTAAACGAGTTACTCGAAACCAAATTTTCCTTTTGTCCACAACGTCTTTCAATATAGTCTAATTCCAAAACTAGGCTTTCAGAGCGGACTTCAAGAGCCTGTGAGAGTTCACTGGGGCCTCCTCCTTCCAGATGGAACAGTGGGCTCCCTTGGCTGACGTCTCTCTCTGCCTGAGCCCCAAGAATCCTCCCCACCAGCATGCACTCCAGGGACTGCCAAGAGCCTGTTGTTTCAACTTGGCACCTGCCCATGTTGCTTCTCTTGTCCCTTCCTGTCTCCCACCTGTTCACAGGGGCTTCTAAATTAGTCATCTGTTGTCAAGGAAACGTTCTGCTTCCTCTGAGGTGTGAAGCCTGAGGGACTCAGTTATGGGGGAGAGAAAAGTGATTTACCGGGGCTGGCGTAGTGCCTACATTCATCAAAACCTGGGTGGCAAAGGCTAGAATTCTCTGGAAAGGTGTGGTCCTTCTACTCCCAGCATTAGCATCAATGGAAATGTTTGTTAAGACGCAGATTCCTGGCCCCACTCTGACTTCCTAAGTCACCACTTCTGACAGTGGGTCTCGGAACTGCTTATGGTGCCAAGAGACTCATGGTGGGAACAGAATCTGGTGGTCAGAAAAGAGCATCTCCAGTTTGGCCAGTGTGCAAAAAGCTTCTGGAGGATTATGGCATTTCCTCGAACTTGACCACATGCGGCTGTTTCTAAAAATTATGTCTTTATCACTTGATGTTTGTAGAACTCTGTGTGTGTGTCCCAGAGCTGAACACAGAGGTGGAGAGGAAGAGACTCAAGGATTAAATAATAGAGAAAACCAGAACTGTGCTTTGGAATATTTCCTTTGTGCCCTGTTAAGCAACTTCCTAATTCCTAGCAAATCCTATGAGCTCTCCCAGTGAAAAGTGCATTCCCAACTTGTTCAAGAAAACTCAGCATTTAATTAGATCTCCATTCCTGATTGAAAGAGAACTAAAACAACAGCAAAGGTCAGAACACTTTTGTGCTGGAATCAGACACGCACCGCTTTGCCTGCTCCCCAGAGATCCATAGAAACTATACCCCATGGTCAGAGAGGCCAGAGGCTCCCTCTCTATTTATGTATCTGGTGACCATTGCCACTCAGCCCTGTGACGTACTGGAAACTGCTTTGAAAGCTGTAAAACCCTATTCAAGTACGGGAGATGACTGTTACAGGTGTTTGCTCTCCCCACTAATACTGCTCAAGCATCTGCTCCATGTCAGCAGCTTTGCCATACTGAAATAGGAGGGAAGCGCATAGGGCACAGCCCCGGAAAGAATGACGTAGCCCGAGGACACGACANCAAGAGATGACTGTTACAGGTGTTTGCTCTCCCCACTAATACTGCTCAAGCATCTGCTCCATGTCAGCAGCTTTGCCATACTGAAATAGGAGGGAAGCGCATAGGGCACAGCCCCGGAAAGAATGACGTAGCCCGAGGACACGACACGAACTGGAACCAAACAGGCCCCAAATGGCTGACAGGCCCACTTCCACCAGAACTCGAACCTCGGTATACACTCGCTGTAACACATCACAAGCTAACTGGCACACCCAGAGGTGCCACAACAGTTTCAAGTGAAGTGGAAGCGTTAGTCTCTCAGCTGGGTCCACCCCTTTTGTGACCCCATGGACTGTAGCCTGCCAGGCTCCTCTGTGCATGCAATTCTTTAGACGAGAATACTGGAGTGAGTAGCCATTCCCTTCTCCAGGGGGTCTTCCTGACCCAGGGATCGAACCCGGGTCTACCCACATATACTTTACCATCTGAGCCACTAGGGAAACCCTGTGGTCACCCATAAAGACTGTGAAGTAGGTGGTGGCTCAATTCACAGAAATCTCTACCCCTTCCCCCAAATAACTGAAAATAATTCTCCCACTCATTAGCCTATGAAATTACTCAGCCCATAAAAACTCATGACACCATGTTTCGGGACCTCTTGCCTTCTGAGAGGGCCCACACTCTGTGGAGTATGTTCCTCTCTAAATAAATCCATATCTTACCTATCACTCTGGCTCTCACTGAATTCTTTCTATGATGAGACATCAAGAATCTGAGCTTAAGTCCTGAAACCAGGTATGTGATCTCAGCTGAAAGATCGTGGGTTCAATCCCAACCTGAGTTACATATTTTCAATACGTCATCTCATCCTATATTCTCATCCCTATTTCACAGATGAGACAACGGAAACACAAATGACCTGCCCAAGTCATACAATTAGTGAGAAACAGGGTTCTGTGTGCTTCTGAGAGAAATCCCCTTTCCATTACCCATCATCCATCCCTGCAATCTTTTCTTGCTTTAACTGAAGCCAGGCTCCTCTGCATTGATACTGACATTGAGTCTGACCCTCACAGCATCCAAGGGGGCAGCAACACTTTCAAACCAACTCATTTTAATTTCTTCTGATGAAAACCACCCGCTGGTATATACACTTGGAGACTGTTAGGAGGAAGAAGGCAACCATGGGAGAAGCAGGAAGCTCTGGGATGTTGGGCAGTGATGCCCCATGCTGTAAGGACTGTCTACCCATCGCATTCCTCCAACACGTGTTCACCAAACCCCTACCTGCTCCACAAAGTTTCAGCAGTTGGGAGGTGCATGGGGAAGAAACAGAAAACACGCCCTGCTCCCCAAGAACTCAAATTCTGACAGCTTCAGTGTGTGCCTGATGGTGAAGCTCACCTACTCTGTACAGTGGTACTGAATCAAACTTCAAAGACAGAATTTGGGGTAAAGTAGAAAAGGATAACTTTATCACTTTGCCAGGCAAAGGGGGCACACAGCAGGCTAATGCCCTCCAAACTATGGTGTCCCCACTTGGAGACTTTATAGAAATTGTTCAAAGAAGGTGTGATCAGCTGGTGGACATTCTTCTGATGGGTTGGTGGTGAGGTAAGTAGGAGTCAGCATCATCAAACTTCAGGTCCAACTGGCCTGGCGTCTATATGCTTGTGGTCAGCCTTCCATCGTTAATTGTTAAGTATTCCCACCTGCAAAATAGCTCAAAGATATTGTTGTGTGTATCTGTTGATGGGGAACCAGGATCTTACCCCGAGGCTGTTCTTAACTGTTTCTCCCTAGTCTCTCATTCTCTCCCTTCCCTAATTAAAAACTCCTTGAATTTGCCCATTGGAACTCAGAGAAGGTCATGGAGGCCGAAAGAAAACTTTTGACCATAATCAAAGCCCCACAGGTATCATGCATAGTGTCATGCAGAACCCAGCCCTTCATCCCTCCTCTACAAGGAGGTGAATGGAGAAGACTTTGCTGTTTTTAAGGAGGGGGTTATTGGCAGGAGGATGGGGGCATCTCAGTGACAATGGAGATGCTCTAGGGGATACATCTAGGTGGACCTGGAGGCTCATTCTCCAGTCAGTGGACCAGCAGGATTTTTCTTCAGCTCCTCTTCTTCACACAGTTGATAAGCTTCCCTCTGAACCCCTTTCTCCTAACAAGATGGAACATTATAGAGACAGGAGTCTTTGCCCAGCACATCCAATCCTGTGAGCCTGGCCTGAATATGCTCTGTGAGGGAGGTCATCCAGGCTCTGGGGCTGGGAGGACCCTGCTGCTTCTCTGCTTGGAAGTTTTATCCCAGGGTGCCCCCCTTTACACAAGACCGTCTGACACCGGATGTGTGGATGCGGGGAGCTTGCTTTGCAGAACAATGGCTATAATAAAGGTATGGGTCACACGACATGATCTTTGTGTTTTTGCAGAGTGAGATGAGAAGACAGAATGCAAAAATAATGAGACTCTCTGCAACTGGGCTGGTTCTGAAGGGTCAATGATTGCTGTGGTAAATCCTTTAAAGCCAGCTGTCTGGGACAGAGAACACAGGTGTGGGGCTTGATAACAGGTCTCCAAAGGCCATGTATGTCCCAAGGGAGTTCCCAAAGGGCACCCTGAGGTGCTGCAGCGAGGCATCCAACCCAGAGAACACTTGCCCCATCAAGGGCATCCTGACGAGGACCTACAGGTTCTGTCATGACTGTTGCAGGAAGGGCACCCTTTCCAGGACCTAAAAGTAGGCTCTTGTCTAACACCAGGGAGTGAATCGTCAGAGGAGACACACGTGCTGGCAAAGCAAGAGACTTTATTAAGAAAGGGCGCCCGGGCGGAGAGCAGGAGGGTAAGGGAACCCAGGAGAATTGCTCAGCTATGTGGCTTGCAGTCTTGGGTTTTATGGTGATGGGATTCGTTTCTGAATTGTCTCTGGACAATCATTCTGACCTAAGGTCCTTGCTGGAGGTGTGTGTGCAATGTTCAGTCAAGATGGATTCCAGTGCGAAGGATTCTGGGAGGTTGGCAGAACATATGGACTGAAGTCTTCTCTCTCCTTTGACCTTTCTCAAATTCTTCTGGTTGATGGTAGCTTGCCTTCCTTACCAGGACCTCCTGTCCTAAGATAACTCATGTAAGTGGTTGCTATGAGACCTGGACAGGGCAGGCAGTTTCTGTCAATGGTTTCCCTGACTTGATGATGGAGTGTTATCTTCTCCAGGAGTCAGAAACAGACGCCGATCCCCCGCCCTGGGAGGCAAACAGAGCTATGTCTGCTCCCTTCTGCTTTGGCCCTAGACGCTCAGTCTACCATCTCCTGTTTTCTTCCTTTCCTGGGTTCACCAGGAGGCTGAAATGTCAGTGAGCAGAGCCCCATCCTCCTCCGGCCTCACTGGGGTCTTCTCTTAGGGAGGTAGGGTTCATGCTCTGTGAGGAGAGAGGCTACGGCAGGCCTGAGCTGGTGTTTTATTGTCTTATTTAATCCTCTTAACCGCTCTAGTCACCTACCATCCATGCCCCTGTCTGTATCTTGTGTGGTCAGACTGCAATAATTCTTGCCTCTATCACTTTCTTTTTCTTTTTTTAATGACATATTTTTTGGTTTTGTGGCTTTTGTTTTTTTGGCTGTGCTGGATCTTAGTTATGGTACATGGGATCTAGTTCCCTGACCAGGGATCAAACCTGGGCCTCTTTCATTGCGAGCATGGAGTCTTAGCCACTGAACCAGCAAGGAAGCCCCTCGACCACTCTTGAGCGGTGTGATATTGGCAAATATTCCTAACTCCTGAGCCCCCACCCCTGCCTCCATAAAATGGACCTCTTAAACACACTGACCTCTTCCTGTGTTCTTGTGAGGATTCAAAGAGATGGTGCCAGATAAAGAACATGGCACCCCATGTGGCACAAGATGGATGCATTTGCACATTATTATTTTGTGCATTGTTATTATGAGCTCAAGGAGTTATGAGTGACTTCCTAAAGGTCACACAGCTGCTAAACAGCAGAACTAGATTTGAACTTAGTTCTGACTAATTCAAGAGTTTCAGAACACCTTATGGCTGTGGGTCTAAGATGTGGTCCAGGATCAGTAGCATCAGCATCACTGAAAATGCAAATTCTCTAGTCCCGTTCCTAAGGAATCAGAAACTGAGGATGCCCCCAGCGATCAGCCTACCCTCCAGGGGATTCTGAGAAGCTTTGGTGTGGGTAAATATAGCAGGACAGTCCCTCAACTTCCCTATGGCCTCAGCCCACCCCTCACTCAGATATAACTTCAGAACTTTTTAAAGCTCCATGAAGGAAGTACCAAGCAAAGCAAATCCTTAAGAACTGAGAGGATGAGGCACAAAGGAGTGATTAGAATCAAGGAGGAAGTTAGCACTAACAGGAGGGGAGTTATTTTGAGTGAATTTTTAAAAAACAACAACAACATAAGGTGAGTCACATCTTCGGAAATTCACAAAATCCCTCTCCTTCTCCCATGCCTCCTTTGTGCATCCTCTCTCCATTCCTGGTCCTAAGAAGGGCCACAGGGACCTGCAGGGTTTATGATCTTCACTGACTGCCTTTCTCCCCCCATGCATCCCAGGCTCTTAAGAATGGGGGTGACTGGGCATCAACGGCTGCCACAGTGAGATCTAGAAAAGAAAAGGGGAAAGAAAGACATGCCCCTTTTCCAAGAGAAACTGGAAGAAAAAGCCTAGGAGACCCCATGTGCTTATCAGTGGAGGGACTGGGCAAGCCAGATTGAAGGAGACACTTGCCAGACCCAAGAGTATGTACCTCCTGAAAGTTTGCCCCCTTGCCCTGGCCCTACCTGAAGGTAAACCTATACTTTGACATAAAAATGTTGGCTTCTCCCAGATAAGTCACATGAGTCAGGAGAATCATTTTATTCTTTGATTGGAAAGAGCCATCTGCACCCACACAATAGGGCCCAGAAACCTCCGCTAACACCTGCTTGTGAGGATCGTGCTTGTGGAGCGAGCCTGTCTCATCACGCCAGGGTGGGGCCCGTGCTGATGGTACAGCACCCTAGGGACCCCCGTCTGGGCTCTCCCAGCTGCCAGGAGGTGGTGCCCGCCCATGCCAGCTGCCAGGCCAGCCTCTCTGTGCTCAGGAGCCCTGCAGAATCTGAACAGACAGCAGGTGGGAGCCCCACCAGGGAAGGCAATGAAACTCACAGCCATAAACGAGTTTATTATTGTTGTTAACTCAGGAAATAAATGTCTTGAGCACTAATAAAATGTGTTTTCTGTCTTTATGTCTCAGAGCTGAGGTTTTTCCCATCACCATGGCTGCCTGGAGCTGGCGTGGCCCTTGGTGACAGGGCCAGGGCCTGCTGACGGGGGTCTCAGGTGGCCCCTCCTCTGTCGCTCAGGCCCCACCTGGTTCTTTCAGGAGATGTCAGGAAAGGCAGGCACAGTGGAGGGACTCGACCAAGGAGGAAAATTCATATGAAGGAAACACACACATACCTCAGGTACATGAAGAAGCGTGATCAGGAACTTCCCTGGTGGGCCAGTGGTTAAGGATTAGCCTTCCAATGCAGGAAATGCAGGTTTGATCCCTGGTCAAGGAACTAAGATCCCACATGCCACAGAGCAACTGGGCCCACATGTTGCAATTACTGAGCCCCTACGCCGCAGTGAAGATCCTGCGTGCCACAACTAAAATGCAGCCCCAAAATAAATTCATTAAATTTCAAATTAAAAAGAAGCATGATAATTTCCTCTCTGTTCCAGTACGGCGTGTGCTGCACGTGTCTGCAAGTGTGTATGCTGAATGCCCTTTACATTATGAATACTCAGCGTGGAATTGTGGTGACAGGCCAGTTTCAACTTTCTCTGAGTCTCCGTAGAGATTATGCAGAGATCCTCCTGGAGCTGACATTCTATAAATTCCTGATTGGATTTTGAGGACAGGGTTTCCTTGACCAGGTAGGCATGGACAAATGCAAGCGAGGACAAATCCATTGGGAATATTGGGTTTTTTTCTGGCCATGGGTCATGTTTTGGTTGGGTCAAATGCTAGTTACTGTATCAAGTAAACTTGAAATTATTAGGGACTTAACACAAAATAAATTTATCTCTTGCTCCACAAGAGTGTTTCTGGTTGATGGGCAGCTCTCCTCCACGTGGTGACTCTGGGATCCAGGTTTTACTCATCTTGTGAATCTGATCTTCTCTAGGAGTCTCTGAGTTCCCTGAGAGAAGGCAGGCTCCTACACCGTTGGTAAGAACTAGTCTTATGGCCCAATGGTTTGAAAGGGAGCCTGGGAGATGTAGTCTCTGATTGAGGAATGGCGCCTTAGTATATGAAATTCTGGTAGACAGCTGGTGGCAGAGACCAGCCTGTTAGAGGGATGAGCAAAGAAGCCAAGGGCTCAGGCTCCCAGCATATAGGGCTGAACCTGGCTGCTCCAAGACTTTCTGGTGGGGCCTCTACCTCACCAGAAGGCTTCATTGTCACCAAGGTCAGGGGAAAACGGAAGGAACCTGATGGGTGACTCTGCACAGATGCTCTCAGTTTCTCCAACTGCAAAATGGCATTTCTAAGAGTGCTTATTAACACTTTCCTGGTTGGGTCAGGATTAAATGAGACGACACATGTGAGCACCCTCACCCCATGATACCTGCACTGTGAATGTTAATTAATGAAAGGGGAGTCTCCATTAGAGCCAGTGAAGCTAGGAAAGAGGCAGTTTCTGTGGCTGTGGGAAGGAGAGAGTCTACTCTGCCCTCTGTCCTAACAAACATCCCCAAGTCTGATCCCGTGGTCCTTACATCTGAGCCTGGCCAAGGCCTTGTCAGTTAGAATCACGTGTGTCTTCTTGGTTTAAAACCACTCAAGCAAAACTGAACTGACACCAAACAACTTCCCTTAGACAATGACTGTGGACACAAAAATCACACAGAGAGAAGGAAACAAACTTAAAAAAAAAAAAAAAAAGATGCAGTTTCAGCTATAGATGCTATAAAGCTATATTTAGTGCCAGTTTAGCAAAATCTTATACTGCCTTACATTATTTGAAGGTTTAAGTGAGTCCACCAATCCAAAATAATTACCCTGCTAGAAGGTGAGAGAGAGAGAGAGAGAGAGAGAGAAATAAGAGACGTGATGTCCTATTCTCGAATAGCTGATGACAGTGAGGATGTGGGAAAGGACAGCCATTCTTCTTTAAATGAGAACCCCTGTCCTGATAATAAACAAGGGCCCCACAGCCGGGATGGCTCCCGGGGAGGGCAGGGGTCACCTTGCTGTGTACCCTACCAGGTTACGAAGTTGACTCTTCCTCTGTGGCCCCTTTGCTTGGTGATGGGCGTGGGCGTGCATTAGTGGGGGTGTGAAATGGGCCTGGCTTCCCCCCAGGCAGACTGGCTCTCCTATCTTCACTGAGCCCTTTGAAAACCGACTTGACAGATGTAAAGAATCAGAGTTGAGCTGTGCACACAGTGCATCTGAAGGTCTCCCGCATGGCCAGCCCACGCACCACAGGTTGCATGAAACTTGCTCTTAATGCAGAGAGAACAAGATGTTCTCTTCCGCTCTTTGGGGTGGCCCACATGTTCTACAGACTCTGCTGGGTGCGTGGTAAGGGCTCCGGACATCATCAGATGCAATCAGTGATGCTGCTGGGATTCCCCCTTCCCCCTCCTTTGCCTTTCCTCCCCACTCTCTCCCTCTACCCAGGCAGCTGAGACACTCAGTCTGCAAAGAATATTCTTTGCTTTACCAGATTCTCCTGCACCAATCTGAGGGCTCTAACCCAACAGGAGCCCAATGGTGTGTGTGTGTGTGTGTGTGTGTGTGTCCCCGTCCTTGGCCTGATTGAATGGAAAGAACACAGACTTGGGAGTCACCCTGGTCTGGGTTCCAATCTCAACTCTGCCACTTACTCAACGGAACTGTGAGCTAATTGTGCAACCTTCCAAAGCCTCACATCCCTGTGTGCAAAATGGAGGACATCCCCACCAGGAGAACTTTTGCAAGGGGTAAAGGATGACATAGCAGATACTAAAGAGCTGTTAGTTTCCTTTTCTTGTGCATGCATGAGTGTGTGCTAAGTCACTTCAGCCGTGTCTGACTCTTTGTGACACCATGGACTGTAGCTCGCCAGATTCCTCTGTCCATGGGATTCTCCAGGCAAGAAAACTGGAGTGGGTTGCTATGCTTTCAAGGACATGGGTAGCCATGCAGCCTCGCTTCTGTACTCCACTCTGGAATTTCCACCATTAGAACTTCATCCTTTAAGCCTCTGATCTTTGTGAAAGTCCAGCATCCACTGGGAGAAAATCTGCATAGTAGAAAGATCACAGAGTGAGGGGGACTGGGAGACACTGAAAGCGAACATAGAGACAGATTCCTAGGCTGCGTGGCAGGGAGAGCCTAACTCTGGTTCTAACCTAACTGATTGGCAGCAGGTTCTGGGAGTGCTGTGTCGAGGCTGCTGTATTGAGGACTCTGAGGTCACTTTTGGCTTGGAGGAAGGAGGCATGCCCGATTAACTGGTGATGTCCATGAATGAAGACAAGGAGGTCATTGGGTCTCGAAGGGTGTGGGAGAATTGGGTTGACAGCATCCTAGGTGCTTTTGTTCCTGGGTACTCAGTTGACTTGTCCTCTGCCTGCCACAACCCAGATTATTCCTTCAGGAGTTGTTCTTCCTGACTGATCTTCCTAAGCTTTTCCTTCCCTTTGCTTTCCTTTCTCTGGCCCAAAGCAGCCTGACTGGCTACTGAGCATGGCTGTGCTTTACTGTAAGCCCAGCTGCTTCCAGCCAGAGCTGGCTCTTGCCCACAGAGGAGAGCAGTTTTGAGCATGCAGCACCATGCCTCAGCATCCTTCTCCCCAAGCCTCATTACGATATTGTCGATATTCCCCTCGAAAGGGCATCTCTCCCAACGCCTTCGCCTTTTTATTAATGTGTGTGAAGGCAAGTCAAGCCTGATTATCATGAAGACAATTGCTAAATCCCTCCTGGAGAAGGCTCATCCAGACTGTGTAGGCGGTTTAATTTCAGAGACCCATTAATTGGCAAAATTGCTTAAGCAGCTGCTCTTGATGTCATTTCAGGACCACATTGTGAGAAGCACAGAGGAGGGGAGTGGGAAGGAAGGGAGGAAGAGGGCTTCCCAGTGGCCAGCCTGCTCAGCCTTGTGAAGCAGGCCATCAGCCCAGCATCTTCCAAGGTCCACTCTCCCCAGGTAAACAGATATCAACACAAGGAAGACTATATCACAACCTGTGTCTGTGGGTGTGCTCAGCCGCTCAGTCGTGTTCAACTCTTTGCAGTTCCATGGACCTCAGCCCATCAGGTTCTTCTGCCCATGGAATTTTTCAGGCAAGAGTACTTGGGTAGGGTGCCATTTCCTCCTCCAGAGGATCTTCCTGACCCAGGGATCAAACCCACATCTCTTGCGTCTCCTGCATTGGCAGGCAGATTCTTTACCGCTAGCGCCACCTGGAAAACCCCCAGCACATAAAGCCTGCCATAAATAAAGGCCTAAATAAAGTTTTGTTACAAGGAACATGCAAGGTTTATGTGCATGGATCATAAAGTTGTCCATTCATTCAATAAACATGTGCCAGGCATGGTGTGAAGTAAAGAGTGTGGGCCTCGTGTGAGATAGAGGGAAAGTCTGACAAGCTATCAAGGGATGTAGACCTGGGGAGATTCCGACGTGAGTGTAGCACTCCCAGCTCAGGAGACTGGAGAAATGTTTGCAGGGGAGAGACTCAGAACTGGAATATGGGAAAGGGACATAGCAAAGCTTTTTGACACCAAAGCCTTCCAGAAAGCAACAAATACAAAAATAAATATCTAAGTGTTCTGGTTAATATTCAGAAGACAGATAAATCCTGGGATGAGCATGTTTTCTAAAAAATTACTGAAGCATAACACATGCAGAAAAGAGGATATATGTTAAGTAGATGCCTCACACAATTCTTATATTATTATCCCCATTATAACTGCCACCCAGATCAATAGCTAGAATATTTCTAGCTCCTGAGAAAGCTCCCCTCCCTAATGCCTCCTCCCAGTCACTGATATCCCAGGAGTAATCCTTTTTTTTTGTCTTTAACTGTGATCACTACAGATTGGTTTTGCCTATAATCGTAGAGAAATCTTTCAGTTCTGGCTTCATTCACTCAACCTTATATCTGTGAGACTCATCCATGTTGTATAGAGCTATTGGAACAAATAGGCTTTTAATGAATAGGCCCCTATGAGCCCAATTCTGGCAAAGACTTCTCATTACCTATCACAAATCCATTTCCCATTCTTACTAGCAGAACTCCAATTTATATAGGATGGTTACACACACACACACACACACACACACACACACACACACACACACAACTATAAGACTACATTTCCCAGACTTCCTTGCAGCCCAGAGTAGCCAATGAGACATCAGTGAAAACCAGTCAGTAGGGCCTCTGGGAAGCTCTTTACAGGGGACTGAGTCAGCCAGGAGGCCTCCTCCACCTCCCTCCTTCTTATGCCTGGTGTGTCGACAGGATTGGAGAACCAGCGGCCATCTGAGGCCCTGAAGACACTTGAAGATAGGGCCACATGGTAAGGAATGCAGAGCAGAAAGCCAACAGGGTCTGGATCCCTAATGACATCCTGGAGCCTCCATATGAACCCTGGATTGCTTTCCTCCAGGCTGATACTTGGGTTTTCAGTTACAGGCAGGGGAACTGAATCCTAACAACTAGACCATATTGGTGCCTGAAACCTCCTGGTTTCCATATGGTGCACATGGAATAAAATCCAGATTCTTGGCCATGTCCCCCATAGCCCCGTGTGATCTGGCTTACTTTCTGAGTTCTTCTTCCATTCCCTACCTTGCTTTCCATTCACAGGAACCTTCTTTCTCCTCCTCTTCAAATACCCAGAGCTCTTTTTTGCCTCAGGACCTTTGCACATGGTATCCCTCTGGCAGGAGCTCTCTTTCCAACAGCTGCCTGGTTTCTCCCATTGTTCAATCTCACCATAAGCACTGTCTCTTCAAACAGGCCTTCCCCAAGTACCTGATCGAAACTAGATGCCCCTGGTATTTTGCATTTGGGCACTTACCATACTTTTAAATTATACAGTCATTTGTTTATTTGTTCAAAGCCTGTTTACTCCCACTAGACCTCAGTTCCATGATGGCAAGGACTATGATTTTGACATATGGCAAATACTTCAGGAATATTTTTGAGTTAATTTATTAATTTGAGGGAAATAGAAAGGAAGTTACAGTTCCTAGCTGAAAAATCAAGTAGACTACAGATTTTGGCTCTACAATAAAATGAAAGCAATAATATATAAGATACCAAGATGAGTGAAACAGAGAACCGAGAGACCAAAGCCAGATTGGTGGGGGACGTCAGGGACTCATACAAACAGGCAGTGTTCTAAGAATTTGCAGAAGAGGACTTGAGTGTGATCAAGGAAGGCTTTGTAAGATGTAGACAATTATAAGAAAGAGAAAGAAAGTAAAGAACAATCAGTAGATGGAGGAAAGTCTATTCATTAGAATTGAGTTCAGTTGTGACAAAAGTATCAAATTAGCAATGGCTTAAAGAAGATAGAAGTTTGTTTTACTCTTACATAAAACACCTTAAGTCACCAGGGACATCTGTACTTTCTGCCTTACTTCTCTGCCATCTTGAGCACATTACTGGATGGACTGATATGGCTGCTCATGCTCCAGCCACTGCATCCAGAATCCATGAATCAGGAAGAAAGAAGAGAAAGGGACAAAAGATGCATGCCAGTTTCTCTTACCATCTCATTGGCCAGAATCTAGTTACCCAGCCTGTCACAGCTTCAGGAAAGTCTGAGACAGGCAAGTCATGATTCCGAGCCCAGATAAATGTCAGGATTCCATTATTAAGGGAGAAAGACAGAGTGGATATTGAAGTACGCCATCGCAGTGTCTACCATAGGACAGGGAAGGCATTCCTTTTGTCAAGGTGTGGTAGATTGCAAAGGGGGCCATGATACACTGAGGCTCCTCCCATCTGGAGGTGGAGCCTGTTTTCCCATCCTTCCTACCTGGACTGACTGATGACTTGCTTGGACCAATAGCATGTAGTGGAAGTGACAGTAGTAGGGGAGCCATTTCTAAGCCTAGGCCTAAAGGGACCTTGCAGCTTCAGCTCTTGCTGCTCTTCTAATACTGCTGCCACAAGAACAAGCCTGGGCCAGCCTGCCAGAGTGGGAGAGACCAAGAGCAGAAAAAGCAAGGCATTCCTGCTGACAGCTAAACAATCACCAGACACAGGCGAGGCCATCCAGGACCAGGCAGCCCCCAGCCCATACTCTTTCAGCAGAGTACAGACACGTGAGCAAGCAGACTAGCAGAAATAACCAGCACGTGTATGAGCTGTAGCAATTGCTCTTTTGAGTCACCACGTTTTAGTGTGGTTCCTTACACAATCTTCTTTGGCAGTAGACATCTGACACAGGTGGGCAGGATGGAGGTAAGGAAGTGTGGGAGGCTGAGTGGAGAGGAGGCTTCTTGGGAGGCTGAGGTCAAGTCTGCTTTTCCCAACTAGTCCCAGTGATGTTTATTTATTCCAAATTAAGCGTCTTCCTAAGAACCAAAGTTCTTTCAAGGTTCTTTGGCTAGAAGAGGGAGTCAGGAGTCCCAGACTCCAAAATTCCACCATCTCTAGCAACTGAGTGGCAAGAAGCAAGTCTCTCTCCCTCCCCAGGCTCACCGTCCGCCAGTGATGGTGTGCGCTTCAGCCTCAAGGCACCTTCAGCGTTTATAAGGACAAAGTAAGCTAATGAGGAGGCGAAGAAGAAGGAGCTGGAACGTAGAGAGATGGCGCGTGGGACATGGATTGTTGGAAAAACTGCCTTGATCTGGAAAGAAACCTTGGCTCAAGGTAGAAAGAAAGGGCTCAGTGCCGCCCCCAAGTGGCCATGGCCTTCCTCTGAGGGTCTTTCAGGCTCCTNACAGCCTGTCACAGCTTCAGGAAAGTCTGAGACAGGCAAGTCATGATTCCGAGCCCAGATAAATGTCAGGATTCCATTATTAAGGGAGAAAGACAGAGTGGATATTGAAGTACGCCATCGCAGTGTCTACCATAGGACAGGGAAGGCATTCCTTTTGTCAAGGTGTGGTAGATTGCAAAGGGGGCCATGATACACTGAGGCTCCTCCCATCTGGAGGTGGAGCCTGTTTTCCCATCCTTCCTACCTGGACTGACTGATGACTTGCTTGGACCAATAGCATGTAGTGGAAGTGACAGTAGTAGGGGAGCCATTTCTAAGCCTAGGCCTAAAGGGACCTTGCAGCTTCAGCTCTTGCTGCTCTTCTAATACTGCTGCCACAAGAACAAGCCTGGGCCAGCCTGCCAGAGTGGGAGAGACCAAGAGCAGAAAAAGCAAGGCATTCCTGCTGACAGCTAAACAATCACCAGACACAGGCGAGGCCATCCAGGACCAGGCAGCCCCCAGCCCATACTCTTTCAGCAGAGTACAGACACGTGAGCAAGCAGACTAGCAGAAATAACCAGCACGTGTATGAGCTGTAGCAATTGCTCTTTTGAGTCACCACGTTTTAGTGTGGTTCCTTACACAATCTTCTTTGGCAGTAGACATCTGACACAGGTGGGCAGGATGGAGGTAAGGAAGTGTGGGAGGCTGAGTGGAGAGGAGGCTTCTTGGGAGGCTGAGGTCAAGTCTGCTTTTCCCAACTAGTCCCAGTGATGTTTATTTATTCCAAATTAAGCGTCTTCCTAAGAACCAAAGTTCTTTCAAGGTTCTTTGGCTAGAAGAGGGAGTCAGGAGTCCCAGACTCCAAAATTCCACCATCTCTAGCAACTGAGTGGCAAGAAGCAAGTCTCTCTCCCTCCCCAGGCTCACCGTCCGCCAGTGATGGTGTGCGCTTCAGCCTCAAGGCACCTTCAGCGTTTATAAGGACAAAGTAAGCTAATGAGGAGGCGAAGAAGAAGGAGCTGGAACGTAGAGAGATGGCGCGTGGGACATGGATTGTTGGAAAAACTGCCTTGATCTGGAAAGAAACCTTGGCTCAAGGTAGAAAGAAAGGGCTCAGTGCCGCCCCCAAGTGGCCATGGCCTTCCTCTGAGGGTCTTTCAGGCTCCTTAAAGGGCAACCACACCTTTATTCATCCCTGGCAGAATCACAAGACCCCCAAACAAAAAGCAACTTTGATCTACCTAAGCTCTCTCAGTGAAGAGGTGACCACTGGAATTTCAGCCCAGATCTCTGGGTTTTGGTCCACTGCACTTGCTACACTGATTGCCCTGACACCGTATAAGTCAGAGGGGCTATGGGTGTGAGACCTTGGGGCCCCAGATCCTGGATGTCACCAGGTCATTCCCTTCATCCAGCTGTGATTGTTCCCTGGACCTCTACACCTCCTCCACATCAGAGAAGCAAACAGCTAATGGATGCCCCAGGTTGCACTGAGCTAAGACTGCTCTGGCACGTTTTTGTGGTCACACAGCTCCCCTCCCAAGAGTGGGCAATGGTCAGCCCCCATCTCTCCCAGTGCCACTCTGAGCAAGAAACACTGGCCCCAGAATGCAATTGTACTGCCTTCCCACTCCCAGGAGTGGGCACCTCTGCAGCTCTAGTGCCCAGCAACCTCCTGGTGAACTTGGCCCCCGGGGACCATGTGGGTTTCAGACGCTCCCCACCCCCAAACCCCACTTAGAAGCCTCATCTGATTTCCTGGCTTCTGCCCAAATCACTGGTTCCTGCTGGGACTGGCCACCTGTTCAAAACCCCAGCTCAACTGAACCCAGTGACCAGCAGTGCCCCCAAGTAAAAAGGAGCAGATGTTCCGGGTTCAAATATCTGCTCTGCTAAGATGTGTAT